>ML800536.1:83819-103508 GCA_009831015.1 Picea engelmannii
CCAGGGAGAAACTGAGTTCTTGCTCAGTTTCAGTTGGTCTTCAAGAATGAAGATGAAGATGAGAAATTTTCCAGGTCCAAGAAGGTTCAGAGTCCAGCATATACAGTAGTGGTGGAGTTGTTGAGATCGGTCTCCAAGTGGGAGATTGTTGGTTGTGGAGCCTGATTATCTTCCTAATTCAAAGGTCCTTGCTTTCATCCGTGTTTATACCCCATGAAGTATTTACACCCCAGAAGTATGTACACTCTTCCACGCGGGGGAGTGCAGAGGGGGGGTACCCCCTCTGCGGGGTCCGGGGGGCCTATCCCCCCGGCTGGGGGGTCTGGGGGCAAGCGGGCCCCCAACGGGGGTTCGGGGGCAGCGTCCCCCGAAGCAAAAAGTGCCTTGTAAAAGTATATTGTAATTTCATTGTAAATCTAGACCGTTCATTATAAGGTCGCAGATCTAACGGTAGAGATTATGTTAGGGTTTTTTGCCCTAGAAGGCAACCCTCTTTTATGAGGGAAATGTATTGCGACTATGGATGATGGTGAATATTGTATTCTGAGAGAGGAGACTGTGAGAGAAAGAAGAGGAAGTTACAACGGGTTTTGCTGTAGGTTGTATCCCTTCATTTGCCGGATAATAATAAAGGAAGGACCTGGAAATTTCTCTAGTGGACGTAGCTCACACTGGGTGAACCACGTAAATCTGTGTCTCTCTTGTATTGTGTGTCTTCTGTGTTTTGTTTCTGCATTTGTTTTATTTTATTGCTCTGCGGTCCTGTTTTTCTAACAGAATGTATTGGTAAAAAACCCGTCTCCTAAACATCTTCGAGTTTTTGGTTGTGATGCTTATATGCATTTTCCAATGGAGAGTAGGATTAACCTAGATAATAAAGCTGAGAAATGTATCTTTGGTGGTTATAAATATCATGTAAAATGCTATAACTAAGGAACCCAATAAAAAAGAAGATTGTTTATAGTTGGGACGTAGTATTTAGAGAGGCTAAAGCCATTTCCAAATAGGAAGTATAAGAAAGGGAAGAAGAACTATAGACAATAGAGTTTGAGTTGAACAATGTAGAATTTGACTCAATAGAAGACAATGAAACAAAAGAGGAAGAACTTCAAACTCCATCCTTGAGGGGACCGGTTCAGGAAATAAGGAAACTAGAAAGGTATATGCCACCAGATTTTCGTTCTATTTTTGTTTTATCTATTACTGATAATGATCCTATAATTGTTAGGGATGCATTTGATTCAGAGTGTATTAAACTTTGGAAGAAGACCGTGGTTGAAAACATGGATGCCTTGGATAAAAACAATGCTCATGATATAGTTGAGTTACCGACTAGAACAAAACCTATTGGTAGAAAATGGGTGTTTAAGAAGAAGTTGAGTGTAGAAGGTAAAGTGGAGAAGTACAAAGTTTTCTTAGTGGAAAAGGGATATTCCCAGGTGAAGGGAATTGATTTTGGTGAAACTTTTTCTCTTGTTGCTAAATTAAGTTCTATTAGATTTGTTTTTCTTATTACTACTACTTTTAATCTTGAAGTAGAGTAATTGGTTGTGAAGACAACATTTCTACATGGGGATCTTGAAGAAGAATTGTACATGAAACAACTAGAATGTTTTAGAGTAAAGGAAAAGAAGGAGCTTGTTTGCAAGTTGAAGAAGTCGATGTATGGATTAAAACAATCTCCAAGAATGTCGCATCAAAAGTTTGATACTTATATATTAGGACTTGGTTTCTCAAGAATCAAAGCTGATCATTTTGTATATTCCAAGATACTTTGTGATCATTTTATTTATACAGTATTAAATGTTGATGATATGTTGCTAGTTCAAAAGAACTAGGAAATCATCAAGGATGTCAAAACTCAATTGTCTTTTGAATTTGATATGAAATATCTTGGTGTTGCAAATTTTATTTTGGGCATGGAAATTAAAAGAGGTTGACCAAACATGAAACTTTAGTTGAATCAAAGGAAATATATTGAGATAATATTGTAGAGGTTTAATACGAAGGAATGTGAACTGATCATGTTCTTATTCTTGTAGGTGTAAATTTATCTATAGATCAATGTCCAAATACAAAAGAAGAAGTAAATGATATGTCCCATGTTTCCTATGCAAGTGTTGTTGGAAGTATGATGTATGATATGCTTTGTACTAGAACAAGCATTTTCCATGTAATGGGTGTTTTTGAGAAGGTATATGTCAAAACCAAAAAAGGAACATTAAATAGCTATAAAAAGGGTCTTTAGATATTTGTGTGGCACTTCATATTATGCTATTTGCTAGCAAGGAATACCTAGACCTCATAAAGAAATATATATACATCGATTTCTTGTTGCAAACTAGGTTGAATATATTCATCGTAGAATATTTACAACTGGTTATGTTTTCAACCTATTTGTTGGAGAAATCTATTGGATGAGAAAGAGGCAGAATTTAGTTGCATTATCAACTATAGAAATTGAGTACATGGAAGCCACTCATAGACATCCATACATAGGTTTAGGTATACAAATGATACTAAGAAAGTATGGGACCACACCTGACAACTATCCACATGATAAGGTTCTATTTGATCAAAGTGGATTGTGTTAGCTCCAAAGTGCTTAATCGAATCCCTATTCAAGGTTGATTCCATAGTCCAACTAGGTGATTTTTAATGATAACTATGGGTTCCAACATCCCCCCTTAAACTCAAATTAAAATAATATTTAGATCACATGCCTCAATTTGATAGGGCCAACAAATGATAACAACCAAAGAAATTGATCCATCCAAGTACAATACTGTTTTCTAAGGAAACCCTAAACAATTTCACCTCCAAAAAATAACCTACTAAAAACCAATATACTAATCAATCCTAGGTATAACAACACTCTCTAAATAGAAACTTGAACAATTTTCCCTTCCAACAAGATTTTCTACCTAATCCTCTCTAGAATCAATGAAACAATACATGCACCATGCTTACAAATAAGAGCATATGAAAAAAATATTAGAACATGAACTCAAGTTCCCCAAATTCTATCTAAAATAGTCCAAGTAATAGCCCTAATCAATCAATCGATTAGAAATTAAAGAATGGTAGTATTGATAAATTAGTTGACTTGATGATAATACATAAACAAATTAGTCTCTATTTATCAACATTTTTTTTTTTATGTCAAATAAGGATCTCAATAGTACCCTATCAATACACATTCCTCTATCAGTCAACACTTCATTGTCCTTCTGCACACTTCTTCATTCACCAATATTTGCTACAATAATTAGTCAAACTAGTGTCTAGAAAACCCTAATAATCCATTATCAAACAACTCCTAATTGTCTAACAAGACAATCCAATATTGGCTGCTACAACAATCCATCAATAGGAATAAAGACGAGAACTATATTGTTGTATAGTAGATGATACACCTTTGTAAGAATTCCTCGAACATCTATGGAAATTCTCCCACAACCACTCATCAATCCAACCAAACTAAACCTTGGTAGTAAACACTAGTATAATATTCTATCTCTGACACCTCTTCTGCAATGACTTGTAAGAATTATTGCTACCATTCCAAGAATGTCTACTCCTGGACAAATCAATTATGTCTCTATGATTAAGATGTGTATAAGGAAAATAAATATATTCTTGCTGAACAAAATGTGTAGGATCAGATTCTTGCTCGACTAAAGGTGCTAGGCAATCTTGCAAATAAACAACAGTGCCATCCAAAGTAATAGTCTACAATTTTGGAATATCATCATAAGTTGTTCAATAGAATCATTCCAAACCCAACTCACACAATCGTCTCTCTCAATATATCCCATTCATTTGTTATATTATATTGGATATTATGTTATGGGTTTCTTTCTCAATAACATCTATACCTACCTTCCATCCATTCATTGATGCAAGACCCACTTGCTTGTTTGTATTAGTCCCCTCTATGAATTACCACGGTGACATAACAGAGACCTACTTCACATAGAATTAATTTGGGTAGTTTTTTCACTAACCAAGACACTTCGTTTCCACCCTCATTCAACCATAATTTTTTTTTGCCTCTTCCTACAACTTAGACAAATGAATTCCACCAATTGCAAACAAAATAGTAGTTGAAGTAGAACACCTCCATATTTCAATGAAGTCTCATCATATCTATAAGATTTTCTCTAAACATCTCATCTCATGCATAATTTGAAATTTTTTCCTATCCACTCTTCTTAAGTCCACCACTGATATGTCTCATCTTACTGAATAATCGAGACCCAATAGCTCTATTATGTACTTTCTCAAATCCTAGAGAAATCACATCAACAATAACTGGCAAAACATGGGAAGATGACACACCATCAAATTCATCCTTCTCATAAATAATTTTCAATCAATTGAATTCAATTTCAAGATCCTATTGCAATCCTACAATCCCTTAATAGTCTATATTTCTCAACCATTTGCAACAACAAAATATCATAGTCTTTCCTCAAGTCCTAGTATTCATCAAACAAATAGACATTATTGACCTAGAGTGGAGCAACTTCCTCATAAATCTCAACAATAGAGACCTTCAATAAGGAAACCTTGTCTTCTAATTGGGTATTGGATTTCTTCAACCTATAATTATTCTCCTTAAGATCAAGAATATCAACACGAAAGAGGTTTTTATCATCCTCCTTCAAATCACTGAGTAAATATTTCTTATCTTGAAACTTATCCATGAGATTCTGAAAGGCATGTTCTAAGGCTTCTTCCATCACAACAATATTCTTAAATTCTTTGTCATACTTCTTCAAAGTATAAGGGATTGAGGTTTTTAATTCATTAAATACAAGACTTTGCTTACACTGTTGTAACCCTCAAATGGTATGACCTTTCACATATATCATATCACAAAGTTGAGAAAACTGGTTATTCAACTTAGCAATAGTTTCTTCCTGATTGTCAAGCTTCAACCTTATCTATTTTTATTCATGAATTTTCTAAAAGACACCCATATCTCAACAAGGGTTCAAAGAACATAACATTTGTACACAATGAGTTTACAAGCAAGTAGATTGACTTTTATCCATTGGTCAATTCTCAACTTGGTCGAAAAAACTCACTCCATTGTTCAGTTGATAAATAAGACAACATTCTCATTCTATCAAAAGCCAATGAATAACCTAGGGAGGTATATCCTTGGTATTTTTTCTAACAGTAACAAGGTTATACCTCATCCAATATTTAATGAGAAATCTTCATAGTAGTAACAAAACCTTACATCCAATGCTCAAATTGCAAAATCCAGATATATAACAACAATATATCTACCCCCGATATATATATATATATATATAATGCGACCAAAGGGATTGAACCTTGGTGAACTTTGGAGTAACATAGGAAAAAATTATATTTTTTGGGTTTTGAGTTATAAAGTCAAAATAATCACCGAGGTGATTTCCATTGTCCCTAATGGCATGTACTAATAGTATATATAATAACCCAAATATCAATACAAGATAATAAATATTTATTATAATCTAAAATTAAAGTCTTGACATAGGTCAATGACATTAAAGCCTTGGATCTATAAGAAATCTTAGTTCATATATTTGAGACAATAGCAATTTTAACCAATGGAAAAATATAAGTAGAATTAATAGAAAATTGAACTTTGGCATGATTAGTAAAATGACATTAATTTTACCTTTAAAATGACGCTATTACATGAAACTTTTGTGGAGGTCTTCCCTATCACTATATCATCTTAAAATGTTTACCAAGTAATTTAGTAATCAATATTTAAGTCCATTTCTTATGGTCTTTTTTTTTTGGTTAACATGAAATTATATTTCCTTAAAAATATTCATATACTTGATGTATTATATCTAATTTATGCTAGTGGAGAGGGAGGAGGGGGAAAGGTGTAAAGGGTGGAGAGGAGTTGGGAAAGGAGAAGAAGGGGATGGGGAAGTCCACATGGTGTTGGGAGGAGTCAGGAAAGGTGCTAGTGGAGAGGGAGGAGGGGGAAAGGTGTAAAGGGTGGAGAGGAGTTGGGAAAGGAGAAGAAGGGGATGGAGAAGTCCACATGGTGTTGAGAAGAGTCAGGAAAGGTCGATGAGGAGTTGGGTTAGAGGGTGATAATAGGAGGCAGGGGGATGTGGGAAGTTGGTTGAGGGAGAGAGGGAGGTAAAGAAGGTGAATTGGGGGTGGTATAGGGATGGGGGGATGATAAGGTGGAGGAGGTGTAGGGTTGGGGGTGATGGGGGAAGTCAGTTTGGGGGAGGGAAATTAGGCGATGAGGGGATGCCAAAGGTGAGGATGGGGGGTGGAAGGTGAGGCATATTGAGGAATAAGGGTAGTGGTGGTGGGTGAGGTGAAGGGTAAGGATTGACGGGGAATGGGAGGAAATGAAGGGTATGGATAAGTGGGGTGATATGAGAGGAGGAAGGTGAGGTGATAGGTGAGAGATGAGTGTTGTACATGAGTATGGGGATAGGAAGGTGGAGGTGTGGGTGGGTGGAGGTGAAGGATAAAGTGAGGGGGTTAAGGAGGCTAAGATCGGTAGAGGAGGGGTGTTATCATGTCATTTTCATCCTCTTATGTAGATGAAAGGGTCTACATTGAGAGTAGTACTTATGAGAATTTTTTAACATAATGAAGGCATTGAAGCATTAAATCATGAGAAACCATTAGTCATGCATGGAGAAATAAATTCAAAGCATGGATTTGACCACATATATGATTATGTGACACTTTTTTTTATAGGATACTTAGATTGCATTGGTAATACTTCAATACTCATGCAAGGTTCTTGCACATCATCTGTTATGCACTTGGTTATGTGATATTAAGCAAAAACATGAATATAACATAAATTCCCAACATAACAACAAAATGTAGAGAATAACACACCAAAATGATACCTTTATTGAAATGGGAGCAATGTTCACTTGCCTCTTTGAGGGGGAAACCTCCAACAGAGTAGTGCTCTATTACAATAATTCACAAGATAAATCTTTCTCATGCCTCCTACTCTTATTTATACTAATTCTATCTTCTAAAGAACATTCTAGATGAATATCTTTCTAGAAGTGAAATCTTCTATTAGGTCTTCTTACATTGACTTGTTCATATTTATTAAATAGGCCTTATTAACTAATGTCGGCCTTTATTACATGGAAAATATATTATTCTATCTATGTGAAGGGTTAGGGAGGTTAGGTCCCTAAAATGCCCTCCCCCTTAAAAAGAGCCTTGTCCTCAAGGCTTAACATGAGGAAACTTTTGCAGAATAGTAACCAACTCCTAGGTGCCATCTTTTGGTGGAGTATCCTTCCATTGAACTAACACTTCCTGGATGGTGTGCTGATGGAGAAGATGCTCTCACTGGTCCAAAATGGCTTGTGGATGCAACCAAATGGAACCTTCATCATCCAACTCTGGTAGACTGGTTTTAGCATGGCACTTGGTGCCAATCACTTTCTTCAGGTAGGAGGCATGGAAATCATGATGTAGATTGGGGTTGTTGGGAAAAGCTAACTGATAGGCCATTGGTCCCACATGTTTGAGAATAGTATAAGGACCATAAAATTTGGGGGCTAGTTTCTGACAATACTGATATTTGAGAGAAGTCTTCTTGTACGGTTGTAGAAGAAGAAACACTTGGTCCCCTTCAACAAATTGACGTTTAGAATGACCTCAGTCTGCTTATTACTTCAAGCGGTTCTGAGCCATGACCAAATTTTCTTTGAGAGTACGGAGAATGGTCATGCAAGATGTAAGATTGTGGTCAACCTCCTAAACCTTGGAGAACTCGACATGTATGGGAGAACTGATGGTGGCTTCTGTTCGTAGACTACTTCAAAGGGAGTCATGCGAGTGTTTGTATGGTAAGAGGTATTGTACCACCATTCAACTAAGGGTAGCCATTGAACCCATTGATATTGTCAGTTGGATGCAAAACACTTGAAATATGTTTCTAGAAACTTGTTGACCACTTTCGTTTGGCCATTCGTCTGGGGATGATAGGATGTACTAAGTTGCAATTGGGTTCACTAGAGCATGAATAATTCTTGCTAGAAATTGCCGGTAAAAGTTGGATCACGATCATAAACAATAGAATGAGTCATTCCATGGAGTTTGAAGATATTATCCATAAAAATTTGGACCACTCTAGATGTTGTGAATGGGTGTTGAAGAGCATATAAATGAGCATATTTGGAGATATGATATACTAGCACCATGACGACTAATTTATTTCGTGATTTGGCTAAGGCAAAAATGAAATCCATAGAAATATCCATCCAAATAGTAGGTGGAATCGAAAGTGGTTGGAGTGTGCTAGGAGTTTTGACAGTCTCGCCCTTATTGCATTGACATATATCATATTCTGCCACAAAGGTGTGAACGCCATGTTTCATAAATTCCTAGAAGAAAGAACATTTGACCCGCTCATATGTTTTGGTAAAACATGAATTCCCTGCAGTTGGAGAAGCATGAAACTCAAAGAACACCTTGGATTTAAGGGTTGAGTGTTTGCTTAAATATATGCGACCTTTATAGTGAAACTTTTCATTGTGCCAAGAGTACCTTGGAGCAGCTTGGGGATCCTGTTGTAGTTTTTGGATGAGGCTAGAGATTTTGGGGTCGTGCAACCATTCCTGGCGAACAACCTAAAGTTAGTCGGCGACAATGAATGAGAGGGAAAATGGGGACCCTTCTTCTTCATATTTTTTGGAAAGAGCACCAAATACCACATTTTCTTTACCATTTTTGTAAATGATCTCATAATCATATCCAAATAACTTGGTCACCCATTTTTGTTGCTCTGGGGATGAAATGCGTTGTTCCAGGAAGTAATTGAAGCTTTAATGGTCCTTTTTAATTTGGAAGTGTTTTCCCAATAGATAAGGGCACCATAGATCCACTGCATGAAAAATATACATCATTTCTTTTTCATAGATCGATTGCCCCAAATGTCGTTCTAATAATTGTTTACTGGTGAAATCCAAAGGTCGTGCATCTTTCATGAGTACTTCCTCGATTCCTCTGCCTAATTCATCACATTCCAGAACAAAGGGCTTGGTGAAATCAAGTAGGGCTAGTACAGGAGTAGTGCACATAGCTTCCTTTAAGTCTTGGAAGGATTGGTCTATTGTTGGAGTCCAACTGAAGGCATTCATTTTAAGGAGTGTTGTTAGGGGGCCCACAATTTTTCCTTAATTTGAACAAACTTGCGATAATATCCCGTTAAACCCAGGAAACCACGTAGAATTTTAAGAGTTTTAGGGCGAGGCCAATTCTGCATAGCTTCAATTTTCTTAGGATCCACCCTTACACCATCCTTGCCAACAATATGACCCAGGTATTCAACTTTAGAGACGCCAAAAGCACATTTAGACTGTTTCAGGAAAAGTTTGTGCTTGGAGAGGAGATGGAGAACATGGGTGAGATGGGCTAGCCACGTTTGACTATAAATGAGAATATCATCAAAGAAAACTAACACAAAATGGCAGAGGAAAGGACACAAGACATGATTCATGAGACTTTGAAAAGTGGAGGGGGAATTACAAAGACCAAAGGGAATGAACAAGAACTCATAGTGGCCCTCATGAGTGAAAAATGCCGTCTTGGGGATGTCTTCCTCTTTCATATGTATTTGGTGGTAGCAAGAATGGAGGTTGAGTTTGGTAAAGTATTGAGCCCCACTGAGTTCATCCAGAAGGTCATCTATGTTGGGAATGGGGAATTTGTTCTTGATGGTAAGTTTGTTGAGGGCACGAAAATCAGGACACATGCACCAAGTGCCTTCCTTCTTGAGGACCATGACAACAAGGGAAGAATAGGGCTTGGTACTAGGACATATAACACCTGCTTCTAACAATTCATGGACAATTTTCTCAATTTCATTTTTTTGAGCAAAGGGATGATGATAAGGGTGAACATTGGGAGGAAGACTACCTAGTATTAAAGGAATGGAATGATCATGGTCGCCATGGGAGGGGGGAAGGCCCTGGGGGATTTGGAAAGCAGTGCAAAGGCATGGAATGATAGCTTGAAGGTCAGGATGTACCGAGGGTGTCTCAATAGATTGAATGGAATGGAGTTGGCCAATGATGCCAGAATGACCTTTTTTGAGTAACTTTTCCATGTGGTGGGAAATGATGATCTCCGGAGATCCTGAGGTAATGCCTTGGAATTTATACTGTTGGACTTCTAATTGGGATTGCATGATTAACTTCTTAAAATCCATGAGTATGGGTCCTAGGGTGTGTAACCATTCTGCACCAAGCACAATGTCACAACCACCCATGTCAATAGAAAACATGTGAGATTTCAGGTTATACTAACCAATTTGTAAGCACACATTTTCACAATGCCCTCCACATTTCATGTAACTGCCATGGACAATCATGATTTGAAAATTGTTGAAAACATGGATATATCAATTGACTTCTTGGGAAAGGTGGCAAGGAATGAAATTATGAGTGCTGCCACTGTCAACTAGGATGATGACTTTCCTATGCTTAATGTAACCAATCAATTTGAGGGTTTGAGGAGTAGAAAAAACAATGAGAGCATGTAGCAAAATTAGTGGTTCAAATCATAGGGAAATGTAATATCATCAGTTGGGGATAGCGCTGATTTAGGTGAAACCTCAACATCTTCATAAGAAACATCCTCATAAATGGCCATAAAAAGTTTCTATTCTTTACACTTGTGCCATGGGAAGTATTTATCATCAAAATTATAACAAAGATATTTGAGTTGGTGTTCAACCATTTCTGCTCATATTAACTTGTGGACCTTGAGAGGAGTGATCTAAGGGGAAGGGGTGTTGGGTTTAAGGTGGGGGAAAAAAGTGGTTGTTCTGCTCTGGGCCAAGATGACATGTTGTGTCTCTTTGGAACACTTAGTGGCTTCCAACCAAGTCTAAGGGTGATCCACGATGACTTGCGCATGAATTTCATCCTTGAGGCCACTGATAAATCATTCCCTGAAGAAAGCATTTGTTATTCCCTCTATTCAGAAAGCCAAGTGATTAAAGGAAATAATAAAATCTTCCACTGTTCCAAACCATTTCAACTTGGTCAGACGTCCTAAATGGTGGGTGTCCATGTCAAAGAATTCATACAGATCTGCAACAAACTGTGACCAAGAAACATACCCTTGTTTGGCATTTTGCAATGCCATTGCTAAAATTTCCATCTTTCTAGATCCAAATAGATAATTCCATAATGAAGCTTGGTTAACTCATCAGTGATACCATGCAGGAAGAATACTGTTCCATCTGAGTAACCCTGACTTGTGGATCCGATCCATCAAATTTGTTGACATCGACTCTGGGGAGACGAGGGTCATGAAGTAGGGAGTTGGAATGAGAGCGTAGAGGTTGGTTGGAGTCAACACCTTCAATATAGAGAGGTGGGTCAGAAGAGGAAGGACCCTAGAATTTGTTCATGAATTGGTTGAGAGCAGAATGGACTTCAACAATTTGGATACCAAGCTTGGCTTGGATGTGGTCCATTTTTGCATAAATGGTGAGAATGTCCCTATTTACTTGGGCCCAAAGGGTAGTAAGGTCAGTACTTAGTTTCTGATTGGTTTCTTCCTGGCAGTTGGGAGCCATGAGGGGATGAGGGGTGGGTCCATGGAAAAGAAAACAAAGAAGTGATATATACCACAATGATTAGGGTAGTGAGAGGAGACTAATGGGATAAGTAGGAAATAAGGGTGTCAGGAATAGTATGGGTCCATAGGGTAAACCAAAAAGTTAAAAATGAGAGGTATCATAATGATCAGGGAAAAAAGGGGAAGCGAATGAGTTAGGTCTCAAATAAGGGTGCAAGCAGGTAAAAAATGGTTAAAAATTATAGTTATCACAACAATCAGGGAGAAAAGGGGAATCCAATGAGATATGCCTCAAATAAGGGCGCGAGAAGGTAAAAAATGGTTAAAAATGATAGGTGTCACAACGATCAGGGTGAAAAGAGGAATCCAATGAGATAGGTCTCAAATAAGGGTTCTCACATGCCCCATTTTGTTTATTTATTTTTTGCCTTTTTCTCTTTTGTTTTTTCACTCTTGAAGAGTTATACTTCGATCTAAATAATACTGCAGTGTCGAAATGCCCAAATTCTTAACAGGAAAAAATGTGTAGTAATTTCACAACCCGAATGCAAGAGGGAAGGTTGCATGAAAATAGATCTTATTTGTTCCTTTTCTATTCTGTTTCCATCCCAAGGGTTAGGGTTTTCAGGGTGCCTATAGTCAAGGGTTTTCCCTGTGCTATAACTATCTGATATAAGTGTGGTGTCAAATAGTAGTAGTAGTCCCAATATCTTAGGGCACCAAATAAGGAGGCTAGAATGTAACCTTATCCATACTACTCTATTACTAAGGTACTAGTCTCTAGGGAGTATTTTCCCGAGTGTTGTTCTCTACGATACTATAGTAGTTAGGCGATCGATCAATTGATCTATGACTGGTTTTAGGATACCTAGGGGGTCTCTAGATATACTAGAGGTACTTGGAAGCGCAAGTCTATATACAGGTGTTTTCTGATGTGCTATAACTCAAAGGGGTACCAATAGGGGTTACAAGGGTGTCCAATAATGTAAGCTTAAAAACCTCTGGTATTTCCTGCGTGTATGCTTCCCCAACCGCATATTTATGCACTTAACGACATATCACTCTAGTTTAAAGATGCCGAAAGATGTCTCTACCCTAGAAAAAAATTTAACCCACAATTCCTTCCAAGGAAAGTGCTCTGATACCAGTTGTTATGCACCTGGTTATGTGATATTAAGCAGAAACAAGAATATAACTAAAATTGCCAACAAAACAACATAATGTAGAGAATAACACACCAAAATGATACCTTTATTGAACTGGGAGTAATGTTCACTTGCTTCTTTGAGGGGGAAACCTCTAGTTGAGAAACACTCTATTACAATAATTCGCAAGACAAAGCTTTCTCATGCCTCCTACTCTTATTTATACTAATTCTATCTTCTAAATAACATTCTAGATGAATATCTTTCTAGAAGCAACAACTTCTATTAGGTATTATTACATTGACTTGTTCATATTTATTAAATAGGTCTTATTAACTAATGTCGACCTTTATTACATGGAAAATATATTATTCTATCTATGTGAGGGGTTAGGTAGGTTAGGTCCCTAACATCATCAATGCAATAAATCCATAATAAAACGATTTCCATGCACACTTTTAGCTTGGAAATTCCCAATGCATACAATGTTCATTAGTTATGATGAATAATTGAAGTTATCAAGGGGAATTACATAAGCTAAGCTGGGAAACATCTTCACTTCACATGGATGTCATTCTCTATGAAAAATTACAAATATAGGAATCTCTAATGGGTTAAAGGAGTTAAATAAAATGGAAGGTTATGTTGCACAAGTGTAATTTGATCTTGTGAGGCATTTGCTACAATTAATTCATTGTGCTTCACTAGTGTTGGCATTAGTCATTTCACCCTTCACTAAAGAGAGAGTTTCTTCCATCTACCACCAAGGTGAAATAGAGAGCCTCAAAGATGATTGAAACCTCCTAATGATTGAGCTTGAAGTTCATCTACACAACTCATTTTGGGTGTAATTGTTCCTATTTGTAATCTTTTTCCTTTTTTCCAATTTCATTGCTGTAAAACTCTTTTTTTTTAAGTTCAAAAATTTCATTAATACAAAGAATTGAGTTTTATCTCCCCCATTAAATATGAATTTTAATAGTTTGTGTCTTCCCATTGTATTTAATGAAAACTTACTGATATTCTTGAGAAATTTGTAGCGTTGGTTGTTTAATTTCCATTGTGTGTAAGTTCACTAAGGAGTCTCTTTCACTTGGACACAATTTCTCTTCCTCCACATGGAAAATCAATTCACAAAGGGGATTCTTCAAAGTTTTTCTTCACTTGTTTATTTGACTTTCTCTTATTTTCATATTCAACAGAGTAATTAAGATGAATTTTCTTACTAATTGTATCTTCAGTTTTTGTCTACACTTTCAACTCCAACTTATTGGTCGAGTTCATTTGGTCCATCCTTGCACCAAATGAACCATAGTATAATGGAGACACCATTTGGAAGGCCTTCTCAAATCATTTATCTCTTCGAGTCACTCACCACTATGGAGTTGACCCTTTGATTACCTCAACACCTTCTTGTTTGGCGATAAACCTTTTTATTTTACAAGTTTTGGATTCCCAAAAAATTACTTTATGTAGTGCACATGAATTAGTTCAGATAGTTGGGTAACTCATTAGCTACACAACACTTAGGATTGCTTTCCAGTGTAGTCCGTGCTTTGTCTGTAGGACTAGGCCCATAGAATTGAGCATACCGTTTATTTTTTGTAGTAGTTTCCTAACCAATATATATGTTTTTTGATCTTTACTACATACTTTTAACTAGAGTTTTATTTTTCTTAGGTATTGAACAATGCACAATTAATTTATCATATTTAATTAATTCACTTTTAATTAAATTTAGGCTAGATTGTTTCCACTTCATGCTATTATTTATTGCCGATGATTTGGAAGTAATTTGTTATATTGTTAATGTATTCTGGTTTGTGGATACATCTCATTAATCTATGTATTCTCTTTGCCTTGCACTCTTTTTTGATCTAGGCAAATGAAAAATGGACAAAGAGGTTGCCTTATTTCCTCGTTGATTTTGGCTTAGATTTGAACATTTTACTTTTTAATATTTTCATGTTCAACAATTGTACATTACCTATTCACTCAAATCACACCTAAGGACTACATAATCAGTTCATGTTGCGGATAGAAAATTTAAAATAAACACATTCTAATAAAAATAATCTCATTAATTGATTAGATAATTCTTACATTCAACTTAGTATAGGACATTGCACATAGGATTTTGATGTCAACATTCCAAGTTCACCTCACATTTCAAACTAGAAGTTTATAACATTAAGTGTAAGTCCCTTAGTAATGAGGAATGCTTGCTGAGAAAGAGCATCTCATACATGCGTAAATAAATAGTTAGAGATGAATAAGATCCCTTCTGCTTTGGGAAAATCCCCCTAGTCAGGGTCTAATGGCTAGGCAGAGCAATGACTCCTTAAAAGAAAAAAAACTGACCTATTCTTACCCAATTTCACAAACCATAATGATTTCTTTTAAACAAGGGAAATAGGAAAAATATGAAGAATGACACCTTGTATCCTTTTGTTTGTATTAGATCTCTTTTGTCTGTTGCTTTATCCAAAGTTGCAGGTCTTCTCCCAAAGATGACCCAAAACAACACATAAAGCAATCTACAAGAGCATATATGCAATCATTATTAACATAAACATGTACTAATCCTCATGAAATAAGTTATAAACATTCAAAATTATTCACAAAAACATAGATGCATGAATTGGGAAAGGAAAACTCTCTTTTATTGATAACATATAAGGAAAATTGCAACCAGAATATTTGATGTCGACATTGCTCTACAATCCTCGCCTAGGTTTCTCCATAAGACTCCAAGTGCATTAATCCCATAATCACTAGCAAATCCTCACAATAAGCATGCAAAACTAAGGGGTTTGATGGATTGCATAAAGAGGACCAGATAATGAGAATGCTGAGGATGGTACTCAGAACTAGATGCATAAGCTCAGAGAGAAAGAAGGAGAAATTTGGGAAGAGTTTATTTGTTTCTTCATTATATATCCTCAAATGACCCCCCTAGGGCCTTTTTTATATGGAAATTAGATGGTTATTCAGTTATGAGAAGTGCTACAAGAGGTAAAAATGGTTGTGCAACCCAACATAGTTCGTAAACCCCACTGGGAAGCACAACATTTTATTTTTTTGCAACCTTTGTGAGTGTACGCAGAATGTATATGTATTAGCTGGCATATGTACACATGATGCATTTATTTTAGGGCACATACACCTTTAAAAATGGAGTTTTTAAGAAGGAAACTCAACAAAAGTGATTTGCAAGTGTGTATATAAATGGTCCATGATAAAAAATGCATAATGGTGGCATTTTGGACTATAACACCTTCTCACACTTAATCAATGGATGAATGCCTCTTAGGGTACTTCAATTAAGTTGGCATATTACTCAAAGTGATCTCTTATTTATGAGGTGTTGGCCATGAGATTCATCCCATATGTCCCTGCCTAATGTGAACACATGATTGACGACTGTTTTCCCTTGTCATTCATAATTGAGAGAAATCTTAGTGGCTAAATTTAGGACTTCTACCTAGGTGACCTGGTCATAGGGTTGTGAAAATTACGAAGACAGATAATGCCTTGTCCTTTGGGATTCATCACCTCAGGTCAAGTCACTATAAATATTCATTCTACCTTCACTTGGGTACAACCCCAACAGATTTTATCACCCTTGATATAAGCTCAATTGGAAGGCCCCATTTTTTTCCCATCTAGACTTTCTTGAACTATGATAGAGTCTTAGAAGTGTAGTTTTATCATTTTTTGCATATCATTTCACTTAGATAACATTTACAATATATATGTACTTCCTTTTACCAACACTTAGATAATCAAAGAGACTTGAGAATAAGCCACAATTGTGATCCCTTTGCATCCTGATTTCTCTTTTGATCCATAGTTTTTCACCATCACTTATCTCATCAACTAGGCATGCCATTGATACATGCATAACACATGCTATAATAGTAGGAACTAATGAAACATAATGGGATTAGGAGGAACAACACCCTTTCCGCCTTTACTAATACCTTTATATCACCACCCTCCACAATGGAGGAAACAACACCACTAAAATATTCCCATTCATGGAAATTTTATATATTCCATATTTATACCACTCCATTAACGATCACATATTTCATAGTATAGGTTGGCAGTCTATGCCTACCAAGTCGTTGTCAGACATCCTCGAGTTTGAAGGAAACGATGACAAGGACCCAACCAATCACAATGAGCTTTGAATTGTGGTGCTCCTCCAATATTATCATAGAAGACTAATAGACTTAAGATATTTTAATGAACCCTCACAGGGTTGCCACCAAGTGATATGTTGAATCATCCTTAGGTGCCTATACCACCTTTGTATCCATTATTACTATATTTTTTACCATCTTCTAGTTACCTATCTATTATGATATTGGATTCAAACTTCTCATCATGTTTCATCAAACCAAAACCACACATATTGCATATCACATCCATGAGTGGCGTTGATGGTGAAACTTTTTCAATATTAACCTCGAAGTTCCACTTTTGATGGATTTCTTCTTGAATTTACTTCTCCCTACCATTGAAAAAGACATGGCTACCTGTATGTCCCAAATTGAAGAAGAGTCCATCTTAAAGTCTTAACAGTTTGACCCCATATATGCTTAGTCTCAATATTGTATACTATTATTCTAGATGCCCCTTGACACCCTTCTCATGAATCTTCCACATTTGGGGAATATCATACTATTAATGACATTATAGGGTTGAGAGCTCATGTTGCCAATCATTTTGGAGTCCCAGGGATGATTTTAGTGGCTAAATTTCGCTCATGGGCTAATTTTCCATGGTTTTTCCAAAATGAGATTCACTATTTTAAAAATGATTAACCCAAATTATATAGGATAAAATTATTTTACCTTAATAATCGCCAAAATTTTATAAAAACTATATTAAATCCTTAAAAATTTGAATATTTTTCCAAAAATATCGCCACTCATTTATAGTTGGCATATGAAGGATTAGTAAGATTTGCCAAGGTTTCTACATTTTAAAATAAATTTTCATCCTTAAAATCATCCCTGTTTTGGACATATGTCTCTCCACGAAGGCTTTATTATTTATAGAAACCATCATAGAGGAGATATCACATCCTATGGATGACCCACTATCCCCCAATCTTATTCAAATCTACCCTAAAATGGACAAAAAGGAGTTAGTACCTCATACATGGCCCCCTCTCCCTACTACTTATGGAGGATTACCTCCCCCTAACTAGTATAACACCTACCATTGAGGTACCACAAGTTCCTACATATTATCAAGTATCCTTAGTCCCTAATAGTGTTTCACTTCCTACCAACATCAATTTGGTTCAACCTTCTCCTCCTCAATAGGGCCAATATTTGTTTAGCAAAAAAAACTCCCAACCAACCCCCTAAACAACAACAAAACAAAGGGATCAATAGTAAGAAAGGTAAAATGAATCCCAATGACCCGAGCTAGACTTAGGGACAAGGGGCACTCAACCTACTCAATTGAAGAAGGATAGGGGAAACAACAACCCCCCTAAGCAAGGAAATAATAGTTATATGCAAACAATTTTTCCTAATTTACTTTGTGGGTTTATACATTATATGCAACATTTTCTATAAATACCAAAGTTTCAATATATGTGAGTGTTTTGTAATCTCCCAAACTTTCCACAAGGGATTGATCTAGTCCCACAAGAAAACTATAACTCACAACAACCCATCATTCTATAGAACTTCATGACTAATGATCAATATGGAATTGCAACTTCTTCATTCACCCTAACCCCAAACATTCCATTTAACTTCATTACTAATGGAGATCCTTCTAAACATGTCATTTACATGCTTGCATCCAATGATATTCACCTCTAGACACACTCTCATGCCTATGCAATTCCCAACCCCAAACCCACTAAAATAGAGTAAATCCTACCATCATCTAGTGGTCCCTTACAAATACCTTGAACCGATGTCTATCCTCACCCCCAAGTACCTAAAACATCTTTAAAGAAAATCACACATAGCCCACATGCAAGGGTATCCAACAATTGCTATGTTGTGGATGACTTGGCTACATTTCCTACTTCCATGTCAACACAAGAGGTTCTGGAATTGCCTTTCTTAATGAGAGAATTTGGTATTTTCCTTAGGATCTTTTGATCCTTCAAATTCTTATTTAATTACTTTTGATATGGACAATGTAGAACCTTAGTTTCCCCTTCTATGACCTTCCAAATCCTAGTCACCATTTGAAACCTTTTGGTTCATCATTACACAATGGATTAAGGAACATCAACTTGGATCATGTCCTTATCAATTTGGAAGAATTTAGGATCTCTAGAGTTATCCCCATCTACCATTACCCTTCGTTCCTATGATGGATGCCCTTCCTAGCCATTATGGATTTATCAAAATGTTCCCATCAAACTAAAAGGAAACATAGTATTGATTGACATCAAAGTGTTATATTTCTCATTGGATGTAAAGTCCCCAACTAGTCTAGGCTAGAATATTATGTTTGTTTTCCAAAATGTTGGTTTTATTTATAATTTTTTTTCAAACACTTTGCATTAATACTGTGGTAACCACTTGCATATCATTTTCTATCCCATACTCTTTAACTGAAATTTGGCTAGCAACCTTAACAAATAGCTTGCATGTACTCTCATTATAGACATTTAATCAAACATGTTGCATGCATTTGATATACAAAGAGTAGAAGGATAAATCATGGTATCTTTATTATGAATGAAATCCAAAATGACAATAATACAAGGCTGTGATAACAATTGCAATTTAGATTTAAAGCACACAACTTCTATTGGCTGCAACAACGACTGCAATACCCTCCTAAACACATAATAAACCTTATTGGATGCGAATGGCGGCTGGAAGATACCCTAAAACATAATAAATAAGTCATAAACTGGACAAGATACTTTTGTCTCCTTAATTGCTAT
>ML800536.1:108446-133426 GCA_009831015.1 Picea engelmannii
CCATATAGAGTAAGTCTTGACCTCCTCTCTATTGACGTCCCAAAAATAAAGCATACCACTCACTTTCATGGCTATGTCGATCATCATCATGATCATCTGAATCAATCTATCACTCAAATGAATTCCTAGATACCACCACCAAATTGGAATTTCACTACTCCCAATACCTTCTAGTTGATGTTGTTCCATATTGGTAACCATCAAATTCAAAATGAGCCATGTCCCTGGCATGCCATCATATGGTGGAAACCAAGTACTAGGAATCAACTCTATGCCTTCTAATCTCTTTGGCCCCTGCCAAACTGCACCAGGAAATATGCTATCTTGATCTCCATCAATGTACTCAAGTGATTCGTGGATTCTAAACACCTCCCTGAAAAATATACCTATCATCCGCGGTGCCTCATACTCATAAGAGTACCCACAATTCCTTGTCAAATATGCATCACACATAGCCCTCATAATCTTCTCCCTAAGTGTGGACTTAGAGACAACATGTGTGCGACCTCCGTAGTGGATAATGCCATCCACCACTCTGTCAGCTGAAATCTTTGTGAACTGACCCAATACAATCTAGATCTCCTCCTATGCTTTGACCACATACCCCAAATGAAAGAACTCTGACATGGCTATAATTTTACCTGCCTCACTCATTTGACTCAGGTGAACCCTCCATGTCCTACTGAATATACTGCTAGCATAAAACAATAACACTAGATGCCACTTCCACTTCCTGCAAGACTGGAAAGTGTCATGTGCGCTGGTCAACCCCAATCGAAGATCAATCTTCGAGGAATATTCCTCTCCATGAATATTGTCCATCCACTCACCGATCCTGGGTGAACCAAACTCAATGATATGTTTTAAGTCCCTGTCTAGTGGTTTACCCTGGGAAAATGTCCCAAAAACCCACTGTACAATCTCGTCCACCGATGTATACTACTGCGTACTACCATATTATCATGTACCACCATGTATCCTATATGTGCCGCTGTATCAATCACTCCACTAATATCAACAGAACCTAGATCCCAGAGTGATGTATCTACATATGTCCTATACTCAATCCCCTAATCAAATCGTGCATATACTTCCTTGCTGGCTAGTCCACAAGGAATTTTCTCAACTACCTCCTCTTTAGCTAAGCATTGAGCAAAAATAAATGACTCATGATCCCTGCAATGTAAAATAGGTGCACAATCAAAACCCTATGTGTCAAATGTCTCCTCAAACACCTGCAACTCTGAGTGCTCCTCATGCAGAATCGTCACAAGAGGCTCCTCCTTTAGATTATGAGTGCCACTCATGCTCTCATGTGTCACTATTTCCAAAGATGACAAAGTCGCTGCTTTTATCAATTATGAAGAGCGTGCCAAACTAAGTTGGTAACAAAGCTCCCAAATCTCCCTTTCCTCGTCTTTAGCGAATTTAAGAGAAAGGTCCCTATCCATGAACAACTGTAGATAATTTGATTTCATCTGCTCTAGTGCCTCTTCTATGATGTTCAATTGGATACTAGTGATCTAGGAGGAAATCGATGGCCACCCACCTATTCCACTGGCTCAAAACAAGGGTCTCCACCTTGGCTTTGAGGCTCTAAACAACGTTTTTAGTCACACTATAAAATTTAGCCACAATGTGATGAAAAAATGTGTATTCCTCGGATATACCTTTCAAATGAGCTACCATTCACCCCAAACATAGATCGTATGCAAAAGTTATGCTCTTGAGAAGTTGACGTACGAACTACCCCCATCGGGGCCCACAAACCTTTTGGCGTTTCATCTTTCAGGGTTAGGGTTTTGGATTTTCTTTATGTTAAAAATGCCTCTATAGATTCATTGCAAACATCATCATCTTCTTGCGAATGAGCATAGCCATCACATCTCTTCTCAGAGATAAGATTCCACCATTCTAGCGAGTCATTCACTTTGTAATTTTACAGTTTCTGTACATTCTCTCATTAATAAAAAATGTGCATTACTGTACTTCTGTGTTTATTGCAATATATCTGTATATTTCATTTTTATATGTCTAACTTCATTTTGTTCTCAAAATAATCCGTATCAGTGGTATCAGAGCAGGCTACTCTTTTTCTTCTCTTAGTGCATGTCCCCGACTAGGTCAGGGTATAGAGAGTTGGGTTTCGAGCTAGTTTCTCTTGAGGAAAACCACTCTCGCCAGCCCAAGTGGCCTCCCATGGAATAAAAGAAGAGGAATGAGAGAGAAAAATATCCCATCAAGCTGTTGCTCAAGGAATCCCTTGCGCAACATAGGAACGAGATGTTGGAGAATTTTTCCCAAATCCTTCAACGATTGTCGACAATAACATGCACGTCTTTGTCAAGCAATCTCTTTGGAGACACTACCCCATTCAAGGTACACGCTAATTTTGATATTCCTATATTTGAAGGTTAGATCAATGCGGATGCTTTAGAAAAATGGTTAAATTTGCTAGAAGTTTAATTCTTTGTTCACAATTTTTCCAACAAAAAAGATCACTTTTGTGCTCCTTAAGGCTCTCCCCCATGTCAAACATTGGTGGGAAACTTACTAGGAGAAAATTTCCATAGAGGAGTCTGGAATATTTGGGGCCGAGCCCACTTGGGAATTTTTTATGGATGTCGTCAAGGAGAAATATTACCTTGTGGGAAACTATGATGACCAATACATGAGATGGACCACGTTGCATCAAAAGCGAGACCAAACTGTGCTGGAGTTCACAAATAACTTCCATACCTTGCACACCAAGCTGGGTATCAAAGACTCTGAGTGACATTTGGTTCTGAAATACCGCGAGGCTCTACATAGGTACATCCAAACTAAAATTGAGTTTGTGGATATCTCATCACTGGGATCCGCTTATATATATGCTATCAAAATCGAGCAGAAATTTAAGCAATAGAACAAGAAGGAATTTGGGTCTGCAAATCCGCAACAACCAAAGTATGGTAAAGACATCCCTAACTCACAAAACAATCAACCTCAAGAAAACCAATCCAAGCCACATGAAAGGAAGGGTAACGTGAAGACGAAGGACACTGGGAAGTGGTGTGACTTCCACAAAATCCCTTGGCACAACACTGATGAATGTCGCTCAAAACAATCATTGGTGTCTGAGCTCAAAGAAACAGAGTCGAGCCCCGACTCAGACTCTGAGTCAGAAAATAATAAAAGGATATAGATAATTGATGCATAAATCACTTCTACTATCGCGACCGCAACAATCAAACCAGAAGAACCAGAGGATCCTGAGGAGGGGGAGTGCCTTTTCAATTCACAGATGTGGGTGAAGGGGATCCCGTTGCATTTTATTGTTGATAACATAAGCCAGAAGAACCTCATCTCAACATAGGTTGTCAAGCATTTGGATTTGCTGACAACACCACACTCGCAACCATACAACAATGGATGGCTCCACTAGGGACGAGATCTTCATGTCAACCAACAGTGCCGCCTGTCATACGATATCAATCCCTTCAAGGATGAGGTACTGTGTGATGTTGCTTGTAACATACCCAACCACCCACAGGATGGACACACTACCTCCAAAACTCACTTCTGAACCGATTTCAAATTGTGATAATAATTAATTCGAAATCAAGCATGAAAGACCCACATGCATTAATCAATATCCATGCAACAACATAAAAGAAATAAACAAAGTGCTATGCACAACAAATAACCATCAAGCATGCACACATAAATACATCTCATCGATAATTAAATACATAGTGGAAAATACATTGTACAGAAACACGGAGAGCGTTTATCTTTGCAGGTAAACATTCACCAACTGGTTGCAGACCAAGGAAGTTCCTCCCAACCATAAACATTGCTATTCATTTACTGTCAACAACAGGTCACCCCCAAGCCAGGGCTATGAATCCACAAGGATGGACTCTAGGCCAAATGTAAAACACACAATGGCTGGCTAAATAGCTCTCATGTTTCCCGACCACACAACAAATCCTAATTTTCCAGCTCTCTTTCCCCTTTAGCCTGCACAACCCAAATAAAACATAGTTACCAACTTAACGAGAACTCTACAGATTTCTCGTTTTTTGGGGGTTCAAGTTTTTTACCTCGTTTTTAAAAATGGTGCTACGAGTAGCACCCCCCTCCATTTTTAGATGGTTTTTTGATATTTTAAATTTTCTGATACATAAGGTTTCCACTTTGTTTTTTTTTCAAATTGTTCATTTTTTTTTTTCTCAACGATGTTTTTTCATCTATTTTCAAACTTTTCTATTTTATTTTTATTCAATCGTGTTTTTAATCATATTTCCATGCTTCATCCAATGTTAAAAATGTTGTACACCATTTTTTTTTTGAAATTAAGATTTTTCATACAATTATATATCCTTAATTAAGTTATGGTTCCATACATTTTAAAATAGTTGAAAATATCATTTTTAACACACTTTTTTTTACCTTACTTCAATACATAGAAAATAAGGGTTGTTAAATAACAATATTTTTAATTATTTAACAAAAAAATATGATTCCTTTTTTTTTGATCAATTAAAAACTAAAATAAATAAGAAAACAAACAAAATTGAAATTTCAAAAACAAAAACATTTTAAAAACAAATTTATATGAGAAAAAACCATTGAAGAAAAACCTAAAAGACTAAAGAGGAAAATAAAACCATTATATATATATATATATAAACAAAATGAGAAAAAATTAAGAAAAAAGTAAAAAAATAAATTATAACCCAAAATAACTTTAAAAAATTGAAACCCCCCAAATTAAAAACATATAAAAAAAAACTCAAATTAAGAAACTTAAAATAAAAATTTCAATACAAAATTTAAATAAAAATTAACAAAAATAAATTAAAAAACCTTAAAACTACAAAAAAAAAATTAAAATTTATATAAAAACCTTAAAAAAAAATAATTTACACAAAAAAAAATTCATAAAAATCTAAAAAAAAAAACATACACCTATGTTATAATATAACATTGTTATATTATAATATAACAATGTTATATTATTATAATATAACAATGTTATATTATAACATGTTATAATATAACAATGTTATATTATAACATGTTATAATATAACAATGTTATATTATAACATTTTTACATTATTAATATATTGTAAAAAAAACATTTAAATAAATTTGTAGCGTAGGTAATTTTAATGTTTTTGTTAATTTTTTTTTTCATTTTAGATGTTTTTATTTTTTTAAATTTATTGAATTTTGATTACTTTTTAGTTTTTTTTTTCTTTAAGTTTGAAGGGATTTTTGGCTCTTCTTTTTAACAAAAAAAAACTTATTTTTGTTTTTGGGAAATTTTAATTTTATTTCATTTCTTTCTAGTTTTTCTTAGTTTTTCACAAWTTTGTTAGTTCTTAGCTCATATGTTTTGAATATGGTCAATATAAYAATACTTTTAAGAAATTATTTATGTTTCATTCAATGTAACTTGTATTTATTGTTTTATTTTTAAGAGTAAAAAATTATTAAAAAGTGACGTTGAATTTTTAAAGTATATTGTGATATTTTCATGGCATTATGTATTAGCTTGTGCTTTGGGTGATAATAACTTTTAAAAAATAAACATTTAAGGGTTTCTTTTATGATTTTGTTTACAATAACGATAAGTTCTTTTACCACATTATAAAAATGTGTCATTTTCATACCCCAATTTTATAATGGGTGCTACCGGTAGCAGTACTTTTCAATTTGATGGTTGATTTTGAGGTTTTGGTTTTAATGGTACCAAGTGATAAAATTACGATTTAAAATGATCTCAAAATTTAACATTTTGAAAAGAAAAAAAAAATTCAAAAACATCTTATTTGTTTTTAGGTGTTGATTTTAAGGTTTTTCTGAGCTACTGTCTAAGTTTTGAAGCCCATGTTTGAAAAAATGTTGTAATTTTGACTCCGTTTTAAAAAATGGTGCTACTGATAGCACCAATTTTTGATTTGGGGGTTGATTTTGATGTTTTTTATGCAAAACTATGGGTTTTTTGGGCCAGAGTTCTCGTTTTGAGGTTACAGTTCTCGTTAAGTTGGTAACTATGTTATAAATGAATACCTTTCTTTTCCATGAAACCCTCGAGCTATTCCATTTATCTCCAGGGATCCAGTGCTATTGGTCAAGAAATCTCCCTGTTGGAAACTCCAAGGATTATCAGTTGTGGACAATTATTTCCAAAATTCCATCAATATCATGCACACAGGCATCCATTCCATCATGGAATGATCAATAATTTATTACAACCATTTAACAATGACTCTCCTCCTCCAACCATTCATTTCCATGCTCCAACCTAAATCACACGAATCAGATAGAGTGAAATGAGGAATCCTAAAAATGAAAATGATTGACCAAGAACAACCCCTAAAACAACCCACAAGGGATGCTTATATAATTGCAAGAACCAATAACCACATGGCCTCCCCAAGAAGCTCATGTAACCACTTTTCTCTATAAAATCAATTGTGGGTAAATAAAAATACTTAGGCCCTTAAGCGCCCTCTCTCGTGGAATCATAGCCCCCTATCTCTTTTGTCTTTGTTTGTCTTGCAACCAACGATGTATTTTATTAATGTATATGGAGTATTACATTTCCTAGGCACTATGGCCCCTTTTAAACTTTATCGGCTCACCAACCTAATTCACAATTACATAATACATTCTAGTTCATAAGGGTTAAAACTGGGGTGTTACATCCACCTCCCCTTATTTTGGAATTGTCCTCAGTGCACAACACCATTCCAATGTTATTAACATTACAAATCTAGGCCCTTTGGCCTTAATCCACACAAGAAATCCAACCAACTCTTATATACATAGGCACTTTGGCCTAAAATTAAACATGTATACATATGAATTCCAACCCAAAACATGTATAATGATCTTCATAATTTATATTTCTGGCAACAATTCCAACCAATAAACTCTCCTTCCCTATAAGTCTGCACAAACCAAAGAAATGAACCCCTTTCTCTTCCATGCAACCCCTCAGGTTGTTCCACTTCTCTCTAGGGATCTAGTGCACTCAGTTAGGAAGTTTCATAGTTGTGACTCCAAGAACTCTAGCTGCAACAAGTCCATTGGACTTTCTTCATTTTATGCCTTGATCATTGAGCTTGATTTCCTTCTAGTTCTCTTTTTCCCAAGATTCCATCTTGCATAGCCAACATCTCATCTGCATTATACACATACAGTCATCGTGAGATATCATTATAACAATTTCCAATCATACATGTAAAATTTGTTTTATACAGGAAAATAATTTTTTCCAAGTATGAGCTTCCTGCTCATACTGTGTTTGGCTCTTGTAGTTGTAGGAATCAATGCTTATTATGGTTTTCAACAAAGCCATACCCAATACCCTTATTCCTACAATTTTCTCAACCTTCAATCAACCAAACCAATTGTTAGCATATCATAACAATTTTTTTAATTTCTCAAATCTGTTTATATAGAGGAAATAAAATTCCCAGGCATGATTTTTTTTCTTCATGATGTTTGGCTCTTGCAACACCAGGAATTGGGATTCATTATGGGATTACATTCCTACCATATCCAAGACCATTCTACCTGTGGTTTTCTCAATTTACACTCAGCTAATCAAACTGTCAACATCTCATTTACAAGATATGCATATTTTCATGGTAACAATTCAAAACAAATTCGCAAAGTGATTTCATAATTGTTTACAACTACAATTCAATCACTTCCATTAATCCAACTATTCATGATTGGAATGAACCCATCATTCTCTACACATGTATTATCAACCAATGTTTTCTTTATTCTATCTGTCAATATTTTTATCACTTTGTTCCCTTGACAGAGCTTTTCCATAATTTATCATTATTTAACTACTTTAACCTGCAAATTTTCTTGTTGCAATGTCTAACAACTCTTGAAGTGTTTTCAACTTCATGAGTTAACAATACTCGCATAATTACAACTGTTAGCATAATTATGTTATATATACATGCATTCAACAAAACACGTTCAATAATTCCTGTAATACCACTTGTAACATTTTTGATAGCTCCAAAAAGTGATCTCAACATTGTAACAAACAACAATTCAATAACTTTCAACTAGTATTCATATTAAATATAATATCATTATGTATTTTCGACACCACAAGATTTTCATAATGCAACAAATAATTATTAAATAAAATAGCAATCGATGTACCAATACCCTTGGCCACATTTACACAATGCATCCTTGCATTGACTACATAATACCACATAACTATGTCATGCAATCACCAAGGTGAGTTGTAAGGTCCGGCCAATGCCTCAACAGATCATCCACAAACTTCCTATTGCTTTCCTGATTATTTGGATACCCTCCTTTTCAACCCAAACCTAACACCAAGAATATAATTCTTAATTTCTCTTCAGTGTTGGCAAAGAGGTTGCAGTCTAAACATCAAATATACAATAGATACCATTGAGCACTCACATAGCACTATATCCCTTCTATATCCAACCATCTCATGGTATCACACATGACTAACTCTATAGATATTTATTGTTATATCAAGAGTATGTCTCCTGACTTGACCTGATTATGATCTCATAACCAATCATAACACAATATGCAAGTAACATTTTATCTAAATGCATTCTAGCATCAACAATGTTTATATACTCTATGCCTTTGGCCATTACATATAAATTTAAATGTTGAAAAAAATTAACTGAGGGAATTCTTACCTCAATTCCTTTCAACATCTATGCATCAAAATAAACTAAATGCATACCTGCATGGTTGTTATCAACCTACTTGATGCTATCTGATCAGCTGGTATTTGTAAAAGCTCGTAATCTTTCTCTTCCATCCTTTCGATTACCATTCCTACCACCTTCATGGGTCTTTACATAGATGGTAGTCATAAGCAACAACAACAACATCCACATATTTAACCATGCTATATCATTTTTCCTTAATACATAATCCATCATTAGTCATACTCAATATAACATCAATATTGCATGTATATAACTACAGACTATTCTAAGTCCACAAGTATGCCATATGCATATCCAAGCATGTACATATGCCCAATGCACATCTATATGCACTAAGAATTCACTATCAACATTCCTACTAATGCATCTAACTTTATTGTATGCATCATGCACTCTAGTGCATTTATGTTTCAATTCACTTATTTGTTTATTTATTTATTTTGTAGTTGGTTGTCCTTGAAGTTCTTTATATCCTTGTTGCCTTGTGTGATTCCATTTTTCTCATCTGTACTATTGTTCCATCATTTGAAAACTTTCCAGCCAAGTTCCACTTGGCCATTCTGTAATCCAACCAATGAGTTCTATTTGCAGTAGCTTCTCTTAGGAAATCATATCCAAAATTTACCTTTATGAAACATTCCATAACCTTGGAATGAAGTAGCTTAGAACATTCCTTCACTATACTACCACAACATTCTTGAATCAAATACTGTTACTCCTAGTTGTCCATTAGTTTACTTCATTAACATTTTCCCTGTGAAACCATACCTTTCACACTTAATACCATCCCCAATGGAAGCATATTTTCATTCAATGACACTTTTCAAGTGAAAGAACATTTATTATTCTATCTCCAATTTCTCTGCATTGGCATCATGCTTCCACTATGAACTCTGATATCAAAAGTAGATTTCTTTCTCTGAGTACCTTTAGACAAGGTATCTAAGTCTTAGGTATAAATTTGTCCCAAGAACTTATGTTCTTGGCACACATAGATGATCCACACATCACCTCTTAAGCTCCTTGTTCTCTTTCACATCAAGCTTACAACTATCTACACATTTCTACCTTCAAGGTTATGGAGTCTTAATTTTCCTTTCTAATCCCATTAATGACATTATTCACCTGCTAGCTTCATGTGTTATGTGAGGATTATTGCTTTTGTATTTGCAATTCATTCAGTATCTGTGGCAGTTAAATAATAATCCTTCTATTATGCTCTTCTCGAGTTTTTTATCCACTTTTCATTACTTTCCTTGTAGCTCTTTATTGCCTCATCCAACTTTTTAAATATCTGTCATGCTTCCATGACTCTGATATATGATCCTATTCTTGAATTGATCTGATTATACCTCTAATTCTTCCAAATTTGCAAGCAACCATTTTTGTTATAATTGTACATATCATAAATATTTGTCAATTAATGTTACATGTACTTTTTCTGCTCAGTTCATGAAGATTTATATCAAAATGATCAAAATTATAATAATTCCAGGTCATTGTCCTCTGAATCATCTTTCCAACGACTATACTCTTACCCCAATTTGAATTCGGAGCTAAAAGTTATGGCTTCCTGAAAAAAGTCACTTTCACCCTTTTTGTGCTCACAAGATATTGTAGCGACACTGGAATGGTTGTGTGCCAATCTTGTCAAATTATTCCACAACACCTTTAAATTGGTACAAAATTCAAATTCTGCACAAGAAGTTCCTTCAATCCACTTTCCTTGTGACTATGGATCGAAACCACGAGCTTATCCACTTTAAGTGCCGCTCCTAGTGTGTTTCCATTATTATTATACACAGGAGTTGGTTCGAAAAATGTCTGTGGGCTTATTTACTTCTAGGCCCTTCATGCCTCTAATAAACCCCTTTACCTTATCATGAGAGTGGTGCTGGAACCAAGTCCTCTGGACTTCGACCTTCGACCTTCAAGATATTCTCCCTTTTCAATCTTCCAACTCTCCCAGAGTAAACTTCGTCGAAATATGTACATTATCTTCACTCGTAGATTAGAAAATTAAGATTTAATCTCCTGTTGATTGGACGATCCTCGCTCATCTGATGGTTTCAACGAAATCAACGATCACAACTTAATTAGGCATTTACGTAACTCAACAAGTTATTTTGTTAATGACATAGCCACTGCATGCGTTAATCTTGTGCTGACATGTACTCAAAACTTCCAACGGTCCATATAAAATGCGCATTGCTTCCATAAAATTAACATCCATGCAAATTGATTTGCGCCTTTAAATCTCCACCATGGATCTGATGGCCACGATAAATCCCGGAGGGTCTTAGACCAATGGCCCGTGTGACTTCGCTACTCTTCCCTTCGACACTTTTGGACATTCCTGGAGGCCATAACCCTGAAGATGACATGGCATGCTAATGCCACCTATGGTGACGTGGACCCATGGTATGTGTGCCATGTGTCACCCATAGATGGACATGTTGGGGTCCAAAAGGAGCTGAAAATCATGTGACACAAGTCCCCATATGGCACCCCTGCCACGTGGCATTAGATACATCATCAACCAAACAAATGGTCCACATTCCTCTGCTCCAGATCAGATGACCTGCGTGACTTCACAACTTCAGCTTTACACTTTGTGGCTTCGACACTTCACAACTTTGTGTAGTCTCCAGTAATCGCCGAAGTGGTGAAGTTCCAGAGTCCCAAAACTTTCTATCTTCTACTTGGCTTCAATCAATGATTGATGATCTACTAGTTTGATCCGATGGCTCTGGTTATACTCGAAATTTATCAATTAGAACTAAAGGATCTTTCTTATCTGGCTCCCGATCTAATGGTCATGATTCCACAATCCTTCACAATCCTTCCAGCTGTTGATCGAAGCGGTGAATATTACCCAATATTTTCAACTCCGATTGATAAGGTATCAAATGAGAATATTATTCGATACCCTTTTGGTCAAAGCGACGAAGATTACACAATATTTTCAACTCCGAGTTCTATGGTATTGAACGAGAATATTCCTTGATAATCTTCTAGTCGGAGCGGTCAAGATTACCTAATATTTTCAACTCTGAGTGATAAGGTATCGAATGAGAATATTCCTTGATACCCTTCTGGTCAGAGCGGTGAATATTTCCTAATCTTTTCAACTCCGAGTGATAAGGTATCGAACAAGAATATTCCTTGATACCCTTCTAATCAGAGCGGTGAACATTTCCTAATCTTTTCAACTCTGAGTGCTAAGGTATCGAACGAGAATTTTCCTCGATACCCTTTTGGTTGGAGTGATGAATATTACCAAATATTTTCAACTCTGAGTGATAAGGTATCGAATGTGAATATTCCTCGATACCCTTCTGGTTGAAGCAACAAATATTTTCGAATATTTTCAACTCCGACTGCTAAGGTATCGAACGAGAATATTCTTCGATACCCTTGGAACTCCTCTGAACGAGGTCTTCTGAAAGCTCTATTTCAAAATTACATCTCAGTGAGATCTGATGGCTGAGAAATGATCCCGACTGATCTAAAAACTGTCGTTCTTTTGGGATTCTACCATCGGCTTCTCTTCATGCCCGAATCTGAAGTCCTTCCAACACTTCCTTTCCGAAGGCCTATCAGAAACACCCTTCTTGGACCTCTATTATTTAATATTGACCATTGATTTCCTATGACTTCCTAAATGGTCGAAAATGAACATGGATTATCGATTTACCTCATTTCGTAAGCCCATGAAATAAATCTTGTCCGTCGATCTAGTAACTTTTTCAAACTTCGAAAACATTAATATTTTTAAATTTTTAAAGAAGGAATCTGGGATGTTAATCTCAAGATCAGACACGATCTCGACCGTCGATCCTCTGAAAGATTCCCCATGCTACTGTGACCATTAAAATTACAAATATTTTTTTCTTCAATCTTCCAATTCGAATTCATCTCTATAACTCCACAGATCAAATCCATTAAACCTCTCAAACAATCTGAATCATTTAAACATAGATTTTCTCACGAATTTGGGGATTTCACTCTAATTTTTCCACCATTTTCCCCAAAATTCGTACCAGTTGAATCTGTTACAACGAATCTTACTGATTCGCACCCATTTCGGCCCACACAAGTCCGATGTTTCAACCAAAAGCTCTGATACCAATCTGTAACATACCCAACTACCCATAGGCTGGGCACGCTACATCCAAAACTAACTTATGAACCGATTCCAAATTCTGATAAGAATTAATGTGAAATCAAACATGAAAGACTCACATGCATTAATCAAGATCCATGCTAAAACATAAAATAAATAAACAACATGCCATGCACAAAAAATAACCAACAAGCATGCACACATAAATACATCTCAGAGATAATTAAATACATAGCGGAAAATACATTGTACAAAAACACAGAGAGCACTTATCTTTGGAAGTAAACATACACCGACTGGTTGTAGACCAAGGACGTTCCTCCCAACCATAGACACTTCTGTTCATTTAATCTCAACAACATGTCACCCCCGAGCCAAGGCTATGAATCCACAAGGATGGGTCCCAGGCCAAATCTAAAACACACAACAACTGGCTAACTAGCTCTCAGGTTTCCCAACTACACAACAAAGCCTAATTTTCCAGCTCTCTTTCCCCTTCAGCCTGCACAACCCAAAGAAAGGAAAAACTTTCTCTACCATGCATTCCCTCAGGCTATTCCATTTCTCTCCAGGGCTCCAATGCTACTCGTTAGGAAATCTCCTTGTTGGAAACTCCAAGGATTCTCAGCTGTGGGCATTTCTTTCCAAACTTCCATCAATATCATGCACTTAGGCATCCATTCCCTCCTAGAATGATCAATAATTTATTACAACCACCTAGCAATGGCTCTCCTCCTCCAACCATTCATTTCCATGCTCCAACCCAGAGCAAACGAATCAGTTAGAGTGAAATGAAGAATCCTAACAATGAAAATGATTGACCAAGAACAACCGCCAAAACAACACATAAGGGATGGTTATATAATTACAAGAACCAAGAACCACGTGGCCTCCCCAAGAAGCTCATGTAATCACATTTCTACATAAAATCAATTATGGGTAAATTAAAATATAATAAAAAGACTTATCCTCTTAAGCCCCCTCTCTCGTGGAATCATAGTCCCCTATCTCTTTTGTCCTTGTCCGTCTTGCAACCAACAATGTATTTTATTAATGTATATGAAGTATTACATTTCCTAGGCACTCTTGTAATGTCCCCCACCTCTTGGTGAAGAAGTTTGGAAGAGACTCGGTAGTCTAGTCATCCTCACTAGACTATAGTCTCATGCAACATGGGGAAAGTCATCTAAGGTCAAGGTTATAATTTAAAGTTGACTTAAAAAGGTAAAAAGGTAAAAAGTAACTCACTAGAGGAATAGAGCACTTGAGGTTGAGTTAGGAGTTGAACCTAAGGGTTAAATTAACTCAACAGAGAAATATAAAGAGGTATAAAGGAAATCCTAGGGCTCACCTCTCATTCATATCGAATTATTTTGCATTTGTCTATTGGGCTCTTGAGCACACAGTTTTGAGGGTTTTGAGAATACAAACCCTAGAGAACAACTCAATGGTGAAAGATTCCACTCACCTTGTTTCAAGCTTGGTCTCGGGGATGAAATACTCCACCCACACCATTCTACAGTATTCACAGGTACTATCATCTATTCGGCAGGGCAATAGGCTGTACCCTTAAGGGTTTTCCAGCAAGGGGCAAATAATTTCTTGGAGAGGAGTTTGATCTAGGTTATTGGCAGGGTTTATTGACATTCTAGCACCTGGGTATTTCTTGCAGCGCCTTGTCCATCAGATCTGGAGTGTTTTGAGAGGGTTACTCTTGCTATATTATTATCTGGAGCTTTGGTACATTTTTGAAAGAAGGAGGGCACAACTTTGATTCATATCTGTGCAGTTTGGAGGTGTCACACCTCAGATCTGACTACAAGACTTCTCCTAGCAGCTTGTGGTGGCATGATCTATCTTTCTAGAGAGTTTCAGTGTATTTGGAGGCTTCCTCCATCAGGTCTGAAATATTGAGCTTGACAGTCTTCAGGAGGGTGCAACCTTGATTAGGGTTTCAACAGTTTGGAGGGGTACATCTTGGCATCTTGAATTGATACTTCATGGAGGGATTATACTGACCCCAATCTATCCTTCTGTGGAGTTTGGGGCTATTTGGTGATCTCCTTCAGTTGGGCCGAAAAAATGGTCTTCTTAGCTCTACAGGAGGACGTACCTTCAACCAGGGGGGTTTGGACTTGACCCTGGTTCTTCTTGCAATGTTATTCATTGTATATCCAACCTTTGGAGGCTTGCATCTTTTATTAGGAGCATTTGTAGCAACTCATCTATTATCTATTGGATCCATTTGATGTTATTCCAGATCTGCATCCTCTTTGTATCAGGTTCTTGGTTTTCATAATAGTAAAGGTTAGATCTATGCTATTTGGTTCCATATACTATGTACTGGTTAGATATTGTATTTCCATTGAGTATATCTTCATATATGTGCTTAGTAACTAAAAATAAACCCTAAGGCCGAAACTTAAGAGGCTAACCTGCAAACAACACATAAAAACAAGTAAATCAATGGTCAGTTAGTGTTCTAAGCGAAAGAATTGGCTTGGGAACATTACAGTGGTATCAGAGCTCTGATCCTCCCATCCTCTGAGGATTAGTGCATACATAAGTTCAGTGACATTCATATTGGTAGAACGAGGAAATAGATAGGTGAGGCAGAGGCCGAAATGGAAGTATCAGGTGAGGACAATGAGCCACAAGCAGGGATTGCTAAGGAATTGCAACATTCCATACGAGCATCACAGAGAGACCCTGTAAATCACTTGCAGAAAAACCAAGAGGAAACCCGTAGGGGACATGCCGAAATATCAGATACCTTGAGGAAGGAAGATGAAAACCAAATGAGGATATCACAATTCTTGATGGAGATGAATCATAAGGGGAAAGGCCCAAAATCTTATGCCAACAAGGAAACTAGTGGATCTCATGGAGGGAAAATATATCAGTAGGAACATGTTCTCTATCATCATTCAGAGGGAAGGCATGGAGGGGAAGCACCACAGGGACAGACAGGTAGTAGGACCACTCCCAGACCATACTTACCCACATTTACAGAGGAACTAACAAATTCCAACAACCCAACCAAGTTTGAGGATCAGTTTGAGCAGTGTGCTCGAGAGTACAACTCACTAAGCCTACCAATTCAGAGGTAGATCACATTAGATCAATTTTTTGGATTGAAATTCAGAAGCAAACCTAGGCCATACCATAGGAACAAATATGAGCTAGAGCACAGGGCAGGGAAGATCGAGATCCCCTACTTTGATGGTTTGACCAAGATGACTGCACAGGCGTGGGTACAAAAACTAGACACTTATCTGCAGCTTAACCCTATGAGTGAAATGGATGCCATCAAGTTTGCCACCATGTACTTGCATGGAAAATATCATGATTGGTGGTACCATGGGTTGAACACACTTGGCCACAATCAAATAGTGGCATACACAGAGTTTACTCAGAGGCTCATTGACAGGTTTGACCAGGGGGATCCAGAGCTACATTTCAGGGAACTCACACAACTCAGACAGACAAGAGCACCAGAGGTGTATATTGAGGAATTCTAGAGGCTAGCAGTCATGGTACATGATGTGTCATAGTCTAGAATCATGATGCTCTTCACAGAGGGTTTGATGGAACCCTTGAAGGGTTGGGTTAAGGCTTTTAAGCCCCAACTTGCATGATGCTATATGGAGGATGAGATATTTAGGCCCAGCTGCAAAACCGAAATTTGTGCCTAGACCACCTCTAAACACCAGAGGGAGAGACCAAATACCTCCAATGAATCCAGGAGGAAAAGATCCAAGGGGGTTTGATAGGGGAAGAGGTAGGATGGATGAGAACACCAGAAGAGAACTAAGAAGAAAACAACTATGCTAGACATGCAAAGAGCCGTGGAACCCATCCCAAAAGTGTATGGGTCGTGGCTAGGTTCATTACATTGAGGTGACATCTGATACTGAGGAGGATGAGGATTTAGGCCACATCCAGAACATAGAGGTAGACACCACCGAAACTGCAGAAGAGGAGGCTACAAGTTACGACAGTGCCACAGAGGAGAAGGCTACATTGACATCCATCAGTGGGGTACCCAAGTACAAGACCTTTAGGATGAGAGTAGTATTGCAGGGGCAAAAGGTTTCAGTACTCATTGATGGGGGTGATTCTCACAACTTCATTGACTCAACATTGCTATAGAGGAGGCATATACCCACGGTTGAGTTTGAAGGATTCGAGGTGGACGTAGCAGGAGGAAGCACCGTGCCTTGTAACAGGTACATTCCAGGGATGAAGCTTACATTGGGTGGGCATGATTTAGCACATGAATTTTATGTGATGGACCTCCCTGATACAAATATAATCCTTGGAGTATAGTGGCTCAGTATGTTGGGGCCTATCACCACCAACTACAAGACCATGGAGATGTATTTCATAGAGGAGAGTGGAAAAAAGGTAGTCCTCAGAGGCATGTCAGGCAACACAACCAGGGTAGTCACAACAAAGTGTATGGAGGCCATTTTCAGGAGAGAAGAGATTGTATATTCTGCTAAGTGAAAGATTTCGGCACGTGTGGACAAAAAGGGGAAGGTTCACTATGCACCAGAAATCTAGAGGATCATTGACAAACACAGTAAGGTGTTTGGACCTATTACACCAGGAGTGCCACCAGATAGGGAATTTGAGAATATCATTGAGTTGTAAGAGGGGGAAAAGCCAGTCATCACCAAGCCCTACAGACACCCAAAGAAGTGCAAGGACGAGATAGAGAAGGCCATCAAAGAACTCCTAGATATGGGTCACATTAGACCAAGTTCCATCCCTTTTGCCTCTTCAATGGTACTGGTCAAGAAGAAGGATGGAACCATGTGCATGTGCATTGACTTCATGGCACTAAACAAGAATACTATCAAAAACATGTATCCCATTCCGAGGATTTATGAGCTATTGGACAAGCTCCATGGGACTGTTTACTTCACAAAGATTGACTTGCGCTCTGGTTATCATCAGATAAAAATGAGGGAGGAGGACATCCCCAAGACTGCCTTCAGATGTCACTATGACCACTATGAATTCCGAGTGATGCCATTTGGATTTACCAATGAACCTACCACCTTTCAGTAATGTATGAACCACGTCTTCAACAAGCAGTCGAGGAAGCATCTTCTTGTGTTTTTTGATGACTTGCTAATCTATAACAAGACGTGGGAGGAACACCTTCAATATTTGGAACAGATATTAACTATAATGGAGGGCCAATCCTTGTATGCCAAGGAGTCCAAATGTGAATTTGGGATGACAAAGGTCCTCTACTTGGCGCACGTCATTGGAGTTAAGGGGGTACATGTACATCAGGAAAATATCCAAGAGATAGTTGAGTGGCCCACACCTAAAACTCTTAGAGAGTTGAGGGGATTTCTTGGTATTTGTAGCTATTACAGGAGATTCGTCAAGGGGTTCTCCCAACTTTGTGCACCCTTGACCGATCTGACTAAGAAAAGAGCTTTTAGGTGGAGTGAAGAGGCACAATCTACCTTTGACAGGATGAAAAAGGTAATGAGCACATACCCAATGTTAGCCTTGCCAAATTTCGGCCATCTCTTCAAACTGGAGTGTGATGCCTCTAGAGAAGGCATTGGAGCTGTACTCATGCATAATAGGCATCCCCTTGCCTATGAGAGTCAAAAATTGAGGGGCCCTGAGCTTCTTTACACCATTTATGACAAAGAGATGTTGGCTATCATGCATGCCTTGGCCAAATTCAGGGAATACTTGGTAGGTGCAAGGTTCGTGGTGAAATCAGATCATAACAACCTTAAGTACTACTTGGAACATAAGGACTTAAATGAGAGGCAACAAAAGTGGGTTAGCAAGATACAAGCCTATGACTTTGACATTGAATTTTTCAAAGGGAAAAACAACATAGTTGCAGATACATTATCTAGGAGGCCATCAATTTATACTATGATATATATATTAGTTGATTGGAAGGCCCATCTATTGGTAGAATACTCCAAGAACTAGTTCGATTGTCAGTTAATGGATGGGAATATATAGGATGACAAATTCAGAGTCATAAATGACATCATCTACTACAAGGGCCAAATCTTCTTGGTTCCTGAGTCAGCCTTCAAGGCCAAGATACTATAGGCATGTCATGACTCACCGGTGGCAGGGCACCAAGGCATTGTCAATACATATAGACAAGTGAGAGAACGATTTTCATGGAGGAGACTCAAAGAAGATGTAGTGAGTCACATAAAAGAGTGCACTACTTTCCAGGAGAACAAGGATGAGAATACCCATCCTGTAGGACTATTCCAAACTTTACCCATTCCAGAGCACAAATGGGAAAGTATCTCCATGGACTTCATCACAGGATTTTCGAGGGCACAGGGGAAATACTGCATTTTCGTGGTAGTGGATAGGTTGACTAAGTTTGCACACTTTTTCTCCATTTCCACAAACTTCAGCGCAACACAGGTGGCATATTTGTTCTTCAGGGAGGTCTTCAGGTTGCACGGATTGCCCAAGACCATTGTTAGTGACAGGGACAACAAATTTATGAGCACTTTTTGGCAGGAGCTGTTCAGGTTGGTTGGTACGACCTTGACCCCTAGCACCAACTACCACCCTCATAATGATGGGCAGACTAGAATAGTTAACAAGTGGGTGGAAGGATACCTCAGGAATTACGTAGCAGGGCAACAGAAAGCATGGGTTAAGTGGTTACACCTGGGGGAATACTATTGCAACACCACTTATCACATGTCCATAGGTATGACTCCATTCAGGGCTTTGTACAATTATGACCCTCTCTCCTTTGTAGAGATTTCCTTTGGTGATAACAAAGCTCTGATTGTACAGGATTGGGTACAATAGAGCCAAGACATACTCAGAGAATTGAAGGATCATCTTTAGTAGGCATAGAATCAACAAAAGGTCTAGGTGGACAAGCATAGGGTAAAGGGCACATTTGAGGTTGGTGACTTGGTCTACTTAAGGCTCCAACCGTATAGGAAAGATTTTATCAAAAGAAGCGGAGCAAAAAAGCTCCAACCTCGGTTTTTTGGACCCTACAGGATCAACAAGAATGTAGGGGCCGTGGCTTGTGAGCTTGAGCTTCCACATAGCAGAAAAATTCACAACGTCTTCCATGTATCATGCTTGAAGAGGGCCATTGGCCAACACATCATGCCACTTGAGGTACTCCCACCCTTAGATGAAGAGGGGTAGTTGGTACTAATACCAGAGGAAATACTGGAGGTTCGGGAGAAGAAACTTTGAAGGAGAACCATCAGAGAATACTTAGTCAAGTGGAAGGATATTCCTATTGAGGATGCCACGTGGGAGAGTGAACAAGTTTTACAGGAGATAGGCTCATAATTGCTTGTGGGTAAGAAATTTCTAGCAAGGGAGACTGTAATGTCCCCCACCTCTTGGTGAAGAGGTTTGGGAGATACTTAGTAGTCTAGTCATCCCCACTAGACTATAGTCTCATGCAGCATGGGGAAAGTCATCTAAGCTTAAGGTTATAATTTAAAGTTGACTTAAAAAGGTAAAAAGGTAAAAAGTAACTCACTAGAGGAATATAACGCTTGAGATTGAGTTAGGAGTTGAACCTAAGGGTTAACTTAACTCAACAGAGAAACAGGAAGAGGTATAAAGGAAATCCTAGGGCACACCTCTCATTCATCTTGGATTATTTTGCATTTGGCTATTGGGCTCTTGAACACATAGTTTTGAGGGTTTTGGGAATACAAACCCTAGATAACAACTCAGTGGTGAAAGATTCCACTCACCTTGTTCCAAGCTTGGTATTGGGGATGAAATACTCCACCCACACCATTGTACAGTATTCACAAGTACCATCATCTATTCAGGAGAGCAACAGGCCATACCCTTGAGGGTTTTCCAGTAAGGGGCGCATTGTTTCTCGAAGAGGAGTTCGATCCAGGTTATTGGCAGGGTTTATTGACATTCTAGCACCTGGGTATTTCTTGCAGGGCCTTGTCCATCAGATTTGGAGTGTTTTGAGAGGGTTACTCTTGCTATATTATTATCTAGAGCTTTGGTACATTTTTGAGAGAAGGAGGGCACAACTGTGATTCATATTTGTGCAGTTTGGAGGTGCACACCTCATATTTAACCCTGATATTTCTCCTAGCAGCTTGTGGTGGCCAAATCTATCTTTCTAGATAGTTTAAGTGTATTTGGAGGCTTCCTCCATCAGGGCCAAAATATTGAGCTTGATAGTCTTTAGGAGGGCGCAACCTTGATTAGGGTTTCAACAATTTGGAGGGGTATATCTTGGCATCTTGACTTGATACTTCAGGGAGGGCTTCTACTAACCCCGATCTATCCTTCTATGGATTTTGGGGCTATTTTTTGATCTCCTTCAGTTGGTCCGAAACAATGGTCTTGTTAGCTCCGCAACAGGATGTACCATCAACCAGGGAGGTTTGGACTTGACCCTTCTTGCATGGTTCTTCATTGTATATCCAGCCTTTGGAGGCTTGCATCTCTTATGAGGAGCATTTTGTAGTAGCTCATATATTATCTATTGGAGCCATCTGATGTTATTCCAGATCTGCATCCTCTTTGTATCAGGTTCTTTCTTTTCATAATAATAAGGGTCAGATCTATGCTATTTGGTTCCATATCTTGTGTACTAGTTAGATCTTGTATTTCCATTGAGTATATATTTAGATCTGTGCTTAATAACTAAATATAAACCCTAATGCTGAAACTTAAGAGGCTAACTTGCAAACACACACATACAAACAAGTAAATCAATGGTTAGTTAGTGTTCTAAGCGAAAAAATTGGCTTGAGAACATTACACTCTGGCCCCTTTTCAACTTTACTTGCTCACCAACCTAAGTCACAATTACAGAATACATTCTAGTTCATAAGGGTTAAAACCTTTGTCTTCTAGGAAATATATCGATACAAGATTCTTTTCTAAACCAGGTACATATAAAACATTGCTTAAATGAACATTGTTACATGTTTTCAACTTGACGAAGGCTTGTCCAAATCCTTCGACTGGGTAAGTGCTTTTGTCTCCAAGCTCTACTTTGTACGATGTCTTCTTCTCATTTAGATTTGAGAGTTTGGCTTGATCTCCCGTCATGTGCCTAGAAGCTCCACTATCGATTATCCACATGCCATCTTCAATCGTTCCAGTGAGTGCTGAGTAGTGTAGAAGATTGATCTTTTCACTCATGTCTTCGGTTGACTCGTAGCTGGTCATTCCTTGATCCAAAACTTAAAATCTGATGTTTCTATCTTCTGAGAGAGCCAAAAGGTGCATTGAACTAGGGCACATTTGAATATCTTCTCCTTGAGCGAGATTCTCCATCACAAGGTGCCAGATCTAGGATTTAGGGTTTCTGCAACTGCTCCTGCTAGTAACCCTAGCGACAGTTCCTCAGTGAGCTCAGTATCCTAATGGATATGATTTCTTCTAGCGGTTAGAATGAATGAAGGAGGTGTGGGACCATAACCTGTTAGAATATGAATGAATGTGCTCGTTTTACCATTGAAAATATCACTATTGTCACCCAACCATAGGCTGAAGCCACCCTCCAAGCACCTTGACCTTGACATAGAGAATAATCCTGGTAGCATTTCAATAGCTAGGCAATGCTAATGCACCAAGCAAGAAGTAACCAAAACTGATCAGAGAGTCCCACCCAAAACTGGCACAACACATTCCCCAAGACTTGCGGACAAGACTGCTAGACTGCAGTGTGCAGAACTGGCTTTCTGCAATTCTGAGAAGTGTGTCAAATGAGAGACTGGTGCCCTGTATTTATAGTATTCCTGGAAGACTTGCTTGGGCCAACTTCTCTCTCTGGGTACTAATTATTTCATATTAATTATATCTCTTCAATCGACATCTCATCTAGGGTTGCTTTCATTTCTTTGATTTCTTCCAGAACGTTCTAATCTTGTCAAAGGTCACAATAGAGGTTCATACCTCCCGAAGCTACCATAATATCAACAGGTGGTGGGGAGAAGAAGGACTACAGAGAAAACAAAAAGAGAGGAGGGGATGACGACAAGAAGGGAGATGATGAATCCAAAGGCGATGGTGAAGACAAGAAGGATGGAGTAAAGAAAAAAGGTCCCTATTCCTATATATATCATTGAGTATGTTCATCCTCCTTAGCTCTTTAGTAATGGAAACCAAATTCCATCTCTCTTAGAGTACTATTAGTAGATATGTGTTTTGGACATGCCTGAATCCTTAGGGAACTAAAAGGTTACGATTTGAGGATATGAAGGTATTATCAAGCCCTCCAAAATAAAATAAGCTAATAGGGAATAATTCTTTAATATGTATCTAGGCTAGGTGGTATATCAAAACACTAGGTACTTAGCAATAACTTGAAGGGTGTTTGTTTTTTTGGCTTCTTTAGTGTAGTGTATTAGCTTAAACTTTAAGCATAAGAGTTTGGTTACAAGGAGGATATATGATTTTTTGATTACTCATTTGAAATTTTGTTTTGGAGCAGTTGCAAAACATATTTTCATAGAAATGCATGTAATATCCCCTACTGTAATATACTTGCTGCATTGAGTGCAATGTTCTTTAATTGTATATAATAGTACAAGATATGGTATTATTATTTATGGTACTAGCAAATTATACAAATAAGATATGACCAATATGAATCATGTTGTCTCAAACCTTAAAAGTACACTCCCATAGAGACATGCAGAAGGTGGAGCAGAGAAGAACCACACCATGGGATGGGTATTTCTTAGTGAGGGAAATAGTGGATGGATGGGTCAAAACTATGGAGTTTTAATATTCCATTTTCATTTGTCTATGAATCTCCTCCTCCTTGGTTTATTTTGTTTTTCTCTCCTCACTCACCAACTTCATATTTACTTTATGATTGTTTAGAATAGGTTCTATCATTCCCATCATAGTTACCTTATGATTCTTCACATTAGGATCGACATTCTGTACTCTTTTCAATGATCGATTGGAACTCCTTGGAATAATGACATTGAAATTTTGTGTAAATGAAACAACCATTTCATAAAATATAAATTTTCTATCAAAGAACTCATCATGATGCTAATAAGATACTTATGATTATGAAAACCATGTTAATTCGTAGCAAAAATATATATAACCAATTCAAGTGACACACGATCAATATAAGCAGTGTACGAGTGATGTAATCATGATGCAATAATGACACAACATGATGATAAAATGATGCAAACCAAAACATTACAGATATTTAAACATTTCGATCATTATGAAATTGACAAAATTGCAACTCTAATACGACACAAAACCAAATCATGAAAAACTGACACGTACTAGCAAAACAAAATCAACTAGGGATTTAAGGGCTATAGTGACACAAATAAAACAAGTACCCCCCATGTACATATTTTTCCTTGGCCATAGGGGTTAGTTAATCCCCTTGATTCAAAAATCTCCATCATAGTGGTGTATGCCTTGTTTCCACAACTAATAACTAGGATAAATACAACACAATAACTTGTTTGCTCATTGATGTTATTTCCCTTCAAATTCCTCACCTCTAGGTCCATTTAGATTCTTATCGTTTTGTCATACAATTAAACCACTTCTCAGAAAATATCTACGGGTTATACTCATTTCATGCTAGTTTTAAACTATTACATTCATTCATATTCCTAAAATTCATAACACCTAGGCGGTTAATTTGGAAAAACAAATACTATATTTGACATGTCTCATTAAATGCAAGCAAAAAATAGAGTATGTATGTAAATACATAGTCATTTTTCCAAATCCATGACATAACATAAAATTAACTCATCATGTAAACCAAAAACATGAACGCCATCATGTATATGTATCATCCTCATAAACATTTGTACATATCAAATTTTATGTCTCAAAAATATACATAGTGATGGTACACAAAAATGGGGGCATAAAGCCCACTATCTAAAACAAGACGACCATACTAACCTCCAAACATGTGAAAACCTCATAATAGGTTTGTCATGCTATATCACACACAATATGGTTGTTTGAATGACCTGCTTCATTAATAGTCACCACTCAATAAAGAAACCTACACATGCCTCTACTCAATGGTCCTCTATAGTGGTATAATATTCCTTTGGCATG
>ML800536.1:133993-154727 GCA_009831015.1 Picea engelmannii
AATATCATTTAAAAGAAAAATCCCCAACTCACCAAAGGCACTCCAAGAACTCCTAGGTAGGAGTGATAGTTAAGAGTCTCTGGTAAAATCCACATGATGATACGAGTACTCTTGGATCACAATGATTTGTTGGTGCCAAATCTCAAAACACTATCTTGTGAAGTGTTTAACTACCTCACCTCCATCAAGGCTTGACATGGACTCACCCCACCACACCATTCATAGCTCTCATTCTCCTCTTTTCCTTACCACCACATTCAAGTGCATCAATGATTCACTCTAAATAAATAAATAAATAATTAGGATCATGAAATCTAATTGACCATGCCTTCACCTTCAACACTTCCTGAGATGAGAGTGGAGTTGTTGTAACACGATTGACGCATAGTCAAATATCTACATCTCCATACACCTCTCCATTAGGGCTAGTACTCTACTTGATACACAGTGAGTAATAAATGAAATCTCATCCTCTTAATACAATGCATAATGCATCATCCACAGATTGACTCAATCCCCTCCATTAGGAACTGATCCTTTACTTTCTCCATCCCTAACCTACAAAATTGGTCCATCAGTGTCTTCAAGGCCCCTCATGCTTGAAGAGTCATATTTAGGTATGATGCATCTCCTCACACTAGTATCCTGGTCAAGAGGTAGATGCCTTATAGTTTCAACTCCAAATGTTTCCCCTCAACATTGAAATAACCATCAATATTCCACATCCCCAAGATGCGGTCTAACAACTAAGGGATAATATGAATCAAATGGATCCATAAAATATTTAGGAGGAACATATGCACAAGAGGTTATGCATATTTGTATCATCCTCAACTAACCTTCATGCTATTACTCTTGCCACTCATAAGGCATGCTACTTGAACATAACAAAAAATCACACAAAATCAATACTCCATGACCAATAAGTGCCTCTTCCACACACAACACACAACTCCATAATATGTTTCCTCTACAATTCACTTGGTGTGTAGGCTATCCACTTGATTGCATATTGCATGACCCCTATCCTTGAGATATGATGTAATTACATCGATATCAATTTTTTTGTCATGTAAGCATGCATGGTTGTTTCTTCAATACATGTGTAGCTTGTCGGGATCCTATGAATGAAAACATATATAATGATAAATGAACTAACCTAGAAAAATAAGAATTAAAAGACAATGGTCCATGCTCCAAGAATCAACAAATGTAGGTTTAGGGTTCCATGCTCCATTCCAAATATAGATCATGAAAATGAATTTTGAAAATTTTGTTTCACCCTATTTATTTCTTATTGGCCCTAAATTTTTAGACAAACCCTTCGAGAGTATACGAGGTCCATTTTTTATACTATTCACATCATTGGATCCATTTTTTTAGGCATTCTCATGTTGTTTAATTTGATTTTGTGTCTAGGACTTTTTCGGGAAGCTATTTTTTCCTATCTTTTACAATTTTTGGTGGATTTACTTCACATATAACTCATTGCATAAGAATTTAGGCTTAGTATCTTTCTCTAATACAATATATTTTTTCTTATTACTAACCTTTGAGTTTACCAAAGGTTCCACCCATACTGGCGAGCAACTTAACCCCTCTAATCTGCTTTTTCTCTCTCATTGAATGATAGTGCTCATCCTTACACAGGTTTCCCTAGTTTAGCACAATTCACATGTTGACACCCATGCCACTCTATACCATAGGTATGAGAGTCCACATAGTATATGCTTGCATAAATGAGCCTCATGCCTTGCTCTTCTCAATTTTTGGCCATTACCTAATGTAGTCTTGAGCCATTACAGGTAGTTTATTGTCTTGATTTAGACACATGTTGATGAACCATTATTTCACCCCATTCTTGTTTTAAAGCTTCACCTCCAATCATGCTACCATCATTCATCCCACTTAAGGAACACACAATGGTCACATCATTGGTTACTACCCATTTGTTATCATGTTATTTAGAACCATTTTTTCGCATATGGAACTTTCCTCCTCATTGTAATGTAAATAACAAAAACACTATTTTATTCTTTATAAAAATACAAAATTGATAGCAAGAAACATAAAACATGCAATTCCAAAAACAAAAAAAAAACAAAAAGAGGGGGTAATTTTATTATTATTATTATTGGACATGTCATGACTTCTAATTTGAGTAGTTGTCATTTTCACCCTTATCCAGAGCATCAATGTCGTGTCACCTTATCCTACAATTTTGTAGGTGTGATTAGGTCTTGAGTCTTGTCCTTTCACCATTAATCTGACCATGTCATCTTAGCCTTTGAATAAATACTTGTCGTGTTTGTTGAATTTTGTCCCTTAGTCATTGAGTCATACTCAACCTCACAATATGGTGTTGCCTCTATGTTCCCCAATGCAATTTCATTGATACTCACCTCATAGTGTCTAAATTAAGATTTGGTTGAGACATATTGTTTCAAAATTATGGTCATTTCCATATTTAGCCATCATCTTATGATCCACTTAATGGAATTCCAATGTCAAAACCCATCATGACCTCATGACATTGATTTCAATCCAAGACCTTACATATCAATGTTCTTTTCACCTCGTGTTGGTTTATAGGGAAACATTATTTCATTTTTTCGAAAGAATCTACCTTGTCTACTTCAATACATTTTCTCTAGGAGTTTTGTTTAGAGGCCTAGTACCTTGGATATTGTTTTCATGATCACCGACGACATTCCTCTTATGCAAAAAGGATTTTTATCATCGATTCTTGATTGCATTGTTCTTTTTGTTTTTTGACATCAACACATTTATTTACACCATTTGGGTTCAAACTCGATACCTTAGTAACAATCATAATCATCAGTGGGTGACCTCACATTTGAAAAAGATTTTCATTATTGATTTATGACCTAATGGTTTCTCCCTTGCTCGACCACATATCATTATAACATTTTGGAGAATTTGTACATCACGATGACCATTTATAGATCCATTTAAAGACCAATGAACATGTACAATGACTTTTTTTCATTATTTTTGAGCCATCAAAATAGGCTTATCAATAGTGAGCTATCAACATGTTCTAATCCCTTTTTCAGTGGGCTTCCTTTAGAATAGTTTTGTTCCCTCATAAAGACGACACCCATTCATCACATATTTCAACCATAAGTAACATTTTTTTCATAGAGGAATTATGACCTGACTTCAAATGTATCATGCTACACATGTTGTGGTTTCATATTATAATTAATGTGATTATTACATGAGCATGGGTTAGCATGTCTTGTTGATAATATTATAGAACATGTTCACATCACAATTATTGTTCTGTAGGTGATGCTCTCTCTCTCTCTTTGCAAGGTTGGGTTCCCTTCAACAAGGTTCTCTGTGTGTGTGTGTGTGTGTCCCAAAAAAGAAACCATGATGTATTTTGGTAAGACAAAGGGAGGATGTTTAATTTTTTTTTTGGTGCTATTTCCTTTTATCTTAAAGTGTCATGGGTTTTCCCTTCTTCAATATGGACGAATATCAATCTTCATTTTGTATATATTGTGTGGGACTAATGGTTAAGAATGTGCGTTTCCCCCTTGTAGATCATAGTTCAAATCTAGAGGGGGGTAGGGTATGTATGCCTCCATAGACTAAACAATGAAATCACTACATGGAGAGTGTCCCTTGTCCCACAAATAAGGGGGTCTCTTATGTTAATTTACCATTTGGCTAAGATGTAAGCTTATACTATATATCAATATAATCAATCTATAACATTTAAATTAGATTTTTTTAACTAAGAAGTTGTGAGAGGGTATCTATAACATCATATAGATAACAAAATCTCGATTCTATAACATCACATAGAGAACACAAGTTTAATATAGGGATATTCTATCGTAGCAAGAGAGTATGCAACACTACATAGATAACGACCACAATTTAAAGATGTCCCATAAGGAATGATGACTAAATTGGTGGTGATGTTAGTACTGAAGTGGGGGAGGATGTTAACACATCAACATGAGGATGCACATTTTATAGCCAACTTATACATTGGAACAAAATTAACCTTTTTTGTGGTATTTTGCCTTATTCTAATTTGGTAAGGAGGATGTTATCACATCAACATGAGGATATGCATCCCAAAGCCAACTTCTACATTGGAAAAACTTTAACCTTTTTTGTGGTATTTTGTCTTATCCTAATGTGGTAAGTTCACCTTTACCTAATCCAAAAGAATGTCAATTACTATCACCAACTTATAAAATTCAAGTTAGAATTATTTAGCGTCATAAATCCAACTTATAGATTAACAAAACCTTAATATTTATTTTGTGGTAGTTCCTCTTATCCTGATGTGGCAAGTTTGTCCTTCCCTTTTTTGGAAGAATATCAATTACGATATCCAACTCACAACATTCAAATCAAAATTCTTTAGTTGAGAAGATCTAAGGTGAGGTATCTAATTCATAAAACTCATTCAATGCTTACACATGTGCCCCATTTCTAACACAAGTACACAAGAATAAGCATGACTTGCAAGGGGAAAACATGTCATTGGGGATAGTTGAACTCTAGTGAGGGAAATAATATCGCCTTGCATTCACTGAAACAACACGTGCCGTTTCACAATATTGGAAAAGCTTTTGGTGTGCGTAATTCCTTATAAACCATCTCCATCTCATAAACTGTTATGTATGCAGGATTATTTACAACACACACACACACACACACACACACACACACACACACACACACACACACACACACACCGAATGATGATATACACACACATACAAAATTTAGAAGAAGAGTATTAACGTGGAATGAAATCCCAACATAGGGATATGTGATAGGAGTAAGATAATTTGTAACATCACAAAGATAACAACCACAATTTAAAGATGGCCACAAGTAATGACACCAAAAATAGTGGTGATGTTACTACTAGAGTGGAGGAGAACGTTATTGCATCAATCTAACGATGTGCATCCCAAAGCTAACTTTTAGATTGCCAGAGTTAACCATTTTATTGTGTTATTTCATCTTATCCTAATTGGAAGAAGCTTTTGGTGCCAACAATGCCTTATAAACCGTCTCCATCTTAAAATTCTAATATGTGAGGTTATTCACAAAATACACCTAATGAGGATGTTAACACACTCACAATCAAGAAGAAGATTATGACCGTGGAGCAAACTATTATCCATTAAGCATATGCCATTGCAACAAGATACATGCAATAACAACCGTAAACCAAAAATGACCCACAAAACATGGACTCAAAATTGACAACTATATTATTACTAAAGAAATTATCACATTAATTTGAGATATTGCATTGTAAACCTAATTTTCAAAGAAAAAAAAATATTATACATTATATTCAAATAAACATATTTAAACTTAGTTTAAAAAAAAAACTTATTAAATATATATATTTTTTTTTCTTTCTTTCCTATTTTATGGGCAATCACACTAAACATGTTTTTAGATTGTATAATAACTATAATTACTTGCATATGAAGTTTGGGATAAAATTATTTAGCATTTATAATTTTTAATTGAATTTTTGAAGTGACATGTTTATATGTAACCATATAAATTACTTGGTTCTAAGAGTCCAACCTAAGTTTGGAATAAAATTATCCAGCATTTATAAATTTTTATTAAATCTTTGAAGTGACATGTTTATATGTAACCATATAAATTACTTGGTTCTAAGAGTCCAACCTATCATTTTATTGGTGTTGGGTAGGATTTCCAATGGGTAGATATTTTTTTCCTGAAAGGTATGTTATCAGTGAAATGGCATGACTTCGTTTTGAAATATTAAAGGAAAATAAGTGGAAATGACATGACTACATTTGAAAAAAAGAAGATTATCAATGAAATGGCATGACTTCGTTTTTGAAATGCCATGACTTCGTTTTGAAATATTAAAGGAAAATAAGTGGAAATGACATGACTACATTTGAAATAGACTTGTAATGCTGACTCTATGGATCGTATGAAATGGTATGCATGCATTTGAATTTGTCTTCATAACAATATCAATTCAAAACATGACAAGGGAAGTGGTGGTTATTAAAGCATAAAAAATCATAAAAATATATGACATTAATATTGTGTTCATACTTTACTACTATCCACTTAGGGCGTAAATATAAAATTCTAAATATGTGAATGTGATGTTTGAAAAAGATATCATCAAGTGGAGCAAACTTCCAAATTTAAAAACAATAAAGTAATCATGTTAGTCAATAATTTAAAAACAATAAAGTGATCATGTAAATCAATAATGGGAAAGTGATGATGAGACATGAAGGAGACACGTTTAAAAAGGAGAATGTAGGGGTAAAGCAAAACAAACCAACATGGTTAATGATGAGATGGGAGTAAGAGAAATTGGAATGTCATTCCTACTAATCATATAAATGTAGAAACAAGAATTGAAGATTTGGTAGATGGGAGAAGATTTTGAGTAAGGTCAAACAACACATTCAGGGTAATGATGAGATGGGAGTTAGAGTATTTGGGATATCATTTCTACATATCGTATGTAGAAATAAGAATTAAAAAGATAGATTAACTAGGTGAAGGAAGATGATGGGTAGGAGAGGTAAGTTATGTATTGAGGAGGAGTAAAAAAACATAGAAACAAAATATTCAATAAGAGAAAGAGACGAGGAAGCAAAGAAAGTGTTACTCATTTAACTCTTGAAATGAGTTAAAATAGGGGTAAAAGTTAGATGACAACTACAAGTTAGAGAAGGATAGGAGTTGTGATGTTTTAGGAAGGTTGAAAGGACATGATAACACATAAGTCCCTTTATAAGATGACAATAAGATGGAAGGATATCGAAGATACTTGCTTGTGTTTTGAAACTAAGTTGATTTAACTATTCAAATAAGTTCATTGTGAGATAGCGGAGGAAGTCAAGGAGTAGGTGAAGGATTTTCTCAAGAGGAGTGACCTATGTGCATTCCAAAAAAGACACTATTACACAATGTTAATTAGTATCTATACTAATGTAATATTATTTTTCTTTTGAATTAAAGACTATTTTGACTATTAATATAAACATCATTGTACAAAGCTTCAATAGAAAAAGACAAATTGTTAATGCAACCTTCGTAAGCAAGAGAAAAAACTAATCAAAACTTAAAAGAAGGTTGGTTGGATAAACCTGAACACCCACAATGATATAATTGCTAACTAAAAAGACATGGTCCAAAAAGATATAAAAACAATAAACAAAGGGATGCAACTTGACATAAATAAACTAAGAAGTAATTAGTCCAAGTCTAGGAGGAGGTTGGTTATAATCATTTTAGCAAGACCTCGACCAATAATCAAAGGATCAACATATGTCAGTTGCATAGGATCCCAACCACCAGTGGGACCCTCAATGACCACTTTATCCCTTTAGATATGGCCATTACCAATGTTAGGAGTTGTTTGTCATTACATGGTTGGCTAGGGGTCAACTCCTCCCATTCTTGTGTCTCTCTCACACCTTTCTGTCACCCTGTAGTAGGGACTTCTGTCACCTCTGTGGGATGCTACTACTATGGACCAAGAGGGATCATATGGCTCCAAATTTGTGGTATAGAGAATCCCACCACAAAACTCTAGAACCTACTTGAGATGGTCCATATCCATCCTTAATTTTTTCACTTGCATTGTGATTTCCATAGACAAGTTGTCACAACATAGTGTGTATTCACACCTGAAGAAACTCTTTTATGGGACTGTTGAATTAAAAACAACATCATTATTCTTCTTCCAAAGTGAATATAATTTTGATTATAACAAACATCCAAGAATTATGGAAATCAATGGCCTAAGGCAATTGGTTGACTATCGAGGCAACACTCCAAGATATGGAGTTGAGGAGGTATTGTTGATAGAGAGACTCGACCCAAGGACATATAGACTTGGTTAATGGAAAAAAACTAGAATCGTTTCTTGAGAGTATTTGCTCACTCTCAATGTGGACAATGTAGGTTTTTCACTTCCAAGCAATAAAATCTTTTGTTTGTTGGAAGGCCTCCCATAGTTAAACACCAAGCAAACAAAGTTTTCTTGTGTTCCAAGGTTGACTTCCAAATACTGCAAAGTTTTAATAACTATGTCATATGTTTGTATTTAGGACATCAAAGATCTTTGAGCCTACCCTCTAGGATCTGATTTAAATAAATCTACTTGTATCCTAGAGCAAGTGCATACTTGCCATGAATTTTCCCCATTTCTAGTCTTGGAACCATGCATTCCAAGTTGTCAAAGGCCAAGCTTAAGCATGAGGTCATTTTAGACAAATTCTTGGGTTTTCTAGCCAAACTATATTTCATATAATATCAACCCAAGGGAAACAATTTCATGTCAAGTTGTCATTCCAATCACTAGGAGATTGAATGTTGCTGAAAAGATTCAATGTTGATAATAAGGAAGATTCAACCAAATGATTTCTTTCAAACTTTAGAAGAGGGGACCACCATAGGAAGTGAACATTGAAATAGAGGTTGGTCCATAGAGATAATTCTTTATAGGATAAGTGGGGCTTAACAACATTTCAGGTCTTACACACACTTTGCAAAAGACAAATACCAACAACCCTAATATGAATAGGGGTGTTGACAAGTGTTTGAAAAGAGAATTCTGGATTATTTTAAGAACGACATGAAGACAAGAATATAACCAATATATAACAAGGAAACACATAGAGATAATGCAGAGAACACATAAATATAGTGAAAACCAACTTCTATTAATGAACAAGAGAGAAAAACACTGTATAACACAAACTAACAGAATGGGGTAGCCTATCTTTGAAAAGAAAGATACATTGGCTATGCTTCATTTTCAACAAGCTTTACATCACACTACATTGCATGCTTAAAGGGCCTCCTTCACCTTAGTTATATATGAGAGAGTGAGAGGAGAAAAATTACCATGATGAATGTGGGATAAATTGGACTAAGTTTATAAAATGCCATAGGAATGTAAAACACTAGGACTTATCGGACGATCACCCATCCCAGTACTACTCTATCCTAAGAACGCTTAACTGCAGAGTTCTAATGGGATCCGGTGCATTAACGCTATGATGTAGGCATGTACATAATACCACTAGGAAATTATTGCATGATGTCTATAATTAAAAAATGAAGATGACATTACATTCCATTCCCCATCAAAAGGGTGAATATTATGGTTTATCAAAACCATAGGCTCAAAATGGTGATTTAGTGGAAAAGGTGGATGGCCACCGAGATCCATCTGGATCATTCCTCCATCCTTAGGAAGCAATGGTCCCCATTGCGTCAAGTTCCCATCGGAGATGGGGAGAATTCTGCTAAATTTGAAGCTTGGTGTGCTACTTTCCTTGTTGAAGTTGTCTTGCTTAGCTTGTTGAAGGTTGTCATGAACATGTTGCTGGAGGGGTTGGATCTGTTCAACCAATATAATTGCATGATCTACTTGAGTCTGAGAGGACTCTGTCGGTGAAGATGCATCATGAAGAGTATGAAGGGTTATGTTATAACCTTGCTTGAATGGGCAGTGTGGAGGCACCCACGTAGGTGCAACAAGAACATCTTGGGACTCTTCTACAATCTTGTCGATCTGCTTCTGTTGATAGAAAGGTCTTGGGATGAGGCTACAATGGTTGCAGTGTCATTCTGTTCACCTTTTGATCAGATTGCGAAGAGGTCAAACTTTGCAGTATGAGAGATTACTTTGTGGCATTATTATTTTGGGACAATAGTCAGAACTACCTCGGGTGTCCTATATAGTTGAACCCCCAGAGTAACAATCACACTACGGGGTCGAGACTCATAAATATCATGATGCCTCTACATATATGGCTGGCCTAATAGAACATCACAGACTTCCAATGGGGCAACACCACACAATACCTCATCCTTAAAGGGCTTGATGCCATAGGACATGCAACACTGTTGGCTGACATGAAGATCGTGACCTTGGCGAAGCCACCCGATGTTGTATGGCTGCGGGTGTGGTGTTGTTGGCAAATCCAATTGCTTGAAAACCTCTGCTGAGATGATGTTCTTTTGGCTTCTGCTATCAACAATAAAATGTAGTGGGGTCCCCTTCACCCACATCTGTGAATGGAAGAGTCACTCTCCCTCCTTAGGATCCTCTTATGGTTGGATTGTTGCAATTGCGATAGTAGCAGTGGGTTCTACATCAATGATCTGTCTCCTTCTATTATTTTCTGAATCAGGGTCCAAGTCAGGGTTCGACTCTTTGTCTTTGAGATCGACCACCAATGACTGTATTGAGCGACATTCATCAATGTTGTGCCAAGGGATGTTGTGGAACTCACACCACTTTTCAGTGTCTTTATTATACTTCCCCTTACCCTTATTTGTCTGCATCTGGGACTGGCTCTCTTGAGGTTTTCCTTCCTTGCTCTGTCCATGCTTCTCCCACTTACTTTGTTGCTTGAATTTATGCTCAATTTTGACTACATATTGATAAGCAACTCCCAGTGAGGAGATGTCCAATAAATCCATCTCTGTTCGGATGTACCTGTGTAGACCACTGCGGTACTTCAAAACCAGGTGCCACTCAGAGTCTTTGATACCCAACTTTGAGCGCAAGGTATGAAAGATGTTGGTGTAATCTGGAACCATCTGGTCTCTTTTTTGACACAGAGTTGTCCATCTCATGTATTGATCATCATAGTTTACAACATGGTATAAATCCTCCTTTAGGGAATCTACAAAGGCCACCCAAGTGGGTTCTCTCCCAAATAATATAGATTCATCCGCGGTGTACCTCTCCCAGTAACCTTCCCACCAAGCTCTGACAAGCTCAGAATTTTTTTGGACAGAGTAATAACCTTCTAGCATATTCAACCATTTTTCTAGAGCATCTGCATCTATCTTGCTTTCAAATAATGGGATATCAAAATTGAATTGTACCTTGAAGGGCATCACACTTATGAAATGTTTTTTTTTTAATATGCCTCTACTGCTGCCATCGGTTGTCTTTGAAGGATATGAGTGAAGTTGTCCATCATCTCGTTCCTTTGTCGCATGAGGGCTTCCTCGAGAAACTTCTTGAAAGGATCTCCTGCTCTGTCATCTCTCTTTTCTTCCACCATGGGGGGTCGCTTGGGATAGCGAGAGTGGTTGTACTCAAGAAAAACTAGCTCGAGACCCAAATATCTATACCCTGACCTCGTCGGGGACCTTCACTAAGAAATGACAAGGAGCAGACTGCTCTGATACCACAAATCCAAATTATTTTAAGAACGACATGAAGACAAGAATATAACCGATATACAACAAGAAAATACACAAAGATAATGCGAAGAACACATAAATATAGTGAAAACCAACTTCTATTAATGAACAAGAGAGAAAAACACTGTAGAACACAAACTGGTAGAATGGGGCAGCCTATCTCTGAAAAGAAAGAGATGTTGGCTACGCTTCATTCGCAACAAGCTTTACATCACACTCCATTGCATGCTTAAAGGGCCTCCTTCACCTCAATTATATATGAGAGAGTGAGAGGAGAACAATTCCAATGATGCATGTGGGATAAATTGGACTAAGTTTATAAAATGCCATAGGCATGTAAAACACTAGGACTTCCTGAGTGATCACCCATCCCAATACTACTCTAGCTTGAGCGCGCTTAACTGCAGAGTTCTAATGGGATTTGGTGCATTAACGCTACGCTATAGGCATGTACATAATACCACTAGGAAATCATTACATGATGTCTATAATTAACAAATGAAGATGACATTACATTCCATTCCCCACCAAAAGGGTGAATATCATGGTTTATAAAAACCATAGGCTCAAAATGGTGATTCAATGGAAAAGGTTGATGGGCACCGAGATCCATCTGGATCATGGAGGCAAGTTCTAATAATACATAACCCTCCAAATTCCCATGGGGTATAAAGGTCCCTTGACTTTATCATTCCTTTTCCACCTAAAATTCATGCAGACCCTCTCAAAAGTTACATGTTTGTTTCTAGAGGGAACCTTGACTAAGGAGTAGTACATATGTGTTGCAATCAAAACCTTTGCGCATATTTTTAACTTATCAACTAAGGTGCCTAAGGGTTTTTTCATTCATTTATCTATCCTCTTTTGCACCCTTGGACCAACACCTCCGAAATACTTTTAGGTGATGAATGAAAGATGAAATTTATGCCTAATAATTTCAAAATCTAGCTAGGATATATCCACATTAACTAGTTTGGTGAGACTAATTAGTTAGGAATATAACATTGGCTCTATTTGTAGCATTTCTTTTTTTTTCCACCAAATATTATAACCTAAGGAATCATAGCAAGTGTCTATGAATTCCATGTTATTTTTTGAGGAATTATAGTTTGCTTGAATAGTAAAAAGCAAATCATCAATAAAATGGCCATTGGCCAATTGCTCTATTTCAAGCTTAGGAAGGGGAATACTTTTAATTAGGCTTGTGTCAACCTTTGCACATAGTGGATACCCCAAGGATTGGACAACCATTACAAACAAGACTGGTGCCAAGTGATAGGCTTGTCTTATCGACTGAAAGATCCCAACCTATTCATATTTACTATTCTTAATAGAGAGACATGTTGAGGAATTTCCAAACAGGGCTTCAACACTACTAATAAAGGTGGGAAAAAAACCCAAGGTTTGAGCATAACAACAATAAAAGGCTGTTCCTCATGGTCATAATATTTTTCAAAGTCTATCTTGACAAATAAGGAATCAAGGTTGGTAGAATGAACCCATTCCATGCTTTCCCATATTGTAATGAGATTGTCTAGAATGTATGACCCACATATAAACCCTTTTTGCTTCAATTAAATGATCTATGGTAAAATACGCTTGATGTGTAGGGTGAGTGCCATAGTCAAAATATTGCAGAAAATGTTTAAAATAGTTATAGGCTTCCATCTTGTGATCAAATTTTGGTATTTGGCCTTAGGTATGAATTTGATGATGCCTTGGTTAATTCTTGCTCCTAGGAATTGAAACTTGAGCAGACTTGCAGAAAGTTTGACCCAAAAATTTCCCACATGGCCTTCAAAAACTCATATGAGAACCCATAAAGGCCATTTTGGATGGGGCCATGGACTATTTCCGTCTTAGAGGGTTTTAACTATGTAAAAACAACGGTGTTGTTATCTTTGATTTGGTTGTGAGAACAATTTCTTAAGGTGTTCGTCCTATGTAGGAAAACCCTATTTTGTCGAACATACATTTTATTATCAACCATCTTATGAAGGACCATAGAAATATTATGAAGGAAAATGACATGTTCATAGACCCTCCTCTATTATTCTATAAACATGGTTGATTCCACATCCAAATACTTATATGTGGTGTCACATCTATCCACCATAAGTCCTACATTTGAATTTCCATTTTATATTATTGATCCAAGATCTTTTCATCGATGTGTCTTATTAAAGAATTGCATTAAATGAGCATAAAATGAAGTGCACCATAAAGAAGGAATAACTCAATAATGAAGAGACACATGCATCAGATCTGAACACAAAAAACTTGATAATGGAGTTCATCCCTTGTGGCCTACGTCTCCGGGTCCTGCTCTCAAATGGGTAGGCCTTTTTATTAACTCAGTAAAATAATTTGGCAAAATACATAAGTATACCTCATTCTGGAGTTAAACTGCAAAAAATTTGCTCATATAAGAAAACAGACAGCACCAGTAAATTCGTGGCGTGAAATTACCCAAGAATTACTATCTCCATGCCTCAATCTGAGTTTGGCACTTTTAAGCCCTTGAAAAAATTTGTCTCGATTTTTGTCCCTGTAGTCTGCATTAATGACTGTCCTTCTGCATCATTTTCTGTGCCCTGGTATGACCTGTCGCGCACCATTGGTCTCCCCGTGCATTGGAAAAAACACTTTTTAAACTAAAATTGAGGCGGACTTACCAACTTGGCTATTTGTCCCAATGGTTGACAGAGGTATTATTAGGCGCTTGTATTGGGGGAGGTCTCAGGGTCAAACTCGTGGGCCTCCTCCCTTTGGCTTGTTTGTTTTCAACCGTGGAATGTTCCTTTACTAAATTTGGTATCGGTGATAGATTTGGCGGAAATATGTTGTGGTTAGTTCGATATGGAAGGATATGTGGTTAAAATGGCGGATTGAGGGTTGGCGCCAGCCAACCCTGCCATATATGTTTTTTGATTATTCGGTTGCTAGCCCTCACTAGGAGTTTTTCTGCTGCCACGTGGCATCCCATGACTGGGCCACATGGCGACCTCCCATTGGGCCACGTCACCACTCCTATACCATCAACACCGCATCATCCTTTCTACTCCGTTAGATTGCCATGTCATCTAACAGGTGGTTGTATGAACTGCCACATGGCACCTTCCCATTGGTCCACAGATTTGACCGAAAAAGTCCAAAATGAGTGACACATGGCAGCCTCTGGTGATGCCATGTCATCATGCTAATGTCAGCATGACACATGTTTCCCTTTGCGTGTGCCACATACCTTGTATGAAGATGATGCCATCTGTATTGATGATGACGACAACAGTACGGATGCTGACTCATCCCTGTTGACTGGGCTAGGTTGACCAAAACATTGACCGCAAATATCTTTTGATCCGTAATTCAGTTTGACGAGCTGTTTACACTGTTGGAAATAATGTGACGCATTCTTCGTGATGATGCTAATTTAACTGAGTTTTTAGGACTTTGAATTTTCTCCCTTTCTTTGTCTGCTGAGGCCATTTTGAGCTTCTTGAGTTGCTTCTGCGAATTTTGAGTTAGCCTTAGTCTCCTATGGATCCTTTTTGGATCATGCCTTCCCACTGAGATCTTTTTGGACCACCAAAATCTTTCATCAATCAATAAATAAGTGAGGGAAGATTTCCCTCACCTTGTTCTTCTCAATCCACTTTGCCTTGCTTGGATGTGTGCCCTTTAAGCCCAGTCAAAGATAATCTACATCACCCCTGCGTGAAGTCCTCGTCCTTCTGTCCAAGATGATATCTTCCTTGAAATCGTCCAAGTACTCAGGATCAAACTCATCAACTGAAGGTATTGAAACTTCCTCACCCCGATCCATGATCATGGGAGGCTAAAAAGGTTTCAAGTTTTCGACATTTACAACTGAGAAGATCTGCATATAAGGTGGAAGATCTAGACGAAAATCATTGGTACCACTTTTCTCCAAAATAGTGAAGGGTCCATATCGGATGGGCTTGAGTTTCTTTCCTTCACCCTTCAATATCTCCTTGCTTAAGTGAAGCCATACCTGGTCTCCAACCTGAAACTGATGATCAACCCTGTGTTTGTCATGTCGAGATTTATACTATGCTTGAATTTTCTCCAACTATTCCTTGACTGCTTGGTGTACCTGCTGGATCCTTTGAATGAACTTGCGGGCCCTGTCTTCATTTATTTTTTCATTTGAATCAACATCTCTCCCATACATAAAGTCCAAAGGGACCTTAGTAAAATACCCAAAACATGTCTCAAATGGAGAACATTGAGTGAAGGAATGTAAGGCTCGATTGTAAGCATGATGTACATAGGGTATCTATTCATCCCATAACTTGGGATGCTTGTTGCAGTAGCCTTGAAGTAAAATGACCACTATTTGGTTAACAACCTTTGTCTGTCCGTCGGTCTGTGGATGGAAAGTAGTGCTCCTCTTCAACTTGGTGTCCATCATTCTCCATAAGCGTGTCCAAAAATCCCCAAGGAATCAAGTATCTCGATCTGAGATAATGGACGTGGGTAACCCAAAGTGAACCCAAACATACTGAATGAAGATATTAGCAGTCTTCTCAGCAATGATCTTATTTTTACATGGCATCAAGATACACATCTTGCTGAACCTATCCACTACAACATACAAATAGTCACGACCCCTTTTTCGACATTGGTAAACCCCCTACAAAATCCATGGAGATACTTTCCCATGGATGGTATGGAACATGAAGTGGTGAGTATAGCCACAATTTTCTATTAGTAGGCTTACAAGTAGAACGCATCACACACCCCTTTACATATTTAGTTACAATTGCTTTCATCTGAGGCCACTAACAAAACCTCTCCATATGAGCCATAGTTTTTCCTACCCCAAAATGCCCAGACACAAGAGAAGTGTGAGCTTCTCGTATTACATGGATGCGTTCACTTGTAAGAATACATAACTTTACAAGATGGTAGAGTAGTTTTCCCTCTAGACAATAGTTCTCTACTTGTGTACCATGGGTTAGCTTCTCAAAAACTTCTTTAAAATCTTCATCAACAACATATTTTTCAACATAGATATCATGAGATAAAGAAGCATTCTTCAAAATAATAGATGCAACAATAGGAGGTCTAGAAAGCATATCAACTACCTTGTTACTTGTACCCTTTTTGTATTTGATTACCAAATGAAACTGTTGAAGAAAATGTTAGAAAAACAGGATCAAAGAGAAATAAAATAAAACAAATGCGGAAATGAAACACATAATATACACAATACAATAGAGACACAGATATATGTGGTTCACCCAGTGTGGGCTACACCCACCAGAGAAATTGCCAAGTCCCTCCTTTATTATTATCCAGTAAATGAAGGGATACAACCTACAACAAACCCACTATAACTTCCTCTTCTTTCTCTCACAGTCTCCTCTCTCAGAATACAATATTCTCTATGACACATAGCCGCAATAAATTTCCATCATAAAAGAGGGTTGCCTTCTAGGGAAAAAAACCCTAACATAACTTCTACCGTTAGATCTATGACCTTATAATGAGTGGTCCAAATTTACAATGAAATTACAATATACATTTACAAGGCAATTTTTCCTTCGGGGGCCCACTTACCCTCGGACCCCGCAGGGGGGGTAACCCCCCTGCACTCCCCTGCGTGGATGAATATACATTCTTTTGGGGTGTAAAGTCTTCATGGGGTATAAACACGACTGAAAACAAAGACCTCTGAATCAGGAATATAATCAGGCTCCACAACCAACAATCTCCCACTTGGAGACTGATCTCCACAACTCCACCGCTGTTGTATCTACTGGACTATGAACCTTCTTGGACTTGGAAATATTCTCATCTTCACCTTCATGCTTGAATACCAACTAAAACTGAGAAAGAACTCAGTTTCTCCCTGGTTACTCCCTTTGTTAACATGTATGCAAGATTCTGGATAGTGTGTATCTTTTCCAACTTCAAATGTCCATCTTCCAAGACGGATCGTATGAAATGGTACCTCGACTGTATATGCTTAGTCTTCGAATGCAAGGTTGAGTTCTCTGCAAGATGAATGGAACTCTCACTGTCACAGTACAACCTTCTATTCTCCTTCTTCTTTCCCAATTCCTCCATAAACCTCTATAACCAAATCATTTCTTTACTGTCCTCAGTAGCGTCAACATAATCTCCTTATGTTGTTGAAAGTGAAACAACCTTTTGTAGTTTTGAAATCCAACTTACCGTTGTTCCACCTATAGTAAAAACATACCCTGTGGTGCTCCTCTTGCTATCTTTATCACTTTCCATATCTGAATCAACATATCCCTATAGAAAAGTGTCTGAACTTCCAAAAAATAATGCATGAGTAGAAGTACCTCTCAAATACCTAAGAATCCACTTTACCGCCTCCCAATGTTCTTTACCTGGATTGTTCATATACATGCTCACAACTCCCACTGCATGTACAATATCTCATCTTGTGCAAACCATCACATACATCAAGCTACCAACTACTGATGAATAAGGGACCCTGGGCATGATTTCTATCTTCTCCTGTGTCTTGGGATACATTTCCTTAATTAATTTGAAATGAGTGGCCAAAGGTATACTAACTAGTTTTTCATTTTGCATTCTAAACCTCTCCAACACCTTCACTATGTACTCACCCTGAGACAATGTCAATTTGCGATTTTTTCTGTCTTTTGTTATTCTCATACCAAGAATTTTCTTTGTAGCACCCATATCCTTCATCGCAAATGAATTAGCTAATTTCTTCTTGAGCACATTTATATCCTACATATTAGACCGTGCAACAAGCATGCCATCTACATAGAATAGAAAGATAATATAGCTTCCATTTTCTAGATTTTTAAAATAAACACAGTGATCAGAATGACATCTACTATAACCCTGTTCTGTCAAGCTCTTCTTCAACCTGCATACCAAATTATCCTTCCCTTTGACCTCATACCCCTGTGGTTTCTACATATAAATCTCTTCCTCCAAATCGCCATGGAGAAAAGCTGTTTTTACATCTAACTTTTCAAGATGCAAATCTTGTACTGCCACAAGACTTAAAGTAGTCCTAACTGAATTCATTTTAACAACAAGAGAAAACATTTCATCAAAATATATACCTTTCTTTTGTTTAAACCCCTTTACAACAAGTCTAGCCTTGTACCGCTTTTTTCCTCCATCTTCTTCCTTCAACTTGTAAACCCATTTATTCTGCAATGCTCTTTTTCCCGCAGGAAACTGAACCAAGCCCCAAGTATGGTTGTTTACTAAGGAATCCATTTCCTCTTTCATGCCTTTCTCCCACTTCTTGTTAGTGTCTACCTGCATTTCCTCTTCATAACATTCTGGTTCACCATAATCAATCAACAATAAATAATACAATGAAGGAGAGTACCATTCAGGGGGTTTAATCTTAACCTGGTAGATCTTCTAACAACACTTGCAGGAGTTTGAGGTACATGTTTCTCTTGTTGTTGTACATTTTGATTTTCTGGTTCCTTTGGAATTTCTTTTTCAGTGATTGTTACACATCAATATTACTCAATTAAATAAGTGTCGCATGTTCCTCTCAACTGTCGTAAGTGTCGCATGTTCCTTACAACTGTCGCAAGTGTCGCAAACATCAAACAAAGCATACTGCCATGATGACGACACTAAGGAGAAAATTAGAATACTTCAGACACTTGATTTGGAGGAGGGAGAATGATTAACTGAAGTCAAGGAACTCTTGCCACCTGAAAGGAGCTTTAAAACTAAGGTTTTGAGAGAGAGCGCTCCCCTATGGCATCCTTAGGAGCGCTGACGCTCCCCTATAATGCCTTAGGGAGTGTTATAACAACAAAATGCCCCTCTGAAGGAGCACTATCCATCCTTAGAGTGCTGGCACTCCCCTTGAGCCTCCTAGGGAGCGTTATAGCGCCTTGATGCCCCTTTTGAGGGAGCGTTGTCTAATCTAGGCAGTGGTTGGCCCGTTGAGGAGAATAAGGGGAGGATATTTCATGTTTGGAAAGTAGTTGCATTCGAATTCTTGGTTCAATCGGGAGATCCCTGATCTAAGGAGGGAATTCCTCAACCTACCCTAAAGATACCTCAAGAGGTTAAGCCTCTCTTAACCTATATAAGTAGGCTCTATGATGGTGAAAAGGAGGAAGAATTGCTAGCATGAAACCTATGATCTCATAGGAAACACACAGTCAGCCAAAGGAGAGTGATCACTGAAGCTGTTATCATCCAGGTCGTGGATATTTCGAGCAAGGGTTAGACAAAGGGGACTTGACGAAGCTGTCACATTCGCATCTACGATTGTAAGTACTGCTGTCGTTATTCTCATTAATATGACACGCTTGGCCTGTTTCTTTGTAGTTTGTGTCTGATCTTAAATGAAATTATCATTGATAGATAGATCTGTTTTCAAGATAATATCAATAAATTAGGAAGTGGTCGTACTTTGTTTGTCTACAGGGCTTGTCGAGGAGTGAAAGATTGGAGTTCAACTTAGAGCGTGCAGGGACAAACATCGATAAAAAGGTACTTCTGTTCTCCTTCCTCCTCATGCATTAGTTTGTATAGATTTGAAAGGAAGTCAATGTACACATTAAGCACTTTCTATCTTAGAGTTTAGGGTCTAGCTCTTTGAGGCAATCTACCTGTCCGTAGGGAGATTTTCCTACAACAGAAACTGGCGACTCCGCTGGGGATTCCTCAAATCGAAACCTTTTGTTTTGATTTCTCCTCATAGACCTTGTATTACCTCTTGATTGTTACTAGACCTGGTTCACCCCTTTTTAATTGGTTTCATGAGCTGATTGACTCCCTACCTCATCACGCTCATCTTGATTGACGAGACTGGACTGCAATTTTTGGATTTTTTGACATTTTAGGAGATTTTTGAACCTGGCGCCCCTGTACCTGTGTTAACAGAGCGCCAATGCTCCCTGAATGCCTTACACAAAGCGCTATAACGCTCCTTTCCCTTGACAACAGAGCGCCAACCCTCTTTTGGCCAATAAACTTTCCAGAATTGCTCTTTTCAGGGTTTTACCTTTGTGTTTCACTTGCTGAGTCTTCTTGTGAGTCAATGCTTCTTCCTTTGCAATCTTGACATCTTTATTTTTGAAGAACACACATCTTGCTGTTAAGATTTTGTGGCTTTCTTCATTGTGATTTGAGTTTTTCTTCTATTTGGAGTTTTGAAACCCATGCATTGTCTTTCTCTCCTTTTCGACTGAGTGAGAAACTCTGGTGAAGGACATCAGAAGTCTATAGATCTTTTCATTTCATCTTAGCTAAGGTCATTGTTATTCGACATTTATTTTGGTGTGAAGTTCTTGATTTATCTATGTTTTTACTTTTCTTTCGCTTCTTGTTTTGATCACAACGAGAGGGTGTATTGTTTGTACGAAACCTGCTTGTGTTGGTCTGATTTTCATTGATCTAAAAAGCTAATTAACAAGACGAGCATTGTTTTGAATGAATCATTATTTACACACAAATAGTAAACAAACAT
>ML800536.1:168887-191932 GCA_009831015.1 Picea engelmannii
ACTCCTGTAGAAGCTAAAGAGATAGAATAGTCGGTATTACCAGTGCATAAATAGAATGTACCTACCTTCTCTCCTTTTTCTATCACCAATGATCCTTTGGTGACCTTCCACACCTTATCTATAAATATGGATATACAACCTTCACTTTCCAACTGTCCTGTTGAAATTAGATTTTTCCTTAGATCTAGAACATGTCTTACCTCTTTCAACAACTATTGGTTTCCATTGCTTTATTTTATTTTTACCTTTCCCATTCCAACAATTTTGCATGGTGCGTCATCATCCAAATGAACCTGTCCAAAATCACCTTGAACATAATCTAGAAAATGTTTCCTATGGGGTGTGGCATGAAATGAAGCCCCTGAATATACCACCCAAGACTCAAAAATATTATCTACATAAAGAATCAAAGCATCTTGTAACACATCACTTGTTACATTTTCTTCCTGATTTTTCTCTTGCTGTCTATCTCTTTGTTTCTTTGGAGCTCTGCAGTATTTCTTCAGATGCCCTTTCTTCCCACAATTCCAACACTCTATATTTCCTATTTTTGATTTGGATATGCCCTTCCTATAATTCCCACAGTTCCCTGGGTCCTTTCCTCTATCCTTTTGTCTTCCCCTGTTCTCCATGTTCAATGCATTCCCTGATGTCTCACCTGTGCTTTTCCATCACATTTCCTCACTAAGGATAACACCAACAACATCATCAAATTTTAAAGTATTTGAACCAGAGACATAGTTACTTACAACCATGACCAAGCCGTTCCAATTTTCTGGCAATGAGAACAAGATTAGAAGAGACACAAACTCATCATCAAAGTCCACTTTTACAGAACTTAGTTGATTAGTAACCATATTAAATTCATTTAAATGATCCACAACAAACCCACCTTCTGACATATTCATATTAAATAATCTCTTCATTAGAAATACCTTATTGGACTTCGAGGGTTTTTCATATAGTTTATCCAATGCATCCATCAAATCCTTCGTTGTCTTTTCTTTCGAAATATTGAAATCCACCGACGCTGCCAGGCTTAGCCATATCGTTCCTAGAGATTTTCTGTCAAGAATCTCCCATTCTTTGTACTTCATAGCTGTCATCTTCTTTGCTATGCCGCCCAATGGTAGGAATAGATCCTTTTGATATAAATAATCTCCCATCTGCATTTTCCATAACTGGTAGTTTTGGCCGTTAAATTTCTCGACCCTAAAATTTCTATCTTCCGCCATTGCTCCGACTCGAACCAGGAACCCTCTTTTCCTGTGAGTTACCTTTTGCCCTATTACTAGTTGTTAGAAAATTAGGATCATATATTAATAAAATAAAACAAATGCGGAAATAAAACTCATAAGATACACAATACAATAGAGACACATATATACGTGGTTCTCCCAGTGTGGGATACATCCACCAGAGAAATTGCCAGGTCCTTCCTTTATTATTATCCAACAAATGAAGGGATACAACCTACAACAAACCCGCTGTAACTTCCTCTTATTTCTCTCACAATATCCTCTCTTAGAATACAATATTCTCTATGATAAATAGCCGCAATACCTTTCCCTAATAAAAGAGGGTTGCCTTCTAGGGAAAAAATCCCTAACATAACTTCTATTGTCAGATCTGCGACCTTATAATGAATGGCCTAGATTTATAATGAAATTACAATATACATTTACAAGGAAATTTTTCCTTCGGGGGATTTTTCCCCAAATCCCCATTGGGGAACGCTGTCCCTCGAACCCCCCGGAACCCGTAGGGGGGGGTAACCCCCCCTACACTCCCCCATGTGGATGAGTGTACATTCTTATGGAGTGTAAAGTTTTCATGGGGTATTAAAATGGCTGGAAACAAAGACCTTTGAATTAGGAAGATAATAAGGCTCCACAACCAACAGAAAACCCATCCACCTGTAATGTTGAGATTGTTGTAGCTTGGTTTTTGCTTGGAGATACTATAAGGGCTGATGATATGTATGTATGATTGTTTCCTTCCCTAACTAGTAGTGCTTCCATTTCTTTACACTTTGAACTAATGCATAGAACTCTTTATCATATGTAGGATAGTTAACAACAACTTGGTTAAAAGTTTCATAGTGGTAACATATAGGCTTATGATATTGTATCAATACTGTACCCATGGTATATCCGCTGGAATTTGTATCAATCTTGAAAGGCTCTTGAATGTTTGGTAGTGATAATACTGGTGAGGTACTAATCTTTTCCTTCAAAGCGTCGAAATATTTTTTTTGCTTTCCTCCCCACTGAAAAGTGTTATTCACACTGGTTAAGGCATGCAAAGGAGCTACAATAAAAGAAAAGTTTGAAATGAATCTCCTCCAGTACTGGACTACACCTAAGAATCTCCGTACTTTGGTTACACTTTTGGGCTTAGGCAAATTTACAATTACATCAATCTTGGAAGGATCAATTTTCAGTTTTCCTCCTCCTACAATATGACCTAAGTACACAAGTGCAGTCTTACCAAATTCACATTTGGACAATTTTACATACAACTTTTTTCTTTGAAAAGTATCCAATACTTGCTTTACATGCCTTACATGTTCATCCCAAGTCCCACTAAATATAATAATTTCGTCTAAATATACAATCACAAAATAATCTAGAAATGGCCCGAATACATCATTCATCACACACATGAAGGTTGTCGGAGCATTACAAAGCCCAAACGACATAACTAACCACTTAAACAATCCCTGTTTGGTTTTAAAGGAAATTTTCCATGCATCCTATTCTGCAACCCTGATCTAATGGTATTCACTGCGGAAATTCAACTTAGTGAAACAAACAACATTCTTTAATTGATCAAGTAAATCATCTATACGAGGTAGAGGGTATCGATTTTTCACCGTGATTTTATTTAAGGCTCGAAAATCGACACACATTCACCATGTGCCATCCTTCTTTGGCGCCATCAGGATCGAAGAACCACAAGGAGATGAACTAGGCCTGATGATCCCTTGATCCAATAAGCCTTGTACTTTCTTTTTGATCTCTTTCATATCTACAACTGACATCCTGTACATGCCTACATTAGGAAGAGGATAATCCTGCTAAAGATGTATTTCATGTTGGATTTCCCTCTTAGGAGGTAATCCATCTGGTTCCTGGAAAATGTCATCATACTTAGAAACAATATCAATTAATTCTTTCTTATGAGAAGGATCACATCCTTGGAAAGCGTCGGATGTTCTTATATCCTTTTCCCTTACGACCATGAGTACATATCTCTTATTGGTGTTTATGAGTCTCTTCATTTGTCCTGCACTAACAAGTGTTGTGTTTACCCTCATGTTGTGGGCTCTAACGATATATTCCACTCCCCCTTTAGTAAGGTGATATTTATTCTCATGATGAAAGAAGACGACTTTTCTATCATAAATATAAGGATTCCCTAGCACTATGCCACATATATCAAGTGATACAACATCCAAATCCACTTCATCAATCAACTTTGAAGCAATAGAAAATCTGACCCTACACTGCTTGGTGACATTAAGTTTTTCTTTATCACATACCCAACCAAGAGGATAAGGCTTTGGATGTGGTTTAGTTTCAAGACCCATCTTTTTGACAAGTGCTCCAGATATCAAGTTTACTTGGGAACCCGAATCAAATAATGTATCTATCTTAGTGTGCTTAGATACAACTCTTATGTGAAATAATTCATTCCTCTTTCTTTCATCATCATGAGATTGATCATTGGAATTTGAACTAGCATGAAGGAAATCTTTACCTTTTACTCCAACCTCTATGATCTTTCCTTCATCTCCTGAATCAGAACCAAGATCTTGTTGCACTGTAGCAACAATATTTGTCTTCCCCTTTCCACCGAACTACTTCGGTCTCTTCTTTGGATGTAGTTTCCAACAATGTTCATCATCATGACCATTCTTCTTGCAATGAGTGCAAGATGGATTTCCTTATTCCCTCTTTACAATGGAGGTCTTTTTTTCATTCCTTTTAAACTTCTTAAACTGCTTATGTGGGAGATTGGAAGGTTTCTTTTTTGTATCTTCTTGAACATGATTTCCCCTGTTCTAAAGGTGAGTGGCTTGCACAGAAACTTCGTCAATATTGGTGGGGTTAAATAATTGTAAAGTATGAAGAATATAATTGTGAAGTGCGTCGATATACTTCATTAAAGTTTCATAAGAATCTAAAGGAATGTTTAATGCAAGAGCTTTCTTCCTAAATTCTTCCGTGAAACTTTGTACAGTTTGACCTTTACCTTGCCATTCAATCATTGCTTTATGTAAATAACCCAATGGATAAAATTGCTTCCTTATCGCTGATTTAAATTCCAACCATGAGGAAAGAAGATTACCATACTTACTTTTGTCCCGAAGTTTTCTCTCCCACCATACGAGAGTGGTTCCTTCCAACCGAAGAGAGGCCAATTGCACTTTAACTTCCTCTTCATCAATCTGTTGAACACGGCAATACACTTCAACTTGTCGGATCCAATTATCTAGCTTTTCAGGATTACCATCTCCATTAACCATAGGCAAAGCAAAATTTACATCAAGATTTAATAATGGTTTCTTAAAAGAAGCTTTATGGATAGAATGATGAGAATGACGAGAATGCTCAGAGGAAGAAGAGCTAGAACTTGATGGTGAAGATGGAGGCTCAGGAGGGTCTCCTCCAACCCCTTGATTCACTGAAGCATTATCATTTGCTTGTGCTTCCTTTTTATTCCCTTTCTTCTTCATCCTCTTCTCATAGTATCCATACATTCGTTTGACCATTTCTAACATGAGATAAAATACCATATGGAATTTTTTCTCTTGTTCATCACACTTGTCCTCTTCGACCATTTGCTTCCTTCGGGATGCACGCCCAACTTCGGGATTGGAATTCTTAAGAGTTACTTCACCCTGCTTATGCTTGGACCTGGTAAGCATTCACACTCAAAAATTCAAGTCAAAGATGACTGCTCTGATACCAACATGATCCGAGATCTTTTCATCAACGTGACTTATTAAAGAATTGCATTAAATGAGAATAAAATGAAGTGCACCATAAAGAAGGAATAACTCAATAATGAAGAGACATATACATAAGATATGAGCAAAAAAAACTTGATAATGAAGTTTTTCCCTAGTGGACTATGTCTCCGGGTCCTGCTCTCAAATGGGTAGGCCTTTTTATTAACTCAGTAAAAGAATTTGGCAAAATAAATAAGTATACCTCATTCTAGAGTTAAACTGCAAAATATTTGCTCAGATTAGAAAAATACAACACTGAATTCGTGGCATAAAATTACCCAAAAATGTCTGTCTCCATGCCTCAATCTGAGTCTGACACTTTCAGGCCCTTGATAAAATTCTTCTTGGTTTTTGTGACTGCAGTTTGCATTAATGACTGTCCTTTTGCATCATTTTTTGTTCCCTGGTACAACCTATTGTGTGCCCTTGGTCTCTCCGTGCATTGGAAAAAACATTTTTAAACTAAAATCGAGGCGGACTTGCCAACTTGGCCATTTGGCCCAATGGTTGGAGGAGGTATTATTAGGCGCTTGTATTGGGGGAGGTCCCGGGGTCAAACTCGCGGGCCTCCTCCCTTTGGTTTGCTTGTTTTCAACCGTAGAATGTTCCTTTGCTAACTTTGGTAGCGGTGATAAATTTGGTGGAAAGTTGTTGTGGCCAGTCCTATATGTGGTTAAAATGGAGGATTGGCTGTTGGCATCATCCAACGCTGCCATATATGTTTTTTGATTTTTTGGTTGCTGGCCCTCATTGGGCGTTTTCCCATTGCCACATGGCAGCCCATGACTGGGCCATGCAACGACCTCCCATTGGGTCACGTCACCACTCATGTACCGTTAGAACCATGTCATCCTTTCCAATCCATCATATTTCCACATCATCTGACAGGTGGTTTTATGGTTTGCCACAAGGTCTTACGGACTTCCACGTGGAACCTTCTCATTGGTCTACATATTTGACCTAAAAAGTCCAAAAATGAGTGACACATGGTAGCCTCTGGTGCTGCCACATCATCATGTTGATGTCAGCATGACACATGTCTCCCTCTGCATGTTCCATGTACCTTGTACAGATGATGATGTCATCCATACTAATGTTGGCGTTAGTAGTACAAATGCTCTCTCATCTCTGCTGATTGGGCTAGGTTGACCAAAACTTCGTCTGTGAATATCTTTTGTTTCGTAACTCCGTTTGATTAGCCGTTTACACCGTTGGAAATCTTGTGACGCGCTCTTTGCGATGATGCCAATTTCACTGAGTTGTGAGGACTTTGAGTTTTTTCCCTTTCTCTGTCTGCTGAGGCCATTCTAAGCTTCCTGAGTTGCTTCTATGAATTCTGAGTTATCGATAGTCTCCTCAAGATCCTTTTTGGATCAATTATTTGACACACTTTTTCTCAATTGATTGATTTTTGATTCACCCCAAAGTATCTTTTAGAGAAAATATGTTCTCATTGGCTTCCTTACTGGCCAATTATTTCATAAAGGCCTTGGTGGGCCTATCCCATTTGTTTGTCTAGTGTAACCTCTCTTGTAGTTGAGAACTTATAAATAATATAGCCTCATCCTCTTGGATCAGATGTGATAGATTCACTACATGATTTTGTTCTTCTTTAGCACATGGGTTTTAATTCAAGCCTTGCATGACTTCATCTAGTTCATCTTGGACTACTTTGTTGTGACCATGCCAAATGTTAGCAATTTGTTTTTCAAATCACCATCAAAAATGAATTTTGGAAAAGACATATTCCCATTAGACTATTCAAACGGTCTCCACGTGGATCTTGGGGACCAATTTCCATACAATTCTAATGCATGCAAGATTTCCTAGGCTTTGCAAGTGAGAGACATTCATAATATACCTAATTTCATGCATGCAAATTTTCAGGGCTTCCCAAGAGATTGAAAATGAGATCGGATAGTGCTTTGAGAGAGTGGTAATGATGGCTACATGCAACACTTGACCTCCATTAGAGTCAAAGTAAAAGATCCAACAACAAGGCTTTATCATTTCCATGGTAAATTCTTTCTGTCCTCTTCATGATATTCTTCCAAGTAAACTGGAACTTTGTGAAGTTTTATCAATGATTCTAGTTGAGATCACAGAGCTTGTGTTAGAACTTGATAGAAAGCCATGATGTTTTCCTACCACATAATATATGCATAGATATCTCCCCCTCCTTCTCTTCTTGGCATTCCACTATACTTAAGTTTCCATAGACCAACCATGGGGCATTGATTAGATCATCGACCATCTGTTGGACATGCAGTTTTGGGATATAATTTTGGTAAAAATACTAAGTATAGAAGAAGTGCACAACATAGGTGCATAGGAGAAGAAGGAGGACTAGAGAGTGAACAAATGAGGCACATCAATGAGGACAATGAGCAATGAAAAAACATCTAGAAGTAAAATGCGTAGAAAAAAAGAATAAAGAAAAGAATAAAGTAGAGAATAAAGAAGGAAAAAAGGAAGGATGAAAGCTCGACATGCTTAAGATGGAAGGATATGCAAAATCAGGAAGAAAATTAGCATGCAGATGAAAAATCAAGTGAAAGTAGTGGAACAACCAGTTAACTGGAGTAGTCATACCTTGTAATAGGGTTTTGTGGGAAGAACCAAGTATAGTTTTAAGCCCTAGATTGTATGTATAAATATGTAATGGGTTGGGAGAATAGGGGTTGGTTGGTTGGTTAGCTAGTTGTTTTTATTTTGTGGTTCTCGGGTCATTTTTCCTGCTCATGATTGGGTTCCTATTTCTGATTGTCTGTTCTAGTTTGTGAAAGAGAGGAATCCATGTATGTATGTAAGAGATGATGCAGAGAGAGAGAGGCTTGCACTCTAGAGTGAATAGGCTAGGAGAGTAGAAAGATAATTGTGACATATCTTTGTAAGCACAATGCACAAGCCATAAGCAATTGAAAAACATATAATAAAGAAGCCAACCATTGTGGATGTAGCCCAAAGTTGGGTGAACCACATTAAATATTTTGTTACATGTTTTTTATATGATTGTTCATGGATTCTGTTTTATGCTTATTAGATTAGATCTGTGTTATGCATAACATTGCGCACTAATCATGACTGTTACAGTAACGGGTTATGTGGTAAAATGGAATAAAATGATGGCATGTATCTGAAATCACTAAGTAGTAATAGAGAACAAGGACATAATCACACACAAAAAACTAATAAGGAAGAATAAATAGAATGGTGACCTCCCATTCCCTCACTACTGCAAAAATATGGTTCTTGCAGTCCCAATAGATACCTTGGGTGGGAATTCATCTACGCAAGAAGGTGATTTTGAAAGCGTCGATGTCTGGTGGGTTTTGTTGGTTAAATATAACTCTAACCTAGCATCTTGAAAACCATGCACAATGCCAACAGATGGTTCCATTGCCGGGACCCAAATTCTGTGATTAAGGGAATGTTTTGGAGGCCGAATAAGAAAGAGATCTCATAATGGTTGTAAAGGAAGGAACGAGAGTTTTCTATACAAGAGAACATAAATCCTCAGATGAGTGACAAGTAATGGATGCAAAGGTATGTATATACAGAACTGTATGAAATTTTCTTTGGTGAGTTTCCAATTATTCTGACTAAGTGGCTAGAAATATTAGTGGAGAATACTAGAAGGTACATAACTACATCGTCGAGGAATTGGAATCTTGAGTTGGCAAGAAAACTGAATTATGTAAGTAACCCAACTACTTGTGTAGTTGATTTTTGGTTGGATAGCATACTAGGAGCATGGATGACTTTAGGGGCTAAATTTTGGTCATGGGTTGATTTTCCATGGTTTTTTTCTAAAAACGAGATTCGCTATTTTAAAACTGATTCACCCAAATTCTATAGGATAAAATTATTTTACCTTAAAAATCGTCAAAAATTTATAAAAACTATATAAAATCCTTAGAAATTTGAATATTTTTACAAAAATATCGCCAAACATTTATAGTTGGCATATGAAGGATAAGAAAGATTCACCAAGTTTTCTACATTTTAAAATAAATTTCCATCCTTAAAATCATCCCTGACTAGGAGGATATATTAGAGAGTTTTTCGTAGATTGTACCCAATCATATAACATTGCAAAGAGGGAATTTTTCAAGGGTCTGAGAAGAAGGTTCATGAAATCGCTGGGTACGTGGATAAAGAGGCTATTGTGTGACAAGTGCATGATTATGATGCAATCTGAATTCTAAGGGGGTTCATGCACATAGGGGAACCGAGGGATGACAAGAGAATAGTCTGAGGAGGAGTGAAAGGAATAAATGAAGAAGGAAGTGAGGGACTGAAGATGCAAGAAGAAGGGATACCAGAGGAAGAATAAGAGTTTGGGGAATTGCGCAGAGGAAGGAGGTATATGAGGTGAAATACTGCGGTTGGGAAAGGATATCCTCACAGTGAGACAGAGGGGAGAGGACCTTGCGTAACAATCCAAATTGTGAAGATACCACACATAAGAGGAGAGAAAGAGGAGTTCCAGTCTAGTCCCGTACTATAAGAACCATTAAGTCCTACTCAGACTGAGTCCTGTGTCGAATCCATGACCTCATGTGCATCACCACAATTATAGATAATATTTGAATACTTATCAAATTCACTTATAGTTAGCCAATGAAGGCAAGGTAGTAGCAGTTAGAGCAATGGGAACTACGCGCAACGTCAAAGCAGTGGGAACAATGCGCATATTCAGAGTCAACCAACATCAACAAGAGGAGGGATTACACAAAACAACATGGTGGGGGTAGATAATACCCTTAGGCTGCGTGCGTTCCAGGGAATTGGGTCAGAGGACCCATAACAACATCTGTTTGTCTGCGAAACAATTTGGGCGACTAAGAACGTACAAGATGAGGCTGTGAAGATTGCACAATTAGCAACAACATTTAGAGGCCATGCGTTAGTTTGGTACATGAAGCTGCAGAGAACCACACCAATAGGAAAATCCAGGACATTGGTAGAGATAAGAAAAGCGTTGTTGAAAGAGTTCAAGAATACAAAGTCAAAGTCACAGTGCATTACATAACCGAAGGACATTAAAAAGGTGCAAACAGATTTAGAATGGGATTTCGATCAGAGGTTTAAGGGTGTGATTGGTAGACTATCTTTCTAGATCCACGAGCAACAACATCAATAATGGTTTATTGTAGGGATTCTACCACACATTCACATGCCATTGATAAAACATAAGGTTGCGTCGCAACCCGAGGCACTGTAAATTGCAATGAAACTGGAATAATATCCTATAGGAGACAGTGGAGGGATGACACAATTTTAGATACAACTGGCTGCATTGACGATTCAACTGGTAGAACTTACAAAAGGGAAGGAGAAAAGAGAACAAGTTTGGTGTACCAAGTGCATTATTGAAGGCCATCACAAGGACGAATGCCCAACATTCGCACAATATTTGGCAACTGGAGCGTCGAATCCATTACCAGTAGGAGGGTATTATGAGATATGTAAGAAATGGGGCCATCATCCCACTGAGTTTCCATTATTACATAAGTATTAGAGTACACCAAGGAACTTGTTTTGCAATTTTTGCAAGTCTGTGGGACATGAAGAGAAGTATTTCTGCGTGTTCAAATTGATGAGGGAGTGCACATCAGATATATACAAGATTTAGGAGGAGAATACTGCAACAGAAGGGGGTGGTATGCAATATAATAAACAAATAAGATTTAATCTGGGGAACAAAGGAAACTTTGGTAGAGGTCTAGGCAGAGGAAATTTTGGTAGAGGAGGAAGAGGGCCGATAATATGTTATAACTGTAATCAACCAGGACACTTGGCCCGCGACTACCTGAATCCATGTACAACGTGCACATACTACAAAGAACTGGATCATGTGACATAATATTGTCCTCAACTAGTTGTGAAATGACAGGCCAGGGGTACCTAGAACCAGAATCCAAATCATAATGTGAAGAAGATATCAATCGAGAAACGCAATGAAGGACCAAGAATAACAATTTTTACGTACAGAGGAGCTAGAATAGGATTTGATATGATGACTAGATGGAAGCATACTGAGCAATGGGTAAGGAAGTCAGTAGGTCCCTTTCCAACCTTTTATCCTCAGCAAAAAAAGGAGACATATCAGAGAGAAAAAAAAGGTACTTGGACAGGATTGGAGATCATCAACATCATCTGCGCCTCATGTAGAAGATCTCTCTATGCTAGAGAAACCAATTGGAAAGGAAAGCACGCTAACAAAATTTCTGAGGAGTTGTGTAGAGCTAATGAAATATGAAACTATACTGAGTACGCTAGATGACATGATTGATCACTGTACATGAGGAAGGGAAACCCCTATCGCACAAAGGGTAGTAAATAAGGTAATGCACAGGAAGATAACGAATGGATAATTCATATTTAGTGCACAAATTGGGGAGTATGATGTGGATAACGCCATCTTGGACTTGGGATCCAGTGTGAATGTTTTACCTAAGAAGACATGGGAGATGATGGGAAAACCCAAGATAGTATGGTCTCTTGTTCAACTAAGGATCACAAATCAACACAAAGTAGTACCAATTGGTTGTTTGACAGGAGTACCTGTGAACATATATGATGTGCGTAGCATGGAAGACTTTGAAGTTATTCATATCATGGATGATAGCCAATCATATCCAACTCTGATGGGACTGGAATGGGATTTTTATAACCAAGCAATAATTAAATTGAAGAGGAGGGAGATAATATTTGAAGTTGGAGAATTGAAAGTTACTGCACCCTTGGACCCATCAAAAGGAAAGAGATATATAGAGCCAACAAGAGGAAACAACATCGACAACTTATATAACATGACTGCACGGATGGACGATTATTTCAACCCGATTTCAGATGGTGCACTAAGTTGGAGAAGTATTAGTTCATGTGCACTAGACTTAGAAGAAGGTCTAGAGCATTGGTAACAAAGGATGCATGAAGTGTCAACTAGATGATGTGCACATATAACCCGATCCTTGCACTGGATTGGAACATAGCTATATGATCCACCCAGTTATGATGGATTAACTGATATGAGTTTGTTTGTAAAGGTATTTGAGTTGCATGTACCCGCACAAAAAAGGATGTTAGCACTAGATTTTCCCTAAAAGCGACTCTAGCGAGATGGTGGGCTGCACACAGAGAGGGGATGAAAGACTAGTCACAATGCAAAAGACTCATGCAAGTAAGGTTTGGTACTGAGGTAGAAAACATTGTGAGGAAGTATAAAGGAGAGAGTGATCAAATAGGTCATGTTGAGAAGTGCAGGGATATATGGAGTTTAGTACCAGAGATAGAATGAATGCATATATTTATACACACACTAGACACAATTATGAAGAACTGGTATTTGGAATTGGAAATGCGCAGGGAGACAACACAATGGGAATAGATGGTTCAGAGGTTCAAAGTCACATTTACATTTTAATATGAATCCCCAACCATAGATTCAACACTACATTCTATTCAAACTAATATCTTCTCACAATAAGGGCCGATGGAGGTGGTATCAGCATGCAGTACACACAAATCCGATATAACTGCCCATGAATTATTGGAATGCTACAATGTGGCTAAGGAAGAACATGATGAGGAAGATCCCAGGAATGTACAAGTACCTAAAACATAAGGAGAACAATTAGTAGAAGGGCCAGTGATTGAGTCCACCACATACAGATAGCCTATAAAGACATGAAAGGTAAACATTGGGATGACAGAGAATCACAAGTTTGCGCTGATAGGATATTATTGGAGTGATGAGATAGTAGAGAATATTGTAGGCTTACTGTGAGAATATCAAGACCTATTCCCGACGACATTTTCATAGATGAAAGGGATACCTAGAGACTTAGGTGAGATGAAGATTCCACTGAAACCAAGTGCTAAGCCAGTTTGATAGAGGCCTTACAGGTTAAATCCAAAGTACAAAGAGAAGGTGAAAGATGAAATATAAAGGATGTTGAATGCATGAATTATTGAACCAACGGAAGAATCCGAGTGAATCAGTCCAATGGTAGTACTAGACAAGAAGATAGGAGGGATCATGATCTACGTGGATATGAGAAATATGAATGGCGCGTGTTTACATGACCCATTTCCAACACCATTCACAGATGGGGTATTGGAGAACATAGGAGGAAAATAAACTTACTCTTTCACAGATGGATTCTTAGGGTATCATCAGATAAAGATTGCGCAGGAAGACCAACACAAGACTACTTTTGTGACACAGTGGGGGAGTTATCAGTATATAGTAATGCCCCTTGGACTGAAGAATGCCTTGGTGGTATTTTCCAGAGTTGTGGTAGCAACACTCAAGGAATTTATTCATAAGTTCCTTGAAGTATACTTAGATTATTGGACTATGTTCATTCTACTGAAGGATCACATAGAAGTAATCAGGCTGATGTTGGATAGGTGTAGAAAGTGTCATATTTAGATGAACCCAAAGAAGTGTATTTTTTGTGCACCATTTGGAATTTTGTTGGGACATGTAGTATGAAAGAAGGGATTACTAGTAGATCCTTCCAATATCGTAGTAATTCTGGAGTTAGAACCACCTACATTGGTTAGACAACTAAGGGAAATCTTGGGTCATACAAGCTATTATAGAAAGTTTATTAAGGGCTATGAACATATCACAACACCGATGAAAAAGTTGCCGAAGAAGGAAGCAAAGTTTCAATGGAACAAACACTGTCAAAAGGGGTTGGACACCTTAAAACAAAAACTAGTGACTGCACCGATTTTGATATTTCTAGAATGGAACAAAGAGTTCCATGTACATGTATATGCATCATCCATAGCATTGGGAATAGTACTATCTCAACCAGGGGAGGAATACATAGATCACCCAATTTCGTTTGCAAGTAGGAAGCTGTCCACAACATAGAAGAATTATACTACCATGGAACGAGAAGGATTGGAAATGGTCTATGCAATACAAAAGTTCAAACATTATTTATCGAGGTCTCATTTTAAGATGTATACAGAGAACTCTGCATTAAAATACTCAGTGAGCAAGCTAGCGTTGGGGGGGAGAATATGTAGATGGGTACTATTTTTCCACGAATACGATATTGAGGTTGTAGTAAAATTGGGGAAGTTGAATGCATGACTAGATCATCTATCACTCATACTATCAGGAAAAGATGTAGGCAATTTAGATGATAGCTTACCAAAAGCACAACTATTTGCAGTAAAAATGGTGGATGATTACTTCTCAGACATCGTATAGTTTATAAGTACAAGCATGGCTCCATCAAAGATGGCATTGGTGCAAAAGAAACAACTGGTAGTGAAAGTAGCAGATTATCAATTGATTACAGGGAATTTATACAAGTTGGGTGGAAATGGAATATTGAGACGCTGTGTGTTGGAACACAAAAGACCAATTATACTAGAAGAAGCACATGACGAGATTGCAAGAGGACATTATGTAGGGAGAGAAACTGCACAAAAGATTTTGTTCACAGGGCTTTGGTGGCCTACACTTCACAAAGACGCTAAGGAATATTGTCAGTCATGTGATGTATGCCAAAGAGTGGGAAATCCATCTAGGAGGGATGAAATGCCTTTAAATCCACAAGTTACATTGCAAGCATTTGATAAATGGGCCATGGACTTTGTAGGGCCAATCAATCCACAAGCAAGAATATCAGGGGCAAGGTACATCATCACCATGATGAAGTATTTGACAATATGGGTAGAAGCAACCCTAGTTAGAGATTGCACTGTAGATACTACTTCGACGTTTTTGTTTGAGAATATAGTCACAAGGTTTGGATGTTCATGCATATTACTCAGTGATCAAGGAACATACTTTCTGAAAAAGACAATTGAAACATTGACTGAGGATTTCCAAATTCATCATCAGAAGAGTACCCCGTATTATCCTGAGGCCAATGGAACAGTGGAATATTTCAATAAAATCTTGGAGAATTCTTTGACAAAAAATTGCAACATAGGGAGAGACGATTGGGACTTAAGAGTTCCTGCAGTGTTATCAACTTACATGACTACAAGTAAAAAGTTGACATGCCAAACACCTTTCAGATTGGTCTATGGGAAGGAAGAAAATATGCCAATGGAGTTCATTCTACCTAGCCTTCACATTGCAATGATCGCTGAGCTATCGGACTCTATCACAATATAGGAGAGATTGGCACAATTTGTACAGCTTGAGGAAGATCGGTTTGTCGCAGGTTTCCATCAACAAGTTTAGAAGGATAGAGAGAAGGCTTGGCATGATCGACACGTCAAACAAAAAAAGTTTCAAGTGGAAGATTTGGTATTACTCTATGCCAACAAGCTCATTCAACATCCAAGAAATTTTATAATGCACTGGTTAGGACCCTATGTGATTCATCATGAAATATAGATAGGTGTTGCACAGTTGGAAATCATGAATGGAGAAGTCATTGGAGAAATGGCGAATGAAAGTCGGTTCAAACTCTATAGAGACGACCGACAGTTTGTGCAGTAATTTGGGTTGTGCCAGAACACATGTATTATAGTAGTTGTACTATAGTAGGAAGGAAAAAAACAAAAAAAGTATAAAAAGTAGAAAAAGGAAGAAAATAAAATAAAAAGTAGATATAGAAAAAAGAAAAAGATTACATAGTACAAGGCATTGGAGATTGCACAAAAGAAATGGTTATCACGCATAAGAATGGAACTGTGCTAATTCAACAAATAATACACGGAAGAGGAAGATTGTGAAGCACACATATGAAAAAATAAAAACCATTTCACAGTTGGGAAATGACAAGACCGCTGTAAGTATTAAATCATGGAAATGACGGCTACAAAGCAAAAATTGTAGGTCATAAAGATGTCGTATAATATTAAATGGTAAAATCCACCAGAAATCATGAAAGATTGGCAGTATGAGGGAAAATAATTGAGAGGGTGGCGGTGGTGCTCTAGAGAATAGTTAGTTAAAGGGACATGGACATATGCTAGATCTTGAGAGCATTTCGTTCCATCAAGGAGGTTTGTTGATGAAAAACAAGAGGTGTGAGATATCTTCGGGTTCATATAGGACCACGAGGAAGGGTTATGAGGAAGTCCATATCCCTGCATTGAATCCAAAACCACCTTTTGAAGGAGATGAACTTGTTAAGATATAAGATATGCCAGATTAGGTACAACTTTCATTTTCTAGGATGAAGCAACTCAATAAAGTGTAGAGAAAAGTATATGAAACTTTCGTCTCCAATTCGATTAAGTAAAAGTTCCAGACATTCAGGAGAATATGAGGGATCAATAGAAGGTCCTTCAAAAACACCTCGGGCCAATGTAGGAAGAATCAGTGAGGGAAATCGATGAACTAGCCATTGCACAGGGCAAGGTCAAACAAACAACCTATGAAGCAGAAGAGAAAATTACAACCTTGACTACGTAGGGGGCCGAAGAGATTGCAAAAACAAAGGAAACAATCTTGAAGGAAGTGGAGGTAGAAAAGGTACCCTCCCAAAATTTCATTGCGACATGGAAGAGTAGGCAACATGCCTGAGTGGCTCGGGACGAGCCACAGGTGAGTGTTGGGGGCCTATTAGACAGATAGTTTTGGGCTATAATTTTGGTAAAAATCCTAAGTATAGAAGAAGTGTTCCAAAGAAGAAGGAGGACTAGGGAGTGCACAACTGAGGCACATCCAGGAGGACAATGAGTAGTGGAAGTGCATCCAGAAGTACAACGTGCATAAAAAAAGAATAAAGTGGAGAATAAAGTAGGAGAAGGAAGCAAGTGAAAAGGAAGGATGAAATCTCGATATGCTAAAGATGGAAGGATGCGAAAAAGTAGGAAGAACAAAAGAAAAGCAACATGCAAAAAAAAAGAAAGTGAGAGTAGATGAACAACTAGTTAACTGGAGTACTCATACCTTGTAATAGGGTTTTATGGTAAGAACCAAGTAGGATTTTAATCCCTAGATTGTATATATAAATATGTAACGGGTTGGGAGAACAGGGGTTAGTTAGTTGGTTGGTTGGTTAGCTGGTTGTTGTTATTTTGTGGTTCTTGGGTTGTTGTTCCTCCTCAAGTGATCGGGTTCTTGTTCCTGATTATTTTTTCTAGTATGTAAATGAGAGGAATCTATGTTTGAATGTAAGAGAGGATGCAAAGAGAGAGGATTTCACTGCAGAGCGACTAGGCTAGGAGAGGAGAAAGATAATCATGACATATCTTTGTAAGCGCAGTGCACAAGCCAGAAGCAGTTGAAAAATGCATAATAAAGAATCGAACCATTGTGGACATAGCCCAGAGTTGGGTGATCCATGTTAAATATTGTGTTACATGCCTGTTATATGATTTTTCATGGATTCCGTTTTATGCTTATTATATTAGATCTGTGTTATGCATAATCATTACACAATAATCATGACTGTTACAATAACGAGTTATGTGGTAAACTGGAATCAAATGATGATATGAATATGAAATCACTAAGTGGTAATAGAGAACAAGTACATAATCACACACATGGAGCTAATAAGGAAGAATGAATAGAATGGTCACCTCCCATTCCCTCACTACTGCAGAAATCTTGTTCTTGCAGTCCCAATAGATACCTCCGGTGAGAATTCATTTGCACAAGAAGGTGATGCCGAAAGGGCTGGTGTATGGTGGGTTTTGTTGGTTAAAGATAACTTGAACCTAGGGTCTTACAAACCGCGTGTAGCACCAACAACATCCAACACCAAAAGGTTTCTCTTTCTCCAATGTCATTGGGAACATAGATGTTGGCCAAGACTAAGATTTGACGATATAGGTTAAGAGAAATATATACCATTCTTTATGTCGAGTCTATCACCCAATCAAAAAAAAGTATGGTAATTTAAGGGGAAATCAACGTAGCAACACCAAATTTCCCTTAAAAATGATTAGAATACACATGTTTTTTAGCTGTGCGAATCACATATAGGGTCATACATAGCAAAAATTCTGCAATTTTGGCTTGCAAATGCAAAATATCCACCCATTTGATTTAATTCAACATTTGGTGGATGATATGTTTTCTGTTAGGGTCACTTAATATTTGGACATTTCATGATTTCACTTTCATTAGAAACCTATTAAATATCACACCTCAACCTCATTATCCTCAAGATCATTGAGAGCACAAAAAATGTTATTCGTTAGAGTAGTCTAGCACATAATCAACCATTCACCTAAATCATATTGTCAAGGCCACTTCAATTGGCCTTCAATGTCAACAATCATTTCCTTATTATGAGAATGAAATAATGGTGGAGGAGTGTGATATATACGACTTATGCTCCCTTGTTGCATTGAATGAATATATGGGTGGGTCGATGGACCCTTTAGGGCTAGTGATGGTTGTGACCTTGGAGGCTTGGTGTTTTTCTACCCTGAAACCTTTATTATTTTGAACCACTTGAGACTAAACACTCTCAATGATCCCATACTTCATAGTATATCTTGACCTCCTATGCCTACCAAGTTGTTGTCAGACATCCCCAAGTTTGAAGGAAAAGATAACAAGGACCCATCCAACCACACAATGACCTTTCAATTGTGGTGCTCCTCCAATATAATCATAGAATAATATTAGACATTGGATATTTTAATGAACCCTCATAGGTATTGACATCAATTGGTATGTTGAATTATCCTTAGGACATAGCACCTTTGCATCCATTGTTAATATCTTTTTTATTATCTTCCAGTTACCTATCTGTTATGATATTGAACTCAAACTTCTCATCAAACCACAAAAAATATCACATATCACATATCACATCCATGAGTGGTGTTGATGGTGCAACCTTTTCAAAATTAACCTCACAGATCCACTTTTGATGTATTAGTTCTTGAAGTTTCTTCTCCCTACCATTGCGAAAGACATGGGTACTAGTATGCCCCAAATTGAAGAAGAGGCCAAATTAAAGGCTCAAACGTTTGGCCCCATATACATGCCTAATCTCAATATTTATATACTATTATTCCAGATGACCCTCAACACCCTTCTTATGAAGCTTCCATGTTGGGGGAATCTCATGCTGTTGATGACAATATAGGGTTGGTATCTCATGTCGCCAATCATTTTGGACATATTTCTCTCCCCTAAGGCTTTAGAATTTATAACAACCATTATGGAGGAGCTATCACATCCTATGGGGGACCCACTATCCCCCAATACTATTCAAATCTACCTTACTATGGATAACAAGGGGTGAGTAACTCATACATATCCCCCCACACTACTTATGGAGGATTACCTTCCCCTAACTAGTATAACGACTATCCTTGAGGTGCACCACATGTGCCTACATCTTATCAAGGATCCTTGGTCCCTAATAATGTTCCAATCCTTGCCAACATCAATTTAGTTCAACCTTATCCTCCTCAATAGTTCCATGATTATGTTTAGAAAATACAAACTTGCAACCAACCCCTTAAAAAACAACAAAATAAAGGACTCAAGAGGAAATAAGGTAAAATCAATCCCAATTACCCGAGCTAGACTTAGGGACAAGGGGCACTTAACCTAGTCAATTGAACAAGGTTATGGAAAACAACAAACCACCCAAGCAAGGAAATAATAGTTAGACCAAGACAAACTCTCCTTATTCCCTTTGTGGGGTTTATGGACATTATACACAACATTGTCCATAAACACCCAAGTTTCAATATATGCAGGATTTTATTCATCGATATTCTACACTGTGAAATTTCTCCATGAAGGGAAGATTGTCACCATCAATCAACTTTAGGACTACAAACCAAATTCCATTTCTAATATGAACAATATCTTTCCCACCATTGTAGGAATTACATTGTTCACAACATCAATGGACATTTTCCTTGACATTTTGAAGGATTCTTTTCAACCTTCTTATCTAGCTTACTCGTGTTTTCCTTTGGAACATGAACACATGCCTCACAACCAAATACCTTGAGATGTGTGAGAGAAGGTTTCTTACTAGTCCATACCTCTTGTGGATTATTTTCATCCAACAATGATGAGGGTGATCTGTTGACCATGTAACATGAAGTACCCACTGCCTCTACCCAAAATTCTTTCCCTAACCTGACATCACTAAGCATGCACCTTGATTTTTACATCAATGTCATGTTCATCCTTTCTACAACTCCATTCTACTGAGGTGTATATGGAGTAGTCTTGTTCCTTGCTATACCACACTTCTTATAAAGTTCTTCAAATTTGTTCTCAAATAACTCTCCACCATTATTTGTCCTTAACACCTTAATTATTTTCTTTGTTTGATGCTCAACAAGAGCCTTAAACTCTTTAAACATGTCAAAGACTTCATATTTCTTCTTGAGGAAACATATCCAAGTATTCCTTGAGAAGTCATCTATAAATGAGGCATAGTACATAGATTTTCCCAATGATGGAATCAACACAGGTCCAAACACATCACTATGAACTAGCTGCAAAATTACTTATGCCCTCGTTGCACCAGAGGGGAATCTTACTCGATTCTGCTTCCCATATACACAATGTTCATAGAAATCAAAATCAAGAGAGAAGTTAGAAATTCCTTCAACTATACCTTTACCATGTAGTAGTCGAAGACCCTTCTCTTTGATATGCCCCAGTCTTTGATGCCACATCATAACCTTTTCTCTAGAGACTGTAGGAGTTCTTTCTTCTTCAACTCCAATATCAGGAACAATGGAACTATTACACACATCACTAATAGTGCTTCCTTATAGCTTATACAGAGTTCCAAACTAAACACCCTTGAGCAACACCATTGCTCCTCAAACCATCCTACATGTTTCCTTTTCAAATATTGTTTTTACCCCTACATTGTCCATTTTTCTTACAAAAATCAAATTTCTATCCTAGCCTGGGATGTGTAGAACACCAGGTAGTTTTCTAATCCTTCCATCTATGAGCCTCAACTTGACTTTTCCTCATCCTATGATTCTAGTTGTCGAGTCATCACCGAGGAAAACATTACCTCCATCATACCCTTCATATTCACAGAACCAATCCCTATGGGGAGTCATATGAAAGGATACACTTGTGTCAACCAAACATGCCTCATGATCTGCATGTGTGCTTGAAGAAGCCAAGTACACATCCCCTCCTTCTTCCTTGGAGGTATTTTCTTCTGTAGAAGGAGCTTCTTCAGATCCCTTCTTTTTATCAACTTTGGATCTACACTCCTTCTTGTAGTGCCCTTTTTTCCCACATCTTCAACATACCTTTACAAACTCTTCGAGAGATTTAGATATACCCTTATACTCAGATCTCCCACTTGAGGACTTAGATCTATTTCTTTCCTGGGAGTGTCCTCTTGCAAATAATGCATCTGTGCTCTGTCCTTTCATGTTCTTCCATCTCATCTCCTCTGACAACAAGGATGAGACCACTTCATCAAACTTAAAGACACTTGTATTACTACCTATGGCCACAACTAAACTATCCCATGAGTCTGGTAAAGAGCACAATAAACTGATACACTCATCTTCATTTGAAATTTTAATCTCAACAGATACTAACTGACTTACCACAGTATTGAAGGCATTCAAATGCTCTGCCACCGAGTCTCCATATCTCATTCTTAGGTTATATAGCTTCTTTCTCAGGAATAATTTATTTACTAGGGACTTAGGCTGGTACAACTTCCCCAACTTATCCCATAAATTCTTGTTTGTAGCTTCCTCTGACACATTCAGTAATATTGAATCTGAGAGACACAATTAGATTGTGCTCTTCGCCTTCTGATCCAACTTTTTCTAGTCATCTTCTGAAGTTCCTGTAGGTGAAGTACCTGGATCCACCGTGATCCATTGATCTCTGTCCATGAACAGATCTTCCATATTGAGCTTCCACAACTCAAAACTTTTCCCATTAAACTTCTCGATCTCCATTTTCGAACTGTTCGCCATTTATCTTCACCTGAAGAATCAATACTGCAGATATCCCACTGTAACAAGGCTTATCATAGTCCTGAGCCAAACCCTTGACCACAAAGACATCCCCCTAAAGCCAACAAAGTTCTTATACCAAATGTATATTTTAACCTTGTAAAATTATTTAATGCAAACAAATTTTTAGTAAAAGAATAGAAAAGATACAATGGAAAATACACACATTACACAGATATTTTTCCCTTGGAAACCCAAACTGGGAAAACCAACATATTATGTATTCATTCATTGTGATACATTGTTTACAATACAATATACATATAGGAGCTAACAACATCCAAAACCCTAACCCAATGACCTGGATTAGTAAAAAACCCTAATTCCTTAACCGAAAATAGAAAACCATCTGCAACAAACCATGTGCCAAAAAACTGCCCAACAATTGACAAAAAAATCGAGGCGACATGAAAAACGAGGTAAAAATTGCCACACGTTTCTCGAGGAAAAACAAATTTCTCGGGGGTGCTTCCCTCGAACCCTTGCACAAGGGGCATATTGCCCCCCTACAACCCCCCTGCATGCCCGATGCAACGTAGTAAACACTAATGCTAGTCGTGCAAAGAATATAACACATACCCAACACCATAGACAACTTGATTATATATAATAGAGAAGTGATCGAACCTTAATCATAGTGCCTAAGGTCAACAATTAAGACTCCCCTTGGATAGATCACTTTAATGCATTGATCATTAAACACCTCTCTTGTATAAATAAGCACATAGTTCATTGTAAAACAATATTATAACACTTAGCATTTAAGAGATTGACTTACCTCACAAATTTCCTCAAGGTTTTGGTGTAGAGAAATTCATTGCTTTACAAGCCCATCTCGATTTTGTACTCCCCCTCCTACAACTATACAAGTGTACAACACTTAGCATTTAATAGCTTGACTTACCTCACAAATTTCCTCAAGGTTTTGGTGTAGAGCAAATCATTTCTTTACAAGCCCATCTCGATTTTGTACTCCCCCTCCTACAACTATACAATTGTACAACATTGAGCAAATATATTCGGCTTTTATGTGTATTTTTTATGGGAGGTTCTTGTTCCAAACCCTGAGTGGGCCTAATGGTTAAGAACATGT
>ML800536.1:201958-253429 GCA_009831015.1 Picea engelmannii
ATTCAGAGTCAACCAACATCAACAAGAGGAGGGATTACACAAAACAACATGGTGGGGGTAGATAATACCCTTAGGCTGCGTGCGTTCCAGGGAATTGGGTCAGAGGACCCATAACAACATCTGTTTGTCTGCGAAACAATTTGGGCGACTAAGAACGTACAAGATGAGGCTGTGAAGATTGCACAATTAGCAACAACATTTAGAGGCCATGCGTTAGTTTGGTACATGAAGCTGCAGAGAACCACACCAATAGGAAAATCCAGGACATTGGTAGAGATAAGAAAAGCGTTGTTGAAAGAGTTCAAGAATACAAAGTCAAAGTCACAGTGCATTACATAACCGAAGGACATTAAAAAGGTGCAAACAGATTTAGAATGGGATTTCGATCAGAGGTTTAAGGGTGTGATTGGTAGACTATCTTTCTAGATCCACGAGCAACAACATCAATAATGGTTTATTGTAGGGATTCTACCACACATTCACATGCCATTGATAAAACATAAGGTTGCGTCGCAACCCGAGGCACTGTAAATTGCAATGAAACTGGAATAATATCCTATAGGAGACAGTGGAGGGATGACACAATTTTAGATACAACTGGCTGCATTGACGATTCAACTGGTAGAACTTACAAAAGGGAAGGAGAAAAGAGAACAAGTTTGGTGTACCAAGTGCATTATTGAAGGCCATCACAAGGACGAATGCCCAACATTCGCACAATATTTGGCAACTGGAGCGTCGAATCCATTACCAGTAGGAGGGTATTATGAGATATGTAAGAAATGGGGCCATCATCCCACTGAGTTTCCATTATTACATAAGTATTAGAGTACACCAAGGAACTTGTTTTGCAATTTTTGCAAGTCTGTGGGACATGAAGAGAAGTATTTCTGCGTGTTCAAATTGATGAGGGAGTGCACATCAGATATATACAAGATTTAGGAGGAGAATACTGCAACAGAAGGGGGTGGTATGCAATATAATAAACAAATAAGATTTAATCTGGGGAACAAAGGAAACTTTGGTAGAGGTCTAGGCAGAGGAAATTTTGGTAGAGGAGGAAGAGGGCCGATAATATGTTATAACTGTAATCAACCAGGACACTTGGCCCGCGACTACCTGAATCCATGTACAACGTGCACATACTACAAAGAACTGGATCATGTGACATAATATTGTCCTCAACTAGTTGTGAAATGACAGGCCAGGGGTACCTAGAACCAGAATCCAAATCATAATGTGAAGAAGATATCAATCGAGAAACGCAATGAAGGACCAAGAATAACAATTTTTACGTACAGAGGAGCTAGAATAGGATTTGATATGATGACTAGATGGAAGCATACTGAGCAATGGGTAAGGAAGTCAGTAGGTCCCTTTCCAACCTTTTATCCTCAGCAAAAAAAGGAGACATATCAGAGAGAAAAAAAAGGTACTTGGACAGGATTGGAGATCATCAACATCATCTGCGCCTCATGTAGAAGATCTCTCTATGCTAGAGAAACCAATTGGAAAGGAAAGCACGCTAACAAAATTTCTGAGGAGTTGTGTAGAGCTAATGAAATATGAAACTATACTGAGTACGCTAGATGACATGATTGATCACTGTACATGAGGAAGGGAAACCCCTATCGCACAAAGGGTAGTAAATAAGGTAATGCACAGGAAGATAACGAATGGATAATTCATATTTAGTGCACAAATTGGGGAGTATGATGTGGATAACGCCATCTTGGACTTGGGATCCAGTGTGAATGTTTTACCTAAGAAGACATGGGAGATGATGGGAAAACCCAAGATAGTATGGTCTCTTGTTCAACTAAGGATCACAAATCAACACAAAGTAGTACCAATTGGTTGTTTGACAGGAGTACCTGTGAACATATATGATGTGCGTAGCATGGAAGACTTTGAAGTTATTCATATCATGGATGATAGCCAATCATATCCAACTCTGATGGGACTGGAATGGGATTTTTATAACCAAGCAATAATTAAATTGAAGAGGAGGGAGATAATATTTGAAGTTGGAGAATTGAAAGTTACTGCACCCTTGGACCCATCAAAAGGAAAGAGATATATAGAGCCAACAAGAGGAAACAACATCGACAACTTATATAACATGACTGCACGGATGGACGATTATTTCAACCCGATTTCAGATGGTGCACTAAGTTGGAGAAGTATTAGTTCATGTGCACTAGACTTAGAAGAAGGTCTAGAGCATTGGTAACAAAGGATGCATGAAGTGTCAACTAGATGATGTGCACATATAACCCGATCCTTGCACTGGATTGGAACATAGCTATATGATCCACCCAGTTATGATGGATTAACTGATATGAGTTTGTTTGTAAAGGTATTTGAGTTGCATGTACCCGCACAAAAAAGGATGTTAGCACTAGATTTTCCCTAAAAGCGACTCTAGCGAGATGGTGGGCTGCACACAGAGAGGGGATGAAAGACTAGTCACAATGCAAAAGACTCATGCAAGTAAGGTTTGGTACTGAGGTAGAAAACATTGTGAGGAAGTATAAAGGAGAGAGTGATCAAATAGGTCATGTTGAGAAGTGCAGGGATATATGGAGTTTAGTACCAGAGATAGAATGAATGCATATATTTATACACACACTAGACACAATTATGAAGAACTGGTATTTGGAATTGGAAATGCGCAGGGAGACAACACAATGGGAATAGATGGTTCAGAGGTTCAAAGTCACATTTACATTTTAATATGAATCCCCAACCATAGATTCAACACTACATTCTATTCAAACTAATATCTTCTCACAATAAGGGCCGATGGAGGTGGTATCAGCATGCAGTACACACAAATCCGATATAACTGCCCATGAATTATTGGAATGCTACAATGTGGCTAAGGAAGAACATGATGAGGAAGATCCCAGGAATGTACAAGTACCTAAAACATAAGGAGAACAATTAGTAGAAGGGCCAGTGATTGAGTCCACCACATACAGATAGCCTATAAAGACATGAAAGGTAAACATTGGGATGACAGAGAATCACAAGTTTGCGCTGATAGGATATTATTGGAGTGATGAGATAGTAGAGAATATTGTAGGCTTACTGTGAGAATATCAAGACCTATTCCCGACGACATTTTCATAGATGAAAGGGATACCTAGAGACTTAGGTGAGATGAAGATTCCACTGAAACCAAGTGCTAAGCCAGTTTGATAGAGGCCTTACAGGTTAAATCCAAAGTACAAAGAGAAGGTGAAAGATGAAATATAAAGGATGTTGAATGCATGAATTATTGAACCAACGGAAGAATCCGAGTGAATCAGTCCAATGGTAGTACTAGACAAGAAGATAGGAGGGATCATGATCTACGTGGATATGAGAAATATGAATGGCGCGTGTTTACATGACCCATTTCCAACACCATTCACAGATGGGGTATTGGAGAACATAGGAGGAAAATAAACTTACTCTTTCACAGATGGATTCTTAGGGTATCATCAGATAAAGATTGCGCAGGAAGACCAACACAAGACTACTTTTGTGACACAGTGGGGGAGTTATCAGTATATAGTAATGCCCCTTGGACTGAAGAATGCCTTGGTGGTATTTTCCAGAGTTGTGGTAGCAACACTCAAGGAATTTATTCATAAGTTCCTTGAAGTATACTTAGATTATTGGACTATGTTCATTCTACTGAAGGATCACATAGAAGTAATCAGGCTGATGTTGGATAGGTGTAGAAAGTGTCATATTTAGATGAACCCAAAGAAGTGTATTTTTTGTGCACCATTTGGAATTTTGTTGGGACATGTAGTATGAAAGAAGGGATTACTAGTAGATCCTTCCAATATCGTAGTAATTCTGGAGTTAGAACCACCTACATTGGTTAGACAACTAAGGGAAATCTTGGGTCATACAAGCTATTATAGAAAGTTTATTAAGGGCTATGAACATATCACAACACCGATGAAAAAGTTGCCGAAGAAGGAAGCAAAGTTTCAATGGAACAAACACTGTCAAAAGGGGTTGGACACCTTAAAACAAAAACTAGTGACTGCACCGATTTTGATATTTCTAGAATGGAACAAAGAGTTCCATGTACATGTATATGCATCATCCATAGCATTGGGAATAGTACTATCTCAACCAGGGGAGGAATACATAGATCACCCAATTTCGTTTGCAAGTAGGAAGCTGTCCACAACATAGAAGAATTATACTACCATGGAACGAGAAGGATTGGAAATGGTCTATGCAATACAAAAGTTCAAACATTATTTATCGAGGTCTCATTTTAAGATGTATACAGAGAACTCTGCATTAAAATACTCAGTGAGCAAGCTAGCGTTGGGGGGGAGAATATGTAGATGGGTACTATTTTTCCACGAATACGATATTGAGGTTGTAGTAAAATTGGGGAAGTTGAATGCATGACTAGATCATCTATCACTCATACTATCAGGAAAAGATGTAGGCAATTTAGATGATAGCTTACCAAAAGCACAACTATTTGCAGTAAAAATGGTGGATGATTACTTCTCAGACATCGTATAGTTTATAAGTACAAGCATGGCTCCATCAAAGATGGCATTGGTGCAAAAGAAACAACTGGTAGTGAAAGTAGCAGATTATCAATTGATTACAGGGAATTTATACAAGTTGGGTGGAAATGGAATATTGAGACGCTGTGTGTTGGAACACAAAAGACCAATTATACTAGAAGAAGCACATGACGAGATTGCAAGAGGACATTATGTAGGGAGAGAAACTGCACAAAAGATTTTGTTCACAGGGCTTTGGTGGCCTACACTTCACAAAGACGCTAAGGAATATTGTCAGTCATGTGATGTATGCCAAAGAGTGGGAAATCCATCTAGGAGGGATGAAATGCCTTTAAATCCACAAGTTACATTGCAAGCATTTGATAAATGGGCCATGGACTTTGTAGGGCCAATCAATCCACAAGCAAGAATATCAGGGGCAAGGTACATCATCACCATGATGAAGTATTTGACAATATGGGTAGAAGCAACCCTAGTTAGAGATTGCACTGTAGATACTACTTCGACGTTTTTGTTTGAGAATATAGTCACAAGGTTTGGATGTTCATGCATATTACTCAGTGATCAAGGAACATACTTTCTGAAAAAGACAATTGAAACATTGACTGAGGATTTCCAAATTCATCATCAGAAGAGTACCCCGTATTATCCTGAGGCCAATGGAACAGTGGAATATTTCAATAAAATCTTGGAGAATTCTTTGACAAAAAATTGCAACATAGGGAGAGACGATTGGGACTTAAGAGTTCCTGCAGTGTTATCAACTTACATGACTACAAGTAAAAAGTTGACATGCCAAACACCTTTCAGATTGGTCTATGGGAAGGAAGAAAATATGCCAATGGAGTTCATTCTACCTAGCCTTCACATTGCAATGATCGCTGAGCTATCGGACTCTATCACAATATAGGAGAGATTGGCACAATTTGTACAGCTTGAGGAAGATCGGTTTGTCGCAGGTTTCCATCAACAAGTTTAGAAGGATAGAGAGAAGGCTTGGCATGATCGACACGTCAAACAAAAAAAGTTTCAAGTGGAAGATTTGGTATTACTCTATGCCAACAAGCTCATTCAACATCCAAGAAATTTTATAATGCACTGGTTAGGACCCTATGTGATTCATCATGAAATATAGATAGGTGTTGCACAGTTGGAAATCATGAATGGAGAAGTCATTGGAGAAATGGCGAATGAAAGTCGGTTCAAACTCTATAGAGACGACCGACAGTTTGTGCAGTAATTTGGGTTGTGCCAGAACACATGTATTATAGTAGTTGTACTATAGTAGGAAGGAAAAAAACAAAAAAAGTATAAAAAGTAGAAAAAGGAAGAAAATAAAATAAAAAGTAGATATAGAAAAAAGAAAAAGATTACATAGTACAAGGCATTGGAGATTGCACAAAAGAAATGGTTATCACGCATAAGAATGGAACTGTGCTAATTCAACAAATAATACACGGAAGAGGAAGATTGTGAAGCACACATATGAAAAAATAAAAACCATTTCACAGTTGGGAAATGACAAGACCGCTGTAAGTATTAAATCATGGAAATGACGGCTACAAAGCAAAAATTGTAGGTCATAAAGATGTCGTATAATATTAAATGGTAAAATCCACCAGAAATCATGAAAGATTGGCAGTATGAGGGAAAATAATTGAGAGGGTGGCGGTGGTGCTCTAGAGAATAGTTAGTTAAAGGGACATGGACATATGCTAGATCTTGAGAGCATTTCGTTCCATCAAGGAGGTTTGTTGATGAAAAACAAGAGGTGTGAGATATCTTCGGGTTCATATAGGACCACGAGGAAGGGTTATGAGGAAGTCCATATCCCTGCATTGAATCCAAAACCACCTTTTGAAGGAGATGAACTTGTTAAGATATAAGATATGCCAGATTAGGTACAACTTTCATTTTCTAGGATGAAGCAACTCAATAAAGTGTAGAGAAAAGTATATGAAACTTTCGTCTCCAATTCGATTAAGTAAAAGTTCCAGACATTCAGGAGAATATGAGGGATCAATAGAAGGTCCTTCAAAAACACCTCGGGCCAATGTAGGAAGAATCAGTGAGGGAAATCGATGAACTAGCCATTGCACAGGGCAAGGTCAAACAAACAACCTATGAAGCAGAAGAGAAAATTACAACCTTGACTACGTAGGGGGCCGAAGAGATTGCAAAAACAAAGGAAACAATCTTGAAGGAAGTGGAGGTAGAAAAGGTACCCTCCCAAAATTTCATTGCGACATGGAAGAGTAGGCAACATGCCTGAGTGGCTCGGGACGAGCCACAGGTGAGTGTTGGGGGCCTATTAGACAGATAGTTTTGGGCTATAATTTTGGTAAAAATCCTAAGTATAGAAGAAGTGTTCCAAAGAAGAAGGAGGACTAGGGAGTGCACAACTGAGGCACATCCAGGAGGACAATGAGTAGTGGAAGTGCATCCAGAAGTACAACGTGCATAAAAAAAGAATAAAGTGGAGAATAAAGTAGGAGAAGGAAGCAAGTGAAAAGGAAGGATGAAATCTCGATATGCTAAAGATGGAAGGATGCGAAAAAGTAGGAAGAACAAAAGAAAAGCAACATGCAAAAAAAAAGAAAGTGAGAGTAGATGAACAACTAGTTAACTGGAGTACTCATACCTTGTAATAGGGTTTTATGGTAAGAACCAAGTAGGATTTTAATCCCTAGATTGTATATATAAATATGTAACGGGTTGGGAGAACAGGGGTTAGTTAGTTGGTTGGTTGGTTAGCTGGTTGTTGTTATTTTGTGGTTCTTGGGTTGTTGTTCCTCCTCAAGTGATCGGGTTCTTGTTCCTGATTATTTTTTCTAGTATGTAAATGAGAGGAATCTATGTTTGAATGTAAGAGAGGATGCAAAGAGAGAGGATTTCACTGCAGAGCGACTAGGCTAGGAGAGGAGAAAGATAATCATGACATATCTTTGTAAGCGCAGTGCACAAGCCAGAAGCAGTTGAAAAATGCATAATAAAGAATCGAACCATTGTGGACATAGCCCAGAGTTGGGTGATCCATGTTAAATATTGTGTTACATGCCTGTTATATGATTTTTCATGGATTCCGTTTTATGCTTATTATATTAGATCTGTGTTATGCATAATCATTACACAATAATCATGACTGTTACAATAACGAGTTATGTGGTAAACTGGAATCAAATGATGATATGAATATGAAATCACTAAGTGGTAATAGAGAACAAGTACATAATCACACACATGGAGCTAATAAGGAAGAATGAATAGAATGGTCACCTCCCATTCCCTCACTACTGCAGAAATCTTGTTCTTGCAGTCCCAATAGATACCTCCGGTGAGAATTCATTTGCACAAGAAGGTGATGCCGAAAGGGCTGGTGTATGGTGGGTTTTGTTGGTTAAAGATAACTTGAACCTAGGGTCTTACAAACCGCGTGTAGCACCAACAACATCCAACACCAAAAGGTTTCTCTTTCTCCAATGTCATTGGGAACATAGATGTTGGCCAAGACTAAGATTTGACGATATAGGTTAAGAGAAATATATACCATTCTTTATGTCGAGTCTATCACCCAATCAAAAAAAAGTATGGTAATTTAAGGGGAAATCAACGTAGCAACACCAAATTTCCCTTAAAAATGATTAGAATACACATGTTTTTTAGCTGTGCGAATCACATATAGGGTCATACATAGCAAAAATTCTGCAATTTTGGCTTGCAAATGCAAAATATCCACCCATTTGATTTAATTCAACATTTGGTGGATGATATGTTTTCTGTTAGGGTCACTTAATATTTGGACATTTCATGATTTCACTTTCATTAGAAACCTATTAAATATCACACCTCAACCTCATTATCCTCAAGATCATTGAGAGCACAAAAAATGTTATTCGTTAGAGTAGTCTAGCACATAATCAACCATTCACCTAAATCATATTGTCAAGGCCACTTCAATTGGCCTTCAATGTCAACAATCATTTCCTTATTATGAGAATGAAATAATGGTGGAGGAGTGTGATATATACGACTTATGCTCCCTTGTTGCATTGAATGAATATATGGGTGGGTCGATGGACCCTTTAGGGCTAGTGATGGTTGTGACCTTGGAGGCTTGGTGTTTTTCTACCCTGAAACCTTTATTATTTTGAACCACTTGAGACTAAACACTCTCAATGATCCCATACTTCATAGTATATCTTGACCTCCTATGCCTACCAAGTTGTTGTCAGACATCCCCAAGTTTGAAGGAAAAGATAACAAGGACCCATCCAACCACACAATGACCTTTCAATTGTGGTGCTCCTCCAATATAATCATAGAATAATATTAGACATTGGATATTTTAATGAACCCTCATAGGTATTGACATCAATTGGTATGTTGAATTATCCTTAGGACATAGCACCTTTGCATCCATTGTTAATATCTTTTTTATTATCTTCCAGTTACCTATCTGTTATGATATTGAACTCAAACTTCTCATCAAACCACAAAAAATATCACATATCACATATCACATCCATGAGTGGTGTTGATGGTGCAACCTTTTCAAAATTAACCTCACAGATCCACTTTTGATGTATTAGTTCTTGAAGTTTCTTCTCCCTACCATTGCGAAAGACATGGGTACTAGTATGCCCCAAATTGAAGAAGAGGCCAAATTAAAGGCTCAAACGTTTGGCCCCATATACATGCCTAATCTCAATATTTATATACTATTATTCCAGATGACCCTCAACACCCTTCTTATGAAGCTTCCATGTTGGGGGAATCTCATGCTGTTGATGACAATATAGGGTTGGTATCTCATGTCGCCAATCATTTTGGACATATTTCTCTCCCCTAAGGCTTTAGAATTTATAACAACCATTATGGAGGAGCTATCACATCCTATGGGGGACCCACTATCCCCCAATACTATTCAAATCTACCTTACTATGGATAACAAGGGGTGAGTAACTCATACATATCCCCCCACACTACTTATGGAGGATTACCTTCCCCTAACTAGTATAACGACTATCCTTGAGGTGCACCACATGTGCCTACATCTTATCAAGGATCCTTGGTCCCTAATAATGTTCCAATCCTTGCCAACATCAATTTAGTTCAACCTTATCCTCCTCAATAGTTCCATGATTATGTTTAGAAAATACAAACTTGCAACCAACCCCTTAAAAAACAACAAAATAAAGGACTCAAGAGGAAATAAGGTAAAATCAATCCCAATTACCCGAGCTAGACTTAGGGACAAGGGGCACTTAACCTAGTCAATTGAACAAGGTTATGGAAAACAACAAACCACCCAAGCAAGGAAATAATAGTTAGACCAAGACAAACTCTCCTTATTCCCTTTGTGGGGTTTATGGACATTATACACAACATTGTCCATAAACACCCAAGTTTCAATATATGCAGGATTTTATTCATCGATATTCTACACTGTGAAATTTCTCCATGAAGGGAAGATTGTCACCATCAATCAACTTTAGGACTACAAACCAAATTCCATTTCTAATATGAACAATATCTTTCCCACCATTGTAGGAATTACATTGTTCACAACATCAATGGACATTTTCCTTGACATTTTGAAGGATTCTTTTCAACCTTCTTATCTAGCTTACTCGTGTTTTCCTTTGGAACATGAACACATGCCTCACAACCAAATACCTTGAGATGTGTGAGAGAAGGTTTCTTACTAGTCCATACCTCTTGTGGATTATTTTCATCCAACAATGATGAGGGTGATCTGTTGACCATGTAACATGAAGTACCCACTGCCTCTACCCAAAATTCTTTCCCTAACCTGACATCACTAAGCATGCACCTTGATTTTTACATCAATGTCATGTTCATCCTTTCTACAACTCCATTCTACTGAGGTGTATATGGAGTAGTCTTGTTCCTTGCTATACCACACTTCTTATAAAGTTCTTCAAATTTGTTCTCAAATAACTCTCCACCATTATTTGTCCTTAACACCTTAATTATTTTCTTTGTTTGATGCTCAACAAGAGCCTTAAACTCTTTAAACATGTCAAAGACTTCATATTTCTTCTTGAGGAAACATATCCAAGTATTCCTTGAGAAGTCATCTATAAATGAGGCATAGTACATAGATTTTCCCAATGATGGAATCAACACAGGTCCAAACACATCACTATGAACTAGCTGCAAAATTACTTATGCCCTCGTTGCACCAGAGGGGAATCTTACTCGATTCTGCTTCCCATATACACAATGTTCATAGAAATCAAAATCAAGAGAGAAGTTAGAAATTCCTTCAACTATACCTTTACCATGTAGTAGTCGAAGACCCTTCTCTTTGATATGCCCCAGTCTTTGATGCCACATCATAACCTTTTCTCTAGAGACTGTAGGAGTTCTTTCTTCTTCAACTCCAATATCAGGAACAATGGAACTATTACACACATCACTAATAGTGCTTCCTTATAGCTTATACAGAGTTCCAAACTAAACACCCTTGAGCAACACCATTGCTCCTCAAACCATCCTACATGTTTCCTTTTCAAATATTGTTTTTACCCCTACATTGTCCATTTTTCTTACAAAAATCAAATTTCTATCCTAGCCTGGGATGTGTAGAACACCAGGTAGTTTTCTAATCCTTCCATCTATGAGCCTCAACTTGACTTTTCCTCATCCTATGATTCTAGTTGTCGAGTCATCACCGAGGAAAACATTACCTCCATCATACCCTTCATATTCACAGAACCAATCCCTATGGGGAGTCATATGAAAGGATACACTTGTGTCAACCAAACATGCCTCATGATCTGCATGTGTGCTTGAAGAAGCCAAGTACACATCCCCTCCTTCTTCCTTGGAGGTATTTTCTTCTGTAGAAGGAGCTTCTTCAGATCCCTTCTTTTTATCAACTTTGGATCTACACTCCTTCTTGTAGTGCCCTTTTTTCCCACATCTTCAACATACCTTTACAAACTCTTCGAGAGATTTAGATATACCCTTATACTCAGATCTCCCACTTGAGGACTTAGATCTATTTCTTTCCTGGGAGTGTCCTCTTGCAAATAATGCATCTGTGCTCTGTCCTTTCATGTTCTTCCATCTCATCTCCTCTGACAACAAGGATGAGACCACTTCATCAAACTTAAAGACACTTGTATTACTACCTATGGCCACAACTAAACTATCCCATGAGTCTGGTAAAGAGCACAATAAACTGATACACTCATCTTCATTTGAAATTTTAATCTCAACAGATACTAACTGACTTACCACAGTATTGAAGGCATTCAAATGCTCTGCCACCGAGTCTCCATATCTCATTCTTAGGTTATATAGCTTCTTTCTCAGGAATAATTTATTTACTAGGGACTTAGGCTGGTACAACTTCCCCAACTTATCCCATAAATTCTTGTTTGTAGCTTCCTCTGACACATTCAGTAATATTGAATCTGAGAGACACAATTAGATTGTGCTCTTCGCCTTCTGATCCAACTTTTTCTAGTCATCTTCTGAAGTTCCTGTAGGTGAAGTACCTGGATCCACCGTGATCCATTGATCTCTGTCCATGAACAGATCTTCCATATTGAGCTTCCACAACTCAAAACTTTTCCCATTAAACTTCTCGATCTCCATTTTCGAACTGTTCGCCATTTATCTTCACCTGAAGAATCAATACTGCAGATATCCCACTGTAACAAGGCTTATCATAGTCCTGAGCCAAACCCTTGACCACAAAGACATCCCCCTAAAGCCAACAAAGTTCTTATACCAAATGTATATTTTAACCTTGTAAAATTATTTAATGCAAACAAATTTTTAGTAAAAGAATAGAAAAGATACAATGGAAAATACACACATTACACAGATATTTTTCCCTTGGAAACCCAAACTGGGAAAACCAACATATTATGTATTCATTCATTGTGATACATTGTTTACAATACAATATACATATAGGAGCTAACAACATCCAAAACCCTAACCCAATGACCTGGATTAGTAAAAAACCCTAATTCCTTAACCGAAAATAGAAAACCATCTGCAACAAACCATGTGCCAAAAAACTGCCCAACAATTGACAAAAAAATCGAGGCGACATGAAAAACGAGGTAAAAATTGCCACACGTTTCTCGAGGAAAAACAAATTTCTCGGGGGTGCTTCCCTCGAACCCTTGCACAAGGGGCATATTGCCCCCCTACAACCCCCCTGCATGCCCGATGCAACGTAGTAAACACTAATGCTAGTCGTGCAAAGAATATAACACATACCCAACACCATAGACAACTTGATTATATATAATAGAGAAGTGATCGAACCTTAATCATAGTGCCTAAGGTCAACAATTAAGACTCCCCTTGGATAGATCACTTTAATGCATTGATCATTAAACACCTCTCTTGTATAAATAAGCACATAGTTCATTGTAAAACAATATTATAACACTTAGCATTTAAGAGATTGACTTACCTCACAAATTTCCTCAAGGTTTTGGTGTAGAGAAATTCATTGCTTTACAAGCCCATCTCGATTTTGTACTCCCCCTCCTACAACTATACAAGTGTACAACACTTAGCATTTAATAGCTTGACTTACCTCACAAATTTCCTCAAGGTTTTGGTGTAGAGCAAATCATTTCTTTACAAGCCCATCTCGATTTTGTACTCCCCCTCCTACAACTATACAATTGTACAACATTGAGCAAATATATTCGGCTTTTATGTGTATTTTTTATGGGAGGTTCTTGTTCCAAACCCTGAGTGGGCCTAATGGTTAAGAACATGTATTTCCTCTTAAGAGGTCACAGGTTCAAATCCAGAGGGGGGTAGGGTATGTATACCTTCGTAGACTTTACCAGTCAAATCGCTGGGCGGAGGGGGGTCCCTTGTCCCACAAACAAGGGGGTCTCATACACCAATTTGGTGTGCTGGCTTGGCCGTGACCTTAAAAATAGATTATTATTATTATTATTATTATTATTATCTATCTTAAATTTTCTTTTATTTTTTCTTTGTTATAATATGTAACATTGTTGCAAATATGGGAGGTTCTTGTTCCAAACTTAATTTATCTTAAATTTTATTTTACTTTTTCTTAGTTATAATATGTAACATTGTTGAAAATAAGACATGTATTTTAAGGGAATTTAGAAAAATGTTTCTTAAAATACCAAAAATACAGCCTGAGTGGGCCTAATGGTTAAGAACATTTGTTTTCTCTTAAGAGGTCACAAGTTCAAATCCAGAGGGGGATAGGGTATGTATACCTCCGTAGACTTTACTAGTCAAATCGCTGGACAAAAGAGAGTCCCTTGTCCCACAAACAAAGGGGTCTCATACACCAATTTGGTGTGGCTTGGCTATGACTTTATATATATATATATATATATATATATATATATATATATATATATATATATATATATAATATTATATTAAAATTCAAGGTGATTTTAATAACCTATTTGATGTCATGAAATCCAAAAAATAAATATGTATAAAAAATGGTTTTTTTCAACATCAAATACAATAGATTTATAATGAAAAATTCATGCATTCTAAACCAGAGCCCAAAAATCAAAAAGCTTATATTATTCATTTCATATTCTTCCATTTCATGGAACTCATACTTTTCCATTCATGAACATTGAGTGCAAACATAAATAAATAAAAAATAAGAAAAACAATGTAAAAATGATTTCTTAAAAACCCCACTTAGAGGCCACTTGAGTAGTGGTGATGTAGGGGATGGCTAGTGGAAGGGAGGCAAAGGAGGTAGGAGGTAGTGGATGGTCAGTGTTGGAGACGATAGCTAGTGGAAGGGAGGCAAAAGAGGGAGGAGGTAGTGGATGGGTGGAGATCTAAGTGAATCAGATCTCCTCCACCACTCTTCGATTTTCTTGACATAAAAAACATATTTTGGCATAATGTTTCACCATAAGGAAATCTATTGACAAAGGCTACAATTTTTATGTTATGTATTTTTTCTAATTCCCAATTCCCGTTTCAAAATGATTTATTTTGCGATTTAAAATATTTGTCAATATTATTTTATTTATTTATATTTATATATTTATTTTTTATTTTTGAAAACTAATATAAATTTGTTTATAATTAGAAAAAGTATATAAAATTAAAGTTGTATTCATCATCAAAAGATTTTCAATGATAGAATAAATTTTAATGGGAAATAGTTTAGAACTTCCCAACATTTTTGGATGGTATCCATTGTAAACTAGTCACTGTAGATTAGTGTGCCTCACTCCATGGGAATCAAACTATATAACCTGTAATGATGTGGAAAACTATATCTTCAACTTGGAAATATTGATAACAATTGATTGATTCTTAATTTATGTTATTATTATTTTGACAAATGTCTAAAAACATAATTTTAAATCCATTTATATCAATGATGAATTAATCACATTTTCATATTATAAAATCTTACTAATTTTTTCATGTTTATATTTATTAAGATAAAAAAATATCTTCATACATAAAATAAAGTAAAATTGGACTTATGTAAAATTTCATAAATTCCTTACAGTAAAAAACACATAAATTCAATATTTTGTAGGATTTGCAAACTTTGATTTTTTTACAATTTTGAAAAATGTTTTTTAACATTTAATCACCAATAAAACAATTAATAAAAAGATGGTTAACCAGACAACGCAAAGAAATGAATCTCAATTTGAAAATACCAAGATGCTTTAAAATAACCCATTATAAAAAAATGATTTTGTATATTATTGAAGGAATCTTAATGGAATGTTATGAGAATATAAATATGTAGTTTACAAACTACATATCTTATTTGTAATAGTGTTATGTTTAATTTGTTTGATAGTGTTATATGTTTAATTTGTTTGATAGTGTTATGTTTAATTTGTTTGGTTCAAATGTTCTTGTGATAATGTAGCTACATTTATATTCATTTAAATGATCGATAATATCATGCTACTTTATTGTCTCTTTAATTTACTAAATTACACCAAATTTTTTATGATTATATAAATGATGCTCTTGAAAATAGATGTGCTTCTTCACTATTCTATTGTTTCTTACATCAAAGATATTTGAACTCACCTTTTTCTAGATCAATGGTATTAGATCTCAACACATTTTTTGACAAGTGACACAAAACAAGATCTCTAGAAAGAGAACTGTCTATGTCAATAAGAACTAAATGCAGAAAGCATGGCATCCATCCTATTCGTCCACCTGACCTTCTTCCACTCATTGAGATTTCCATTGACGGGGGAACACCAATGTTGGTCAACTTTTTCTAAATCAATGATATTAGAGCTCAAAATATTCTTTGACAAGTGACACAAAACAAGATCTCTAGCAAGAGAACTGCCCATGTCAACAAGAACTAAATGCAAAAATCATGGCATCCATCCTACTCTCCCACATACCTTCTTCCACTCATTGAGATTTCCATCGATGGGAAACATGAGATTTCCATCGATGAGGAACAGAAATCATGACATCCATCCTAGTCTCCCACACGACCTTCTTCCACTCATTGATGGGGAACACGAGATTTCCATCAATGGGGAACACCAATGTTGGTCACTTATCTAGCAATGAATATCAAATCCATCATTAAATATTACTTGTATAAATAATTAAAAGAATTGTAAAATTGGTTTAAATAACTCCCTATAAGAATTTCCCCATACTAGCATCTACTACATCGTTAGTCACTAGATTTGATTGTGGTTTAGTGGTTTCAGTTGATTAAAAGTACAAGTGAACTTCGATATCGTGTAGTTTAAAATAAATATCAATGTAAAACCCATGATATATGGTTGTATAAGATTGAAACCCACTTCCTTTTGATTAGAAACTACGGAAAAAAAAAAAAAACCTTATTCTTGTACGAAGAGATGGCACTCCCCATTTTCTCTCGTGAGTGGAAACATAGGCATACATTTTCTCTTCATATCAATGTTGTACATTTTAAAAAGTTTGAACATAAGATATAATGAGACATTTATTTTCTCTTCATATCAATGTTGTACATTTTAAAAAGTTTGAAAGTTTAAATATCAAGAAATGGTTACGAGAATAAGTTTTAAGTGATAAAAGTGTTATACTAAAGTATTTGTGTTCCTTAACAAATTATACATGCCATTAGTGAACTAAGAGATTAACATATATGTGATGATTAGACACAAGCATGTGATTGAATGTAAACATAATTGATAAATTAATGAAAGATTGTAAAATTGTAAATAAAAATGTGATGAATTGATAAATTAGTTAAGTTATTAATAAATTATTATATTAATGAATTAATATATTAATGTAAAATGTAATTATTAAAGATAAGGAAGTGAGTACACGTTAATGATGCTTTTAATGATGTGTTATTGGAAATGTAAACACGAAAAAACAAAATATTATTGATTTGGAGGGATGATTCAAGGTACTTTCCCAATGAATTTGAATATGGCGTAAGAACATGCAATGTAGGAAATTGAATTAGCTTCCAGAATGTATAGTTCTTATTTATCAAATTTGCATTTGACTATGTGAAATTTAAGTTTTTCTAATAATCATATGTTATTTTTCTTGCAAAATATAATGCATATGTCCTCGTTAGTGCAAGTGTTGAGTACCCAAATAATGGAATTTCATTAAAATAATTTGTACAATTATAGAGAATGTTTTATTCTTGTGCAAAAATATTTTCTTCAAGAATTTTGACGTATATATATATATATATATATATATATATATATATATATATATATATATATATATATATATATATATATATATATATATATATATATATATATATATATATATAACGTCAAAATTCTTGAAATTATGAGGTCAAGAATTAGTGTATGTGCTAAGCCTGAGACAAAGCCCCATGTAAAGCCCTAGTTACTGAGTTATTATATTAGTGTTGTCGATTGGACCCTTTATTTGTAATTGTACCCTTTGTCTCCTATATATATGTATATACTAATGAGACCTAGTTTTAGAATCATCTCATCTTGTACATTTGATCTATTGTAAAAGGAGGTTGCACCCTCGAACATGATTATATTTCATTCTTATATCTACTTTTCAAGATGTGGAGTTTCTTAGCTTCTATTTTCATGCTATTGAGGTGTCTTTTTTCTAACATTTGGTATCAAACCCTACAATCCTAGGGGTTTTCTCCTTCAAACGAGTCATCTTGGAAATTTCACTATATTTTTTTTTGGTGAAGTTTCAAACTGTAAAATTTTCAAGATATTGGATAGACATAGATAAGTACTTTTGGTAAACATTTCAAGTTTTTGATCATTTTAATTTATGATATATATCCTATGTAATTTAGGGTGTTTTACTAGTTCTGAAAGTAGTATCAACTGAGTCATCTTGGATTTTTCGCTATTAAATTCATTTGGTGAAGTTTTAGACTACGAAATTTTCAATAGTTTTAGGAGACATATACAAGTTACCATGGTAGAAATTCCGGTTCCTGAGACACCATAATTTTGAAAACACAAGTTGTATAAATTATGGTTTTTTGACTAGTACTAAAACTAGTCTCAAACATGGGTTCATGGTATAAGTGTCATATATGAAGCTTAAAAAGTTCAAATTGAGTTACAATAGTTGATTTAGAAAGAATATATACTATATTATTTCAATTGAAAATTTAATAATCAGATCTTAAATATTGGACATGTGGCATTCCATACAAGTTTGTTATCTGGAAATGGCCAATAATCAACAAGTTTTTGGAAAGTTACCATAACTTTCACTTGGCACATAAAATTTTGGTCAAAAAAATGGAATTTAAGAGAAGAAATATCATAGTAGTATACATATAAATTTTATACTTATAAGGGATGAAATTTCAGATATACATTAGGAAAAAGGCCGATCGACAAGACAATCTCAAAATTAGGGTTTAAAAGGTACACGATTTACAATTGTCATAAATTTTGATTGAAAGATCTATTTTTGGTGATTTAAAATTTGTGATAAAGAGAAAACAATGAGCATTTTTATTGTTATAACACATGGCCAAGGGTTTTCCAAAAATTACTTCACCAATTATAACTCCGGAAAGCTTATCCATGACTCATGAAGAAAATGAAGAGATAAAAAACCAACTATCCAAATTGGAGAATTAAATAAAGAAATTGAATGATAGGTCAATGGAAAATTCTGATTTGATAAATGTACAAACTTAAATGGAGTTAAATGTGGAAAATATGAGACAAAATATAGATCAAAAGGTGGAAATTTGTTTAGCCATTCTCTTACGTACCCTAGAAGAGAGGTTACCTAAATGTGATACTGGGATGCAAGGAAATATTGAAAATAAGGATAACAAGATTGTTGAATCCTCGTCAAATTTGGTGAATATAAGGATGGATTCCCAGGATCATGATTATTCATCACTTCAAGATCCACATCATCGGGGGTTCAACTTGTTAGAAAAATAGGATCACAGAGCAACAAAATAAAACAAATGCGGAAATAAAACACAAAAGATACACAATACAATAGAGACACAGATATATGTGGTTCACCCAGTGTGTGCTACGTCCACCAGAGAAATTGCAGGTCCTTCCTTTAATATTATCCAACAAATGAAGGGATACAACCTACAACACACCCACTCTAACTTCCTCTTCTTTCTCTCACAGTCTCCTCGCTCATAATACAATATTCACAATGATACATAGCCGCAATACAATTCCCTCATAAAAGATAGTTTCCTTCTAGGGAAAAAAACCCTAACATAACTTCTACCGTCAGATCTTCGACCTTATAATGAATGGTCCAGATTTATTGTGAAATTACAATATACATTTACAAGACAATTTTTCCTTCGGGGGCTCGGTTTCCCCCGGACCCCACAGGGGGGTAACCCCCCTACACTCCTTCGCATGGAGGAGTGTACATTATTTAGGGGTGTAAAGTCTTCATGGGGTATAAATAGGATGAAAAAAATACCTATGAATCATGAAGATAATTAGGCTCCACAACCAACAATCTCCCACTTTGAGACTGATCTCAACAACTCCACCGCTATTGTATCTATTGGACTATGATCCTTCCTGGACTTGGAAAATTTCTCATGTTCATCTTCATGCCTAAAGACCAAATGAAACTATGGAGGAACTTAGTTTCTCCCTGGTTGCTCCCTTTTTTAACATGTCTAAAGGATTCTCATGGCTAGTGTGTATCTTTTCCAACTTCAAATGTCCATCTTCCAAGATGGATCCTATGAAATGGTACATGCGATGAACATTCTTAGTCTTTGAATGGAGGGTTGAGTTATTTGCAAGGTGAATGACACTCTCACTGTCACAGTACAACCTGCTATTCTCCTGCTTCTTTCCCAATTCCTCCATAAACCTCTATAACCAAATAATCTCTTTACTAGCCTCTTTAGCAACAACATACTCTGCTTCTGTTGTTGAAAGTGAAACAACCTTTTGCAGTTTCGAAATCCAACTTACTATTGTTCCACCTATAGTAAAAACATACCCTGTGATGCTCCTCCTGCTCTCTTTATCACCTGCCATATCTGAATCAACATATCCCTGTAGAATAGTCTCTGAACCTTCAAAACATAATGCATGAGTAGTAGTACCTCTCAAATACCCGAGAATCCACTTTATTGCCTCCCAATGTTCTTTACCTGAATTGTTCATATACCTGCTCACAATTCCCACTGCATGTGCAATATCTCATCTTGTGCAAACCATCACATACATCAAGCTGCCAACTTCTAATGAATAAGGGACCTTGGACATGTATTCTATCTCCTCCTGTGTCTTGGGACACATTTCCTTAGTTAATTTGAAATGGTTGGCCAAAGGTCTACTAACTAGTTTTGTATTCTGCATTCTAAACCTCTCCAACACCTTCTCTATGTACTCACCCTGAGACAATGTCAATTTGTGATTTTTCCTGTCTCTTTTTATTCTCACACCAAGGATTTTCTTTGCAACACCCAAATCCTTCATTGCAAATGAATTAGCTAATTTCTTCTTGAGCACATTTATATCCTGCATATTATACCATGCAACAAGCATGCCATCTACATACAATAACAAGATAATACAACTTCCATTTTCTATCCTTTTAAAATAAACATAGTCATCATAATGACATCTACTATAACCTTGTTCTGTCATAAACATGTCAAACTTCAAATACCACTTCCTTGGAGCTTTCTTTAGTCCATACAAGATCTTCTTCAATCGACATACCAAATTCTCCTTCCCTTTGACCTCATACCCCTGTGGTTGCTGCATATAAATCTCTTCCTCCAAATCCCCATGGAGAAAAGTTGTTTTTACATCTAACTATTCAAGATGTAAATATTGTTGATTTTTAATAAGCTAGGTTAAGCATGAAGTTCATTTACTTTTAGCATTTCACTTAACCATAAACAATAATGTTGCAACAACCAAGATCACAAGAAGAAACACCATGCACAAGAACACAAGAAGTATCCTCGGAAACCCTTCTCAAAAAGGGAAGAAAATCCAACCAAATCCTTTGCTATATTCTTCAAGAGAAAGACCTCCACCAATATAAACTTTAGCACACAAGAGGGTGCTTCAAACCCTAGAAGACTAGCGCCCAAGAGAGGTGCGCACCTTTTCCCAAGTAGATGTGTTTGCTGAAATTTTGAAACTCACAAGGAACATATGATTCCACAATGGGGAATCATCCCTTACTTATATTAGACTTGTCCAATCAACAAAGACATCTATTGTCTCAACATGGCCGACCTCTCTAAGTCACTATATAATTTATAATAATAATAATAATAATAATAATTATTATTATTATTAATATTATTATTAATATTAATATTAATAGTAATAGTAATTATCTTTTACATTTATTATTAAGCATATTAAGGTGGGGCCGACCTGTACCCTTTACATAACAATTAGGGTTACAGGTAGGTATGACTCTTGAATAGTATATAGCAAAGGATTTGATACACCCACTAGGGTAACATCCATAGGGATGCCATAGCTCTGGCTCACTGCATTACATAGAAGAACGAGATCTACACACGTTCACCTGTTCTCATCCACATGCACATCCACTCTACAGATCTCCATTCCCACTGCCTCACACATGAGAAACATCTGGAGTTTTCTCGTCAACTCTGCTGCTAAGAGGAGGCTAACACATCATCTTCATTTATGTTCACATGACAATGCACCCAACACTTTTGGGATTTCACACATTCACCTTGTGCTCAGCCACAGGCACATCCAACTCATTAGATCGCTTTTCCTACTGGATAATCATCTGAAGTTCTTCTCACTCTCTTCATGGAGGAGGTCATCTCTACGTTCTTAGATTTGTCTTAGGCAAGAACCACAAACCCTTTTTAGGGGATTTCTCTCAGGTTTGTAAGCTGAGAGAAAGGCTTCACATAACTGCAATGATCCACACCTCACAGGTTTGTAAGCTGGATAATGCCTCACATAGATGCATTCATTAACATTCCCTTTCAACTAGGGAGACATTATTTATTATGCCAAGTCTCACACGGATGTATTTTGAATTTTGTCTTAGCTAGAGTTATCAACACTCCCTTTCAACTAGGGAGCCATTCTTCACGAATTTAAGTTGGTGAAGATATCTACAATATTCTCATGTGTAGGAAGGTATTGCATGTGTACAATTTTCCTCTACATCATATCTTTGGAATAAGTATATTTCATCTCATCGTATTTCGATCCATCGGGAAACACTAGGTTCTTAAGGAGCTTTAATCACGACTCTTGGTTATCATCATAGGATCCATCTCATGATCAAGTAAATTTATCAGAAGCTTGTGAATCCACATTTCTTCGCACATTTGATGCTTATATACTCCACCTATGTGGTACTCAAGGCTACAAAGTTTTGTTTCCTGCTGTATTCAGAAACCATGGAAAAATTCACAATAGAACATCAACCAGATGCGATTTTCTGGTTCACTGTACTTTCTTCTCAATCTGAATCGACATATCCTACAAAATCAAGTTTATACTGGAGGCATATCTTAGGCCATATCCAACTGTTCCTCGTATATATCTCAATACATGTTTTGTTGTTTGTCTAGTGAGTCTGTCTTGGTTGACTCATGAAATGACTAGGAACATTCACTGCATGGTATGAATCAAGTCTGGTGTTGACCAGATACATTAATGATCCAATAAACTGTGGATTAGTCTTATTTGAATCATCATCAATCTTCCTCTTTAAATCCATCACGGTAGATTTTTCATTTTGTCATACTAAACTTCTTTAATATTTTCACTGTATATTTTCCTTGACTCAGGAAAATCTTATCAGTCATCTGTCACACTTCTTGTCCCAAGAAGTAGTGCATCATACTTAGATTCTTTATCTTGAATTCAGAAGTCAAGGATTACTTGTAACAACAACACTTTCTGAATAAGTCATTAGGATCAAACTCTCGTCACCAACACAGTAATGATATAGGTTTGGATCAACAACACTCTTGTTGAAATCCAAACTTATCAAGAATCTATCTATCTGATATAGTTTCAAACTCATGGATTGAGGTACAGATGGAAGTGTATTGGGTTCACTGGATCAAGTGTCTCATCATAGACAACTCCCTCTGTTTGTGAGAAACCTCTGGATATAGATCTTGTTTTGTATTTATTGACACTTTTATCAGTTGCATGCTTGATCATATAGATCCACCTAGAAGTTACCACCGACTTCCCTTTCTGGTCCCTGAATAATATCTTATGCATCATTCTTTTAAGATATACTGGTATTCTTCTGTTATGGCATATTGCCATACCGGTTCTCTTGTTGCTTCTCTAAGACAAGGTGTCTCAACATCAATGAAGTGGCTCATTATTGAAGGATAGCTCAAAAATATATTTTGCTTTCTCAGAATTTTCCTTGAGAGGATTGTATGTTTCTCTGCCTATTGCAGAGTGAGTCTAGGTAGGAATTTTATGCCCTACTATAATATCTATGAACATATCAGTTGGAGAAAATGGATAACCTGGAGTACTGACTGTCTCCCTCTGAATTGTTGAAGGGGGAGAAGGTATTGTCTCACTTTCAATCTCCATCTGAGATTCTCTAGGTCTTTGAAAAACTGTCTCTTCTTCAAGGACAACGTCTCTACTTATCTCAATCTTGTTGATATTATGGTAGTTGCAGGAGGTATTTACCTCCACATGTAAACCTGACGAGAATAGAATATTCTGGGAAGCAAGAAGAAACCCTAATTAGTTGGTTAATAACCCTAGAGGACAAGTCGGCTCAATAGAATGACTTGTATTAGGTTATTAGCCTCCAAGAGAAGAAGTCAGCCAAAGGAAATATTATATAATAAAGAATTAATACCCAAAATGAGAAGTTGGCCCAGGTAGTTTTCCAGAATTAGTATAAATACAGGAGGCCAGTCTTCATTCTGGCTAGTATTCTCAAAACTATAGAAGCAACACTTGTGCACATTGCAGTTAGCCAGTTTGTGCGCACGTTTGGAGGAGAGCTACCATTGCAGCTGCTGCAACTAGCAGATTTTGGTTTTGGCTTGGACTCTCTCTTGGTTATGGTTTGGACTCTCTGATTAGCTCTTGTGACTCTTGTTTGGTGCACTATCCTTGGAGAGAGGTGTGCTATATTTTTTGGCTATCTAGCCTAGGGTTTTCTTCATGAATTATTCTTTGTCAAGGTTAAGGTGCTCGGGGGTGGCTTCGACCCATGGTTGGGTGAAAATAGTGACATTGTCTATGATTAAATGAGCATGTCCACCATATTATAACATGTTATGGGAACACACCTCCTTCATTCAGTCTAACCATTGGAAGGGAGCATAGCAATAAGGATACTAAGCTCGTTGAAGAACTGCCGCTAGGTTTTCTAGCAGGATGAGTTACCAAAACACTGCCGCTAGGGTTACTAGCAGGTGCAGTTGCAGAAACCATAACCCTCTCGTTGAGGCACCTGAAGTGAATGGATTGACCTAATTTCCAGATAGACTAGTGCACTCTAGCCTAACACATCTCCTGGTACTCTCAGCAAGCCAAGACGTCAAGTTTGAGTTTTTGGTCAAATCTAGGGTTGACCAAGTCAAAGCAACCATGACTTACTCTATGAAGTTAGAAAATAAGTTAGATGGGGCTTGTAAGTTTAGAGCATGGAAGATAAGGATTGATCTCATCATTTCCAAGAACAAAGTGTTGGATATCGTGAAAGGAAAGATTGTGGAACCAGAGTTTGAAGAAGGAAAAGAGAAGGAACCACATAACATTACAGTTATGGAGAAGTTAAAAGACAATGACATCATTTCCATGAGTATAATAGTGGATTATATAAAATACCACTTGATATCCTACATCTCTCATGTTGATTCATCTAAGAAGATGTATGATGCCCTAAAAAACCTCTTCTCAATCAGAAACATTGGACAAGTAATGAGTTTGAAGAATGAGCTCTGTGACTGAAGATGAATGATGATGACAACATAACATCATACTTTGTGGGAATCTCTCAGTTGAGAGATAAACTACAATCCATTGAAGAGATCATTTCAGAAAAGGAACTGGTAAATATAGTACTCAACGGTATTTCCAAAACATGGGATGCATTTTTCGCAAGCATGAACACAAGGAAAGAGTATCCTACATTTGAAGAACTTTGGAATTGTTGTGCACAAGAAGAATCAAGGATTAGTGAAAAAGAGAAACCTCAAAACAAATACGATGATCAAGCCTTCACAACAAGATTCAATAATTTCAGGAACAAAAGGAAGTTTGGTTCAAGGAAGAAGCCAAATCAAGAGAAAGATATGTCATAAATACAATGCTTCAACTGTTTAAAGTATGGTCACTACAAGAATCGTTGTCCCGAGATAAAGAAAATGAAGGAGACACATGAGGCATCAGTTACCAAAGAAAGGAAACCCTCAAGGATGAACAAGTAGGATAAAACACACTTCTTCTTCTAAGACAAGGTAACAATATTCTTCATAGTTCTTGTACATACCATGTTTACATAGTTTTTGTACATATTTTTCATATCTATAAGATGTTCAAAGAAAAACTATACCTATGGAAGAACAACAAGATAAGGATTGCTATCAAAATAACTACAAGTCAGACAATACACATGAAACAATTCACGTGGAAGTTAATACATAAGTAACAACTGTAAGATAAACAAAAATCAGAATCAATCCTGAAGAAACCTAGAAGAAGTAAAGACAAAAAGAAGTCAACAATCAAGAGGAAATTGGAAAAATTCTTATGACACTTTGCAGAAGGCAATAAGGATGCAGATGAAAGCATGGGCTCTCTTAGTTGGAGGGAGCTGATTACAAAATTCCAAAAGAAAAGCACCCAAGGATTAGGAGGGAGCTGAAGTATCTATCCATGTTCCCATCAATGGTAGCAACCATGAAAAGCAACACGTGTTCAATTTGACTTTAGAAGAAGTCTTCTTTGAAAAGAAGCATTGAAATATCCCTGGTTGTCCATCCACATCCATGATCCTATGATGAAAGAAAGAAGTTGGAATCTTTAGGGCATGGAATCTATAGAAAAATCCATGGACCCAAGAGATAAAGAGAAACATGAGGAAGAACATGAAGATTCCAAGAAATAAAGAAAATCCAGAACAACCAGTCATTATATCAAGAATCACAAGACTACCAGCCTGATATGAACTCACTAAAAGAAATCAAGCAGAGGAACTGAAAGTTGTGATCAATAACAAAGTATGGAAGACTTATGAATGAAAGCATTATGAGATCCAGAACTAGAGGTTCTCCCAGATGGAGGGAGAAGATTATGAGGATTGTTTATTCCAGTAAACTAGACATACCTCTATATGAGCCATTATATCGTCCATGGTTTGAATTTTACATCAGATGAATGCAAAGATTGTTCTCCAGAATAATTGAACAAATAGCGTATGAAAAGAAACGTCAAGGCTTTGAGGTATACCAGAAATAGAACCTTGTATGCAGATGAAAGAAGACAACTTGGTGGAGAACCTCCAATGCACAATAGAGGTGTGGTGAGAAAATTTCTATAACAAAGATATTGTATCAAAATGGTTACTCAGAAAATCATGATGATGAATTGCTAATCCATGAAAAACCCTCATGATGGTAGAAGAATTACCACTTGGATATGTTCCAGTTTGACCTTTTCCATGATGTTATGAGCTAGCACGAAACAAAAGAGCTAAATTCAACTATGATGATCAGAACTATATGAAAACCTTAGAAAACCAGTGTTCTGGAAAGGCCTAAGCACATTGAGATCAAGCATTACATTCTCCGTGATGAAGTCTAGAAAAGAGAAAGTGGTTCTCCAATATATATCTCCACAGATGAGTAGATAAGAAGACATTTTGGTAAAGCCTCTGTCCAAGATGAATGAGTTTGTGTACTCAATATGGAGCTCGTGAAGACAACTTCCTTATTGAAAAAGGAAGAGATGATTCCCAGGTTGGGAGGGAGCACAGATGTGTTATTGATTTATGGGTAGTCATTTTTCAAGTTCGAAAAATGGTCCAGGATGAGCAGTTCCTTTCCAGTTCGGAAAGTGGTTTGAGATTTCTGACGGACATGCATTTTCTAGTTTGGAAAATGGTCGAGATCGAACAGTCATTTTCGTAATGAAAATGGTTCGATGGATTGCTGATGTACCATAGACAATGATTCTCCTTGTGGATAACATGGGGAATGGTATAGGACAATATCTCTCCTTGACGATCACTCTCAGTAGTGGTCAAGAAGATTGGTCCGCCTCACTGGAGAATCATTCTTTCAAAGCTCATAGTTGTGAGTAGTTTCAAAGAATGGTCCGTTTTGGAGGTTTGTGCAGGACAATCATTTCCTTGGGAAATGGTCTAGACAGTAATTCCCTAGGGAAGATTCATTCTCTCCAGGTTTCACTTTTTTTAGTGTCGGAGGAATGGCCTAGATAGGTGAATGGTCCAGGTTCAACAATCAGGGACAAGCATTCCCTAGGGCAGATTCATTCTCTCCAGGTTTCACTTTGTTTAGTGCTGGAGGAATGGCCTAGATAGGGAATGGTCCAGGCTCAGAAATCAAGACAATTATTCTTCCTTGCTTGAGAATAATAGTCCAAATAGCTCATCGTTGATGTTTCACTCTTTGAGGGAAGATGCTCTTCCAGATATCACAGATGTGAGTGGAAGAATGGCCGAGATGATTCAGTTTATATCATAACAATGTTTTCTATACAGGTTGATGACATGATATTTATGGAGACTGTATGTCTCTGGACAGTATATGCATACTACTGTGGTGGATGTGTTCTTATGATTGTGAATATATGTCACTGATCAAGTGTCTATGTGTTACTTGGTGTGGCAGTGTGCTGATTGTAGTTGTGTACTATTATGGACTGACACAGTTGTGTTCTATTGAATGATGATGCAGGAGCATCATTGGCAAGCGCGCAGAGGCAGGACCACTCAACATGTGTGAGTTCTTCCAGAAATTCAACGTTGACAGTTGCAACCGATTTTGAAATCTGCCTCCACTCAACGCTGGAAATTCGTCTTTGGAGACACGCTTGAACTGGTGCCGAATTTTTCCCTTTGAGGCAAAGTTTTGAAGTTGTAAACATAGCAGGAGTTTCCACTTCAGATCTGGAATGCGACTGAACTAAGATAGCGTAGGATGAATTTTAGAGTAGGCAAGTAGCCAGGGGAAACCCTAGAAACATTTTTTGAGTTATGTAGAAGTTTGTATCCCCAGTTAGAGGGGGGGGGATACAGAGAGAACTTAGATATAAGAGAGAAATGCGAGTTAGCAGGAGATCTCAGTTTTTTTGAGTTACTGTAATTTTGAATGTATTCTGTAGCCATTGGGCACTTGTGAATATAACATAATGGAAAATTGATCCAAATGTATGGTGTGTGGATTGTGTGCATTTTCCCTGTCATTTTCTGTTTACATGAACAAGTGGATGGAACTGTGAGTTTTCCAATTTCAATTGTTTCTCTTCATTAAAGATCTGCAAGGTGTGCATCGAGCGAGGAGAGAACACCAGGAGATCGAGAGGAATCTCTTTGTGAGAAACCCCTTGGATCCAAGCCATCAGAATCTGAGGCCTACATAGGGCGAAGCTCAGGAAGGATAACGCTTCGGAAGGTGTTATCAAAATCCAAGAACTCATTCCCTGAAAGGAACGAAGATCAAGTCTTCGAGGACTTAGAAAATATTCTAAGTCTGACGTGAATAAAAGCTCAGGAGGAATAATGCCTTCGAGCATTGGATCATGGTGGAGAATCCCACGGACCGTCCGATTTGAGGTAGGAGCACAGAATTTAACACGGTGTATATCTCGGAGAGAAGATCTCAAAGATCTGAACAGACAGTGGAGAAATCTTGATGAGAGTCGCGAAATAATGCAAGCCGTTGGATCAAGTGGAGTTGCGAGGAGGTCAGTGGTAGAGAAGGGATCTGACTGTAGAGCTGGAGGGCGTTGTGAGCCATTGATCAAGTGCCTCGAATTTGCGGCGTTTCGACATTTCGGTATTTCGGCAACCGTGAACCCGAAAGAAAAAGGAGCGGGATCCTTGCATCGTGATTCCCCGAATCGCGAAATCCTGAAAGAATGAGCGTCAAGGCATTTCGTTATTTCGATAACCAGGAATTCGAAAGACAGAGGAGCGAGATCCTTGCATCGTGATTCCCCAAATCGCGAAACCCTGAAAGAACGAGCGCCAAGGTGTTTCGGTATTTCGACAACCGGGAATTCGAAAGACATGGGAGCGAGACCCTTGCATCACGATTCCCCGAATTGGGAAACCCCAAAAGAATGAACGCCAGGACAATTCGGTACTTTGACAACCAGGATTTCCAAGGAGCATAGATATCCCTTGCACCTAGGTTTTGCGAAACGCGAAAACCCGAAAGAATAGGCGCCGAGACATTTTTGGCATTTTGGCAACCGGGGATCCCAAAGAGCAGAGATATGCGTTGCATTCTAATTTCGTGAAATGCGAAAACCTGAAGGAACCGGTGCTGGGAAATTTTTGCATTTCGGCCACCAGGGGTTTTAAGAATGAAGGGACGGGATATGATGCTTGACTTGTGAAGTTTCGGTTCCCGATAAGCGCCCTTTTTGGCTTAGCACAAGGTCACGACTCTTGGTCATGTGCCGTGGGAGCTCATGCTTGGCACTTGGAAAATCCAACCAAGCATTATTGAGGGACCTGTGTGTTCGTTCGAAGGGTTCCAGTTTGGAACCAGAAGAGACATTTTGGCTCTCGAACCGGAAGATCCTGATCGAGAGGTCGTGCAACCCTGAGGAGGGATAGGGGGTTTGCATCAGGTGGTATCAGAGCATCAATTTTTCATCTGTAGACTTCAGGCGAAGGAGGAAAAGAAGGAGACAGAGAACTCGGAGTTGTACTCTATGTGTGACAGATAGTCAACATAATGCCGCCAAGAAGATGAGAGATTCCTTTATCCAATCGTGCTGTAGAGAGGGAGATGTGAGAGCTTCACGCCCAATTGGAAACAATGGAAGCAACACAGAGGAGAGCACCTAATGTTGGGGATGTCAGCGATGCTGAAAGTGAATAGGTTGAGGTTGAAGAAGCTGCAGGAGAGGATGCTGCAAAAGAACATTTGTTGAGAGCAGTTGCCAGATTGGGAGGCAGAGCTAATATAGAGGTCCCCATGTATGAGGGAAATCTAGATGCTGAAGAACTGTTGGACTGGATAAGGTCCATGGACAAACACTTCGACTATGAAGATGTCGATGAGGAGAAGAAGGTGAAGCAGGCAGTCACCAGGCTAAAAGGGAATGCAACACTATGGTGGGACGAACTATAGGCTGAGAGGAGAAGTAAAGGAAAATAAAGGATAAAGAGTTGGGACAGGATGGTAGCCAAACTGAAGGATAATTTCATACCCAAAGACTACCAGATCAATCTATCCAGGAAGCTACAAAACTTGAGACAGAAAGGGATGACAATCAAGGAATACATCGAGGAGTTCTACCGGCTGAACATCATAACTGGACAAAGGGAGAGGGATGAAGAAAGAGTTGCCAGATATACAAATGGCTTGAGATATGAAATCCAGGATGATCTTAGCAGGATGTCAGTAAGGACTATGGAAGATTTTTATCAGTTTGCGCTGAAGGCAGAGGAGAGCTGGCCAAAAAACATAACCAGCGAGGAAGAGGTAAAGGCTCGATCCCAAGCAAAAGCAAGGATTTAACTGTGAAAGAGCACATCAGTCTAAGGATGAGGCTGAGAAACCACACAATCACTCAGAACGAGGAGGAAGTTCATGAGGGAGACAGAGTGGTGGAAGAAAATCTTCTAGAGGAAGAGGCAGAGGAGGAGTAAGGTGCTATAATTGCCGAAAGATAGGGCACATGTCTTGGGAATGTCTTGAGAAGAAGAAGGGAGGAGGAGAAGCTCACATTTCAGAAGCACAATGAAGAGATGTTGAGGTAGAAGGAGGATAGGATGGAGCATCCCTGATGCTGAGAAAAGTTCTCTTAAAACCAGAGGCAAAAATTGAAAAACCAGTGCAGAGAAACAATCTCTTCAGGACAACTTGCAAGACTAAGGATAAAGTATGCAAGGTGATCATTGACAATGGGAGTAGTGTCAACCTATTATCCATAGAGATGGTGGAGAAATTGGAGTTGAAGACAACTGCACATCCAAGGCCATACAAAGTCTCATGGCTGCAAAAAGGACACCAGGTAACGATCGCTAAACAATGCCTGGTTGAGATTAAAATAGGAGGATATAAAGATGAAATCCTATGTGATGTAATTCCCATGGATGTATGCCACATTTTGTTGGGAAGACCATGTCATTTTGACAAAAATGTCATTCATGATGGAAGGAAGAATACATATACATTGGAGAAGAATGGTAGGATGCATATGTTGCTGCCAATGGAGGAGAAGAGAGTGAAAGAGGAAGCCAGCACAAGCATACTTCTCATGAGTGGGAAGGAACTCCTAAAAGAAGTCAAGGAAGAATGGGAGATGCAGTTCACTATGGTGAGGAATCCTAGAGTCATCCTTATGAGTACGCCAATGGATGATTTGCCTGAAGAAGTTCAAGAGCTGCTGGATAATTTTGTTGATATAGTGGTGGATGAGCTGCCAAACTCATTGCCGCCCATCAGGAGTATCAGTCATCACATCGACTTGATACCAGGAGAAATCCTGCCAAACAAAGCAACGTATATATTAACACCTCGAGAGAATGAGGAGGTGAGGAACCAAGTCCAAGAGTTGTTGGATAAGGGTTTAGTCAGAGAAAGTTTGAGCCCATGCGTAGTACCAACTGTGTTAAGCCCAAAGAAAGATGGAGGATGGAGAATGTGCACAGACTTGAGAGCCATAAAAAAGATCACCATCAAGTACATATTTCCTTTACCAAGAATGGATGACTTAATGGATTGCTTAAGTGGAGCAAACTTATTTTCTAAGATAGATCTCAAAAGTGGATATCACCAGATTAGGATGAGATAAGGTGATGAGTGGAAAACAACCTTTAAGACGAATGAAGGTCTGTATGAGTGGCTGGTTATGCCATTTGGCTTAAGGAATTCCCTGAGCACTTTTATGAGGCTGATGAATGAAATTCTAAAAGATTTCATTGGTAAGTTCGTGGTTGTATATCTGGATGATATACTGATTTTTAGCAAGACTAAAGAGGAGCATTTGAGGCACCTAACGCTAGTAATGAGAAGGCTACAACAGGAGAAGCTATTGATCAATTTGAAGAAGTCCTCTTTTATGAAGACAGAACTCATTTATTTGGGTTTCGTGATCTCTTCGAATGAACTAAAGATGGATCCAGAGAAGGTGAAAGCGATAAGGGAGTGGCCGCCACCAAGGAGCATGTTCAAGGTAAGGAGCTTTCATGGTTTAGCAAGTTTTTATAGAAAGTTCATTAGAGACTTCAGTGGGATTTGTGCACCCATGATGGATACAATAAAGAAGCGGCACAAGTCTTTTAAATGGACAGAGGAGGCCGAAAGGAGCTTCAATATACTAAAGGAGAAGATAACGGAACGACCAATTCTGGTCTTGCCGAATTTCGAAAAGACATTTCAGGTAAGATGTGACACAAGTGGAGTTGCAATAGGAGCAGTTCTRACTTCTGAGTCAGGACAATCGACCTGTTGCCTATTTYAGTGAGAAKCCGAATGAGACTAAGAGGAAATACTCCACATACGACAAGGAGTTTTATGCCATAATTCAAKMTTTGAAGAAATGGATGCATTATCTTGTCCTGCAAGAGTTTGTCTTGTACAACGATAACCAAGCTTTACAATTCATAACTCGACAAGAAAAACTRAATTATAGGCATGCAAAATGGGTTGAATTTATGCAAAATTTTACTTTTGTCATAAAACATATTGCTGGGAATACTAACAAAGTTGCCGATGCGTTAAGCAGGAGATGTTTAATTCTGCAAGAATTCCAGGTGGAGACCTTGGGGTTTGAACACCTTAAGGATATGTATTGTGATGATACAGATTTCAAGGAGGCCTACGAAGCATGTACAAGCCCTGTACTGAGAGATAGAAGTCAGTGGACATAGTATATGGTTCAGGAAGGATTGTTGTTCAGAGGAAATCAATTGTGCATACCAAGATGCTCAATGAGGGACAATCTTCTAAAGGAGAAGCATAGTGGAGGATTGACTGGACATTTCGGCCATGATAAAATGTTTGCATAGTTGAGAAGTTCATACTATTGGCTAGGTATGAGAACAAAGTTGATAAAGTTTGTGAACAAATGTAGGATCTGCCAACAGGCAAAGGGGAAAATACACAACACTGGATTGTATCAACCATTGCCAATACCAGAGAGGAATTGGGATGCAATAAGCATGGATTTCATGTTGGGATTGCCAAGAACACAAAGGGATTTGATTCCGTATTTGTGGTGGTGGATAGGTTTTCAAATATGGCACATTTCATCCCATGCCAGAAGACCAATGATGCAACACATGTTGCAAATCTATTTTTCAGAGAAGTTGTGAGACTTCATGGTCTACCCAGGAGCATTGTCTCAGACATAGACACAAAATTTGTTGGTCACTTTTGGAGGATGGTGTGGAAGAAGATGGGGACTAATTTTTCCTTCAACTCAGCTTATCACCCTCAAACGGATGGGTAGACTGAAGTGGTAAATAGAAGTTTGGGGAATTTATTAAGGAGTCTAGTTACTGAACATCGTAACTAGTGGGATCAAATTCTGCCACAAGAAGAATTTTCATACAATGACTCACCAAATAGGAGCAATGGAAGGAGTCCATTCCAAATACTCTATGGAATGCAACCCAGGGGAGTGTCTGAGTTAAGGGACTTGGAACATGGAGAGATCAGAAGCGTTGGAGGAGAGGATTTTGTTGCTGAAATGTAGAGACTCCATAGTCGGATCAAAGAACAATTACAGAGTTCTAACCAGAAATACAAGCACAGAGTTGGTCAACATCGTAGGGAACTTCAATTTGAAGTTGGAGATCAGGTTTTAGCACATCTCAGGAAGGAAAGGTTCCCATGGGAACATATAAAAAATTGAAGATGAAGAAGATAGGCCCCTGTAAGATCTTGGGGAAGTTTGATGCAAACGCCTATGAGATCGAGCTGCCAGATGGTGTGGGCATTTCAACCATATTCAATGTTTTAGACTTGTACCCTTATAGGAAAGATGACACAGAAGGGTCAGAATATCAAGGAAAGATTCAGTGGGAGAAACAGATGCCTGTGGCAAAAAAGCCACAGATGGAGAAAATTTTGGATCAGAGGATTGGAAAAAAGACCACGAGGAAGACTTATTTTGAGTATCTGGTCAAATGGAAGGGACACCCAATAGAATATTTCGGTTGGGAAAATGAAGATGCTATCCAGAAGTAGGGGAAATCAGTAGAGGAGCTCATGGATATGAGTCCATGAATTTTTGTCAAGGGGAGTATGATGCAGGAGCATTGTTGGCAAGCGCGCAGAGGAAGGACCACTCAACACGTGTGAGTTCTTCCAGAAATTTAACGTTGACAGTTGCAACCGATTTTGAAATCTGCCTCCACTCAACACCGAAAATTCACCTTTGGAGACACGCTTGAACCGGTGTCGAATTTTTCCCTTTGAGGCAAAGTTTTGAAATTGTAAACAGAGCAGGAGTTTCCACTTCGACTTTGGAATGCGATTGAACTAAGATAGTGTAGGATGAATGTTAGAGTAGGAAAGTAGCCAGGGGAAACCCTAGAAACATTTTTTGAGTTATGTAGAAGTTTGTACCCCCAATTAGAGGGGGGCGAATACAGAGAGAACTTAGCTGTAAGAGAGAACTGCGAGTTAGCAGGAGATCTCAGTGTTTTTTAGTTACTGTAATTTTGAATGTATTCTGTAGCCATTGGGCACTTGTGAATATAACAGAATGGAAAATTGATCCAAATGTATGGTGTGTGGACTATGTGCATTTTCCCTGTCATTTTCTGTTTACATGAACAAGTGGATGGAACTATGAGTTTTCCAGTTTCAATTGTTTCTCTTCATTAAAGCTCTGCAAGGTGTGCATTGAGTGAGGAGAGAACACTAGGAGATCAGGAGGAATATCTTTTTGAGAAACCCCTTGGATCCGAGCTATCAGAATCCCTTAGACACAAGGAGTTCGTGGGAATCCGAGGCCTACATAGGGCGAAGCTCAATAAGGATAACACTTCGGAAGGTGTTATTGAAATCCAAGAACTCATTCCCTGGAAGGAACGAAGATCGAGTCTTCGAGGACTTAGAAAATATTCTAAGTTTGACATGAGTAAAAGCTCAGGAGGAAGAATGCCATCGAGCATTGGATCGTGGTGGAGAATCCCACAGACCGTCCAATTTGAGGTAGGAGCACAAACTTTAACACGGTGTAGATCCCGGAGAGAGGATCTCAAAGATCTAAACGGACGATGGAGAACTCTAGAGGAGAGTCACAAAATACCGCGAGCCATTGGATCAAGTGGAGTTGCAAGGAGGTCAGTGGCGGGGAAGGGATCTGACCATAGAGCTAGAGGGAGTTGTGAGATATTGATCAAGCACCTCGAATTTGCGGCGTTTCGACATTCCAGTATTTTGGCAACCGGGAACCCGAAAGACAGAGGAGTGAGATCCTTGCATCGCGATTCCCTGAATCATGAAATCCTGAAAGAACGAGCATCAAGGAATTTCGATATTTCGGTAACCGGGAATTCGAAAGATAGAGGAGCGGGACCCTTGCATCGCGATTCCCTGAATCGCGAAACCCAGAAAGAATGAGCACCAAGGTGTTTCGGTATTTCGGCAATCGGGAAGTTGAAAGACAGGGGAGCATGACCCTTTCATCGCGATTCCCCGAATCGCGAAACCCCGAAAGAAAGAATGTGAAGGCAATTCGATACTTCGACAACCAGGATTTCCAAGGAGCAGAGATATCCCTTGCACCTAGGTTTTGTGAAACGTGACAACCCGAAAGAATAGGCGCTGCGACATTTTCAGCATTTCGGCAATTGGGGATCCCAAAGAGCAGAGATATCCCTTGCATTCTCATTTTGCAAAATGCGAAAACCCGAAGGAACCGATGCTGGGACATTTCAGCATTTCGACCACCGAGGGTTTGAAGAACGAAGGGATGGGATGCTTGACTTGTGAAGTTCCGGTCCCCGATAAGCGCCCTTTTTGGCTTAGCGCAAGGTCACGACTCTTGGTCGTGTGCTATGGGAGCTCATGCTTGGCACTTGGAAAATCCAACCGAGCATTAGTGAGGGACCTGTGTGTTCATTCGAAGGGTTCTAGTTTGGAACCAGAAGAGACATTTCAACTCCCGAACTGGAAGATCCTGACTGAGAGGTTGCGCAACCTTGAGGAGGGATAGGGGGTCTGCATCAAATGACATTGTTTCGATTGCCTTGAAGACTATCAATAGTGTTGGAAATGATTATAAACTAGATGGATGATCAATGGACAAATATTTTGAGATGGAAAATGGTCCAGGACATTTATTCTTGTAGGACATATGTCTGGATTAGAAGAATGGCTCTTGTGTCACTCTATGGAGTGAGTGACTTATCCAACATCATGTCTGATTACTCAGATGGAGTATGGTTTCGAGAGATGATGCAGTTGATGACACTGATAGTGATGATGGTGCTTATGATCTAGTCATAAGATAATCTATACGACTATGTTGATGCTACCGGGTGAATGGTATGTTTGTGCTCAAGACCATTCCCTTCAATACCTCCCTAGCTAGGAGGGAGTGTTGATATTATGGTAGCTGTGGGAGATATTTACCTCCACGTGTAAACTTGACGAGAATTTAATATTTCGGAAAGCAATAAGAAACCCTAATTAGTTGGTTAATAACCCTAGAAGACAAGTCGGCTCAAGAGAATGACTTTTATTAGGTTATTAGCCTCCAAGAGAAGAAGTTGGCTAAAGGAAATATTATATACTAAAGAATTAGTACCTAGAATGAGAATTCAGCCCAGGCAGTCTGCCATAATTAGTATAAATATAGGAGGCCAGTCTTCATTCTGGCCAATATTCTTAGAACTGCAGAAGCAACACTTGTGCGCACTGCAATTGGCCAGTTTGTGTGCAAGTTTGGAGGAGAGCTGCCGTTGTAGCTATTGTAGCTAGCAGATTTTGATTTTTGATTGGACTCTCGGTTATGGTTTGGAATCTCTGATCAACTCTTGTTACTCTTGTTTTGTGCGATATCCTTGGAGAGAGCTGCACTATCTTGTTTGGATATCTAGTCTATGGTTTGCTTTAGGAATGATTCTCTGTCAAGGTTAAGGTGCTCGGGGGTGGCTTCGACCTATGGTTGGGTGACAATAATGATATTGTATATGGTTAAACGAGCACACACATCATATTCTAACAAATCTGTCTCTGACTAGGGATGTCTTTGAAGATTCACTGTATCCTTTCTTACTAAAGGATATAGCTTGGAATTCTTCTCTTTGGGTACATGAAAATACATTGGGCACCCAAATAAACTAAAGTGCTCAATCTCATGCTTCATTCCGGTGAAGACTTCTTCGAGAGTTATGTTTTTCAAAGTCTTGTGAAGACTCTTGTTCTGCACATATACCATGTCATGCATGCTTCTTCCCATGGAATCCTAGAAAGATTCTAATCATGCTTTGTAGCATTGGTTGTCTCAATTATGGTTCTATTCTTCTTCTTTCTCAAATGGTTTTGGCTCCTTCTGAGTCAAGTGACTCCCTCTGAAGGATAAGCATCTTTTTTTTTTTGTTAACCTATCTGGAACAAGAAAACAAAAAGAACCAACAAAAGAATATATCCTAAAGGAGAATAATGAGTACATCTCTATAATCAAAACATTTTAAGGAATATTATCATAGCTACAACACCTACTTGTAATGTAGCAAACTTTCATAAATATAGGTTAGAGGAATGACAATTGCAACAATCAAACCTGGAGTCTTTACTTTTAGTGTGTTGTTTCTCTGAATGCATTGAGATCCCTCTGGATCCATGACTTCAGTAAAGGGTCATTCCTCCTGCAATTTCACTCATGACAATGATACAAATAATATATATAAGTGCATACTTGATGATGTCGGTATGATTTCTCCGATGGATATTTGGATGATATCTATCCTCTTATATCTTTATAAAGAAGATAGTCATGGTGTCACCTTTTGTCATCTTTGTTATTTTGAAGCTGACCCTTCAAAGTGAGGGCTTGAGTAGGTGATTGGCTTCCTTGTTTTGACGTCATCTTCCTTCCATTCATTGATAGCTGTCTCTGGTAAACCCTTTTGTATTACCCACAATAAGTCTTCCTTTGAAGTCTTGTCTTTCAATAAATTTGAAGTTGCTTGATCCATCAAGCTTATCTTCCATCATAGTTTTTGTTCATCATAATTTTAGATTCTTCACATCCCTTTGTCAACTAGTCTAGAAAACCTAACAGCTAGGCTAGGCTAGTACTTTTAGGTTTTATTGGACTTATGACTGCCAACTATAATACTTTGAGAGATAGTAGGACACTAGTGATCTGAAGATCTCCTTAAATGAGTTTGTAGAAACCTTAATTCTGAAATTTCTGTAGAAATTGGTGAAACCCTAGAAACTCTAAGAGTCTTTGAATATGCAATGGAAGAGGCCATACTCTTCTATGCCAAAAGTATCCCCAACATACAAGTATTAAGGGCTGAATCACCATTGAGAAGGAGGCCGTACAAATTTCTTGAAAACCCTAGGAGGGTTGTTCAGTTCTGTAGAAGAGGAGAGACGGTTTTGTAGCTTGTGCAATGGGTTCTTCAATACCTATGCTCTGATACCATGTTGATTTTTCATAATCTAGGTTAAGCATGAAGTTCATTTCATTTTAGCATTTCACTTAACCATAAACAATAATGTTTCAGCAACCAAGATAACAAGAAGAAACACCATGCACAAGAACACAAGAAGTATCCTGGGAAACCCTTCTCAACAAGGGAATAAAACCCAGCCAAATCCTTTGCTATATTCTTCAAGAGAAATACTTCCACCAAGATAAACTTTAGCACACAAGAGGGTGCTTCAAACCCTAGAAGACTAGCACCCAAGAGAGGTGTGCACCTTTTCCCAAGTAGATGTGTTTGCTGAAATTTCAAAACTCACAAGGAAGATATGATTCCACAATGGGGAATCATCCCTTACTTATATTAGACTTGTGCAATGAAAAAATGCGCCTATTGGCTCAACATGGCTGACCTCTCTAATTCACTATATAATTTATTATTATTATTATTGTTATTATTATTAATATTAATATTAATATTATTATTAATTATCTTTTACATTTATTATTAAGCATATTAAGGTGTGGCTGACTTGTACCCTTTACATAACAATTAGGGTTACAGGTAGGTATGACTCTTGAACAGTATATAGAAAATGATCTGATACATCCACTATGGGCACATCCATAGGGATTCCATAGCTCTGACTCATTGCATTACACAAAAGAACCAGATCTACACACGTTCACCTGTGCTAATCAACAAGCACATCCACTCTACAGATCTCCATTCCAGCTGCCTCACACAGGAGAAACAAATGGATTTTTCTCCTCAAATCTGCTGTTTAGAGGAGGCTAACACATCATCTTCATTTATGTTCACATTAAAATGCGTGCAACACTTTTGGGATTTCACACATTCACCTTGTGCTCAACCACAGGCACGTCCAACTCATCAGATCACTTTTCCTACTAGATAATCATCTGGATTTCTTCTCACTCTATTCATGGAGGAGGTCATCTCTATGTTCCTAGCTCTATCTTAGGAAGGAACCACAAACCCTTATTAGGGGATTTCTCTTAGGTTTGTAAGCTGAGAGAAAGGCTCCACATAGCTGCAATGACCGACACCTCACAGGTTTGTAAGATGGAGATTGTCTCACATAGCTGCATTCATTAACAAATATTCTACTACCACAAGACTTAAAATAGTCCTAATTGAAGTCATTTTAATAACACGAGAAAATATTTCTTTAAAATCTATACCTTTCTTTTGTGCAAACCCCTTTGCAAAAAGTCTAGCCTTGTACTACTTTTTTCCTCCATCTTCTTCCTTCAACTTGTAAACCCATTTATTCTGTAATGCTCTTTTTCCTGCAGAAAACTGAACCAAATCCCAAGTCTGGTTATTTACTAAGGAATCCATTTCCTCTTCCATTCCTTGCTCCCACTTCTTTTTGGTGTCTACCTGTATTGCCTCTTCATAACATTTTGGTTCACCAGAATCAATCAACAATAAATAATACAATGAAGGAGAGTATCATTCAAGGGATATACTTAACATGATAGATCTTCTAACAACAATTGCAAGAGTTTGAGGAATGTGCTACTCCTGTTGTTGTACATTTTGATTTTTTGGTTCCTTTGGAATTTATTTTTCAGTGATCTCATCAAGCACTGTGTATTCTGGTTTTTATTTTCTTGTATCTTTCCATGCAACTAATATTTGTACATTACCTTCTCATTGAATATGACATCTCTACTCCTAATGATTTTGTGATTTTCATAATCCCATAAGCGATAACCAAAATCATTAACACCGTATCCAATAAAGGTATAGTTCTTGGATTTTTCCTCAAGCTTTGTTCTATTTTCTTTATCAATATGGACAAATGCTTCACAACCGAAAGTATTCGAAAAATAATAGTTTACCTTTTTACCTGTCCATGCCTCCTCTAGAATTCCACCATCCAAAGAGCTTTAAGGTCCTTTGTTTATTAAATAAACAAAAATATATACAACATATTCCTAGAACTATAATGGAAAACCAACATTCAATCTCATACTCCTTGCACACTCCATGATTGTCCCGTTCATCCTTTCTGACACATCATTTTCTTATGGTGTTCCTGGAACTATCTTATCTCTACGAATCCCATGTTATGAACAATAATCATCAAACTCCTTGCCGCAATATTCACCTCCATTGTCTGATCTGAGACACTTCAACCTTTTTCTTGTCTCATTCTCAACCAAAGCTTTCCATTTCTTAAAAGTATCAAAAAATCATATTTTTTTCGAATACAATAAACCCAAGTTTTTCTAGTTGCATCATCAATAAAAGTAACATAATAACAAGAGACACCAAGAGATGATACTTGATACGGTCACCATACATCTGTGTGCACAAGCTCTAACCTTTCATGCTTCTTTTCTTTTCCGACTCTGAGAAATATGACTCTCTTCTGTTTTCCATAAACACAATGCTCACAGAAATCCAAATCAATCTGTTTAATATCCGGAAACAAATTTATTTTGTGAAGTATATACATCCCCTTCTCACTCATGTGTCCAAGCCCATGATGCCATAATATTGTATTTACTCCTATAGAAGCTAACGAGATAGAAGAGTCAATATTACTAGTACATAAATACAATGTACCTACCTTCTCTCCTTTTTCTATCACCAATGATCCTTTGGTGACCTTCCACACCTTATTTGTAAATATGGATATACAACCTTCACTTGCCAACTTCCCTGTTGAAATTGTATTTTTACTTAGATCTGTAACATGTCTTACCTCTTTTAACAACCATTTGTTTCCATTGCTTTTCTTTATTTTTACCTATCCCATTCCAACAATTCTGCATGGTGCATCATCACCCAAATGAACCTGTCCAAAATCACCTTGAACATAATCTAGAAAATGTTTCCTATGGGGTGTGGAATGAAATGAAGCCCCTGAATCTACTGCCCAATTCTTAGAAATATTATCTACAGAAAGAATCAAAGCATCTTGTATCACATCACCTGTTACATTTGCTTCCTGATTTTTCTCCTGATGTCCATCTCTTTCTTTCTTTGGAGATCTGCAGTCTTTCTTCAGATGTCCTTTCTATTGATTTTTCAATAACCTAGGTTTAGGCATGAATTTCATTCCATTTTTAGCATTTTACTTAAACCATAAATAATTTTTTGTAGCAACCAAGATCACAAGAAGAAACACCATGCACAAGTACACAAGAAGTATCTTGGGAAACCTTTCTCTACAAGGGAAGAAAACCCAACCAATCCTTTGCTATATTCTTCAATAGAAAGACCTCCACCACCATAAATTCATAGCACACAAAAGGGTGCTCACAAACCATATAAGATTAGCACCCAATAGAGGTGCACACTTTTCCCAAGAACAAGTGTTTTCTGAAATTTCCAAACTCACACTTGTGATATGATTCCTCAATAGGAAATTTACCTTTACTTATATTAGGCTGAAATTATCAACAATGATGTCTATTGGCACAATAGTCCCAACCTCAATAAATCACAATATAATTAATAATTACCATATGAATTATCTTTCACTTTATGGTGGGGCCGACCTATACCCTTTACATCACAAATAGGGTTATAGGTAAGTCTGACTCTTATACAATATATCAAGGGATCTCATACACCCACTAGTGCTCAACCACTAAAGGAACATCCATCTGTGCTCAGCCACAGGGATGCCCACATCTCTATCTCACTACATCTCACAGGAGAATCACACTCACTAGTTCTCAACCACTAGGATCACGTTCACCTGTGCTCAGCCACATGCACACCCAACTCAACAGATCTCTTTCTCACTGTGTTACACATGAGAATCATCTGGAGTATCGCATAATCTCAAATCTCTACACAGAGGAGGCCAATACATTGTTTCATCATCAGGATACATCCATCTCATGGGAATCTTCCCTTCTTAGGGGCACAAAGTGTTTCATCTCCATCTAAGAGAGAACGACACACCCAAATCATGGGATTTCCCACACATGGGAACACAACATTCCATATATGTTTCATAGAGGAAACACACACCCAACTCATGGGATTCCTCACCCCACACATGGCACACAACGTTCCATCTCCATCTCAGAGAGGAACTAGACACCCAACTCATGGGAACACCCAACTCATGGACTTCCTCACCCCACATAGGGGCACACAATGTTCCTTCTCTGTCTCAAAGAGGAACCACACACCCAAATCATGGGCACACCCAACTCATGGGATCTTTCTCAGACTGACTCACTCAGTCTGTGTGATGTAGGATGTCTCATGCAACTGTAATCATCAACACTCCCTCTCAACTAGGGAGGCATTCTCCACCAGGACAAGTATCACATGGAATTAATCGAAATTCAATCTTGGTTGTAATCCTCAACACTCCCTCTCATCTAGGGAGGTAATATTCACCAGGCCATATATCTCATGGAAGTACTTGAACTTCATTTTGGCAAGTGTTTTGGTGAATATATCTGCAATCTTCTCATGTGGAGGAAGGTACTGCACATGTACTTCTTTACTCTGCACCATGTCTCTGATATAATGATATTTTATCTCAATGTGTTTCGATCTGTCATGAAACACATGGTTCTTCAAAGAGCTTCATACAACTCTGGTTATAATAATATAATCCATCTCATGATCAAAATCAATCTATTAGAGGCTTGTGAAGCCACACTACTTCGCAGAATGCCACACTCAATGCTATATACCCTGCTTCTGCGGTACTCAAGGTCACAAAGCTTTGTTTCCTACTACACCAGGAAACCATGGCAAACCCCAAGGAAAAACAACAACCAAATGTTCTCTTCCAGTCCACTGTACTCTCTTCCCAATCTGTATCAACATATTCCTGCAAACTCAAGTCCACACTAGAGGCATATCTTAGGCCATATCCAACTATGCCTCGTATATATATCAATACATGTTTTACTGCTATCCTGTGATTCTATCTTATATGACTCATGAATTGACTAAGTACATTCACTGCATAGCATGAATAAGGTCTGGTGTTTACCAGATACATCAGTGATCCGATCGGCCGTGGATCAATCTCATCTAAATCATCATCATTCATTTTCTTCAAATCCATCATCATTGGTGTAGGAATAGATTTGCATTCTATCATACTAAACTTCTTTAATATCCCCACTGCATATTTTCCTTGTCTCAGGAAAAATCTCATCGGTCCTCTGTCATACTTCTTTTCCCAAGAAGTAGTGCATCATACCCAGATCCTTCATCTCGAAATGAACAACAAGGCTTTCTGAATAAGTCACCAAAATCAGACTCTCATCACCAACAATGTAATAATATAGGTTTGGATCAAAAACACTCTTGTTGAAACCCAACTCATCAATAATCCATCCATCTGATGTGGTTTCCAACTCATGGATGGTAGTATGGATGGAAGTGTATCGGGCTTACTGGATCAAGTGTCTCATCGTAGACAACTCCCTCTGTTTGTGGGAATCCTCTGGCTACAAATCTCACTTTGTATTTCTCGACACTTCCATCAACTACATGCTTGAACTTATATATCAACTTGGAAGTCACCACAAACTTCCCTTCTGGTCTCTGGCCAATATATCATACATCATTTTTTAAATATATACTGGTATTCTTCTGTCATGGAAACTTGCCATACCTGTTCACTTGTCGCTTCTCCATGAAAAGAAGGCTCAAAATAAATTATGTGTCTCATGGATGAAGAGTAGATCAAAAATATATTTTATTTCTCAAGATGTTTCATGAGGGGATTGTATGTTCCTTTTCCTCCTGCAGAGTTTGTCGAGCCTAGGCAAGCCATTTATGCCCTACTGCAATATCTCTGGGCATATCAACTGAAGCAATTGGATCAGTTGGAATAATGTATGTCTCCCCCTGAACTGTTGAAGGGGGAGAAAGTATTGTCTCATTGTCAATCTCCATCTAAGATTCTCTAGATATTTGAAGGGATATCTCTTCTTCAAAGGAAACATCTTTGCTTGTCTCAATCTGTCTCTGACCAGGGATGTAGATCTGATATGTCTTCGAAGATTCACTGTTATCCCATAAATGTATCATTTCTCCTTGAAGGGTCTAGCTTGGACCTCTTCTCTTTGGGTACATGAAAATACAATGGGAACCCAAATATTCTGAAGTGTTCAATCTCGGGCTTTACTTTGGTGAAGGCTTCTTTGGGGGTTATGTTTCTTCAAAATCTGGTGAAAAACTCATGTTCTGAACATATACTGTGTCATGCATGCTTCTTCCCACAAAATCATAGAAAGATTTTGATCATGCATTATTGCATTGGTTGCCTCAATGATGGTTCCGTTCTTCCTCCTTAGATAGTTTTGAATCCCTCTGAAGTCTAAAGTATAACCATCTTCCTTTGTTGTTTCACCTACCCAGAACAAGAAAACAAACAAAAGGAAACGAGACAAAAATATCTCCTAGAGGAGAATAATGAGTACATCTCTAGAATCAAAACAATTTAAGGATTGTTGTCACAGCTACAACACCTACTTGTAATGTAGTAAAATTTAGAAATGTAGGTTCGAAGCATGATACTTAAAACAATCAAACCTGGAGTCTTTACTTCCAGTGTGTTGTTCCTCTAAATGCATTGAGATGCCTCTGGATTCATGACTTCAACAAAGGTTCCTTCCTCCTGCAAGTACCCTCATGATAATTATACAAATAATATATACAAGTGCATACCTGAGGGTGCTGATATGTTGATGTCTTCATCTCCTTGAAGTCTTGCCTTCCAGGAACTGAGTTTGCTTGATCCACAAGCTTGTCTTCCATCATGATTCTGTTCATCATATTTTTAGATTCTTCACAAACCCTTGTCAACTAGGATAGAAAACCTAACGGCTAGGCTAGGCTAGAACTTTTAAGTTTTGTTGGGATTATGACTGCCAAAAATAAGCCTTAAGAATGTCACAGGAATACTGGTGAGTTGAAAAATATCCTTTAATGAGCTGCAGAAACCCTAAATCCAAAATTATGTAGAAAATTGTGAAACCCTAGGGCCAAAATATAAAAATGTTTGAAATTTCACTCTGAGAGTCTCTGGAGGTGCACTGGAGAAGGCCGTACTCTCCTATGCCAAAATTTTCCTCAACGTCCAAGTTTTAGGTGCTGAAACACTCCAGAAAAGGAGGGTCGTATGGAATTGCAACAAACCCTAGAGGTTGTACAAAATTGCAGAATAGAAGGACAACTTAGCTTTAAATGCTTGTGCATGGGTTCTTCAAAACCTATGCTCTGAAACCATGATTATTTTTCAATAAGATAGGTTTAAGCATAAAATTCATTCCATTTTTATCATTTTACTTAAACCATAAACAATTTGTTGCAGCAACCAAGATCACAAAAAGAAACACCATGCACAAGTACACAAGAAGTATCCTAGGAAACCCTTCTCATCAAGGGAAGAAAACCCAGCCAATCCTTTGCTATATTCTTCAAGAGGAATACCTCCACCACCATAAATACCTAGCACACAAAAGGGTGCTCACAAACCCTATAAGACTAGCACCCAAGAGAGGTGCACACTTTTACCTTTACTTATGATATGATTCCTCAATGGGGAATTTACCTTTACTTATATTAGACTGAACTTATCAACAATGGTGTCTATTGGCACAACATGGCCTACCTCAATAACTCACAATATAATTAATAATTACCATATTAATTATCTTTTACATCAATTATATTTCACTTTATGGTGGGGCCGACCTGTACCCTTTACATCACAAATAGGGTTATAGGTAAGTTTGACTCTTGTACAATATAACAAGGGATCTCATACACCCAATAGTGCTCAACCACTAGGGGCACATCCATATGTTATCAGCCACAAGGATGTCCACATCTCCATCTCACAATGTCTCACAAGAGAACCACACTCACTAGTGCTCAACCACTAGGATCACGTTCACCTATGCTCAACCATAGACACGTCCAACTCGACATATATCTTTCTCACTGCGCTACATGGGAGAATCATCTGGAGTATCACATCATCTCACCTCTCTACACAGAGGAGGCCAATACATAGTTTCATCATCATGATACATCCATCTTATGGGCATATTCCCTTCTCAGGGGCACATAATGTTTCATATTCGTCTCATAGAGAATGACACACCCAACTCATGGGCTTCCCCAAATAGGGGCGCACAACATTCCATCTCTGTCTTAGAGAGGAACCACACACCCAAATCATGGGCTTCCTCACCCCACACAGGGCACACAATGTTCCATCTCCATCTCAGAGAGGAACCACACACCCAACTCATGGGATCTTTCTCAGGACGACTCGCTCAGTATGTGTCCTGGAGGATGTCTCACGCAATTGTAATCATCAACACTTTCTTTCCACAATTCTATCACTCTATCTTTCCAAGTCTGGATTTGGATCTGCTCTTCCTAGAATTCCCGCGGTTCCCTAAGCCCTTTCCTCTATCCTTTTTTCTTTCCATGTTCTCCATGTTTAACGCATTACCTGATGTCTCACCTGTGCTTTTTCGTCACATTTCCTCACTAAGGATAACACCACCAAGATCATCAAATTTTAAAGTATTTGAACTAGAGACAAAGTTACTTACATCATAGACAGAGACATGGTATTTGAACCAGACAATGTATTTGAACCAGAGACAGAGTCACGATATTAGAAGAGCCTTGACCTCATCATCAAAATTCACTTTTACAAAACTTAGCTTATTAGTAACTGTATTAAATTCATTTAAATGATCTGCAACATACCCACCTTCTGACATATTCATATTAAATAATCTCTTCACTATAAATACCTTATTGGATGCCGAGGATTTTTCATACAGTTTAGCCAATGTGTCCATCATCTCCTTCATTGTCTTTTCTTTCGAAATATTGAAAGCCACCGACGTTGCTAGGCTTAGCCGTATCGTTCCTAGTGCATTTTTGTCAAGAACCTCCCATTCTTCATCTTGCATGGTCGTTGACTTCTTTTCTATTCCACCCAATGGTAGGAATAGATCCTTCTGATATAAATAATCTTCCATCTAGATCTTCCATAACTGGTAGTTTTGGCCGTTAAATTTCTCGACCCTAAACTTTCCATCTTCTTCCATTGCTCCCACTCGAACCAGGAACCCTCTTTTCCTATGAGTTACCTTTCACTTTGATACCAGTTGTTGGAAAAATAGGAACGCAGAGCAATAAAAGAAAACAAATGCGGAAATAAACACGTAAGATACAAAATACAATAGAGACACAGATATACATTGTTCACCCAGTGTGGGCTATGTCTACCAAAGAAATTTCCAGGTCCTTCCTTTATTATTATCCAACAAATGAAGGGATACAACCTACATCACACCCAATGTAACTTCGTCTTCTTTCTCTCATAGTCTCCTCACTCAGAATACAATATTTGCAATGATACATAACTGCAATATATTTCCTGCATAAAAGAGAGTTTCCTTCTAGGGAAAAAAACCCTAACATAACTTCTACCTTCAGATCTTCAACCTTATAATGAACGGTCCAGATTTACTATGAAATTACAATATACATTTACAAGGAAAATTTTCCTTCAGGGGCTTCTCCCTTGAACCCCCACCTGTTACGAGGGAAAAACTCTCTATGGTCAAGGGTAAACCATAACAAACATGTATGACTGCAGAAATCAACTCAATTCCATTGTATGCTATATAAACTAATGTGCAAGATAATAAAGAGGCCTACCTTGATCCAACGTTTGATGATGTTCCACCATTGAGCACTTCGACCCAAATCTTTGTACCTGCAATAAGTTCTCAACAAACAATAAAAGCAAGTATATAGTGATAATGTAAAGGGGTTATCACATCATATAGCATAATCCATTAATAAACATTACAAATATTCCCATGGATAATAATAATATATTTGCACGATACCAGTAGGACAGGAAAGGAGTATTTCTATTAATAATTAATCAACATAAGTGTCAACATTACAGACTTCCATGTCAGCACGGTTCAAAACCAAGGAACCAAGTTCCTTCCAACTGGGTCTCCACCACTTCAATCCTACACCAAAGGCAAGCTCAAAAGAGAGAGACAATGAGGTTCTCTCAACAATAGGGACAAAGCTTGGGGGCTGAACACTGTGTTCAGACTTGAGGGACAAAGGGATGCAGACTCAATATGAAGTAATTTCTCCAAAGTAACTTTGCTCTCAAAGTTGAATGCTTTCTCCTCTTTTCCATAGATCGAAATTGTGCTCTTATAGCCTTCAAAATGCAACTGAAGGGCTGAGTCAGAACATTTCCAGTATATGAAAGGCCAAGGATCAGAGATCTGTTGTCGTGACATGGAAACCTGACTCCATTTTTGTATTTTCTGGCACAAATCCCAATGTACGTGGGCTGTAGTGGAGAATCCTGCACATACACTTGCTGTATAGCTGATAGGGCGCGTATATGTGGAAAAATGTTTATTTTTGGCTCTGGATTTATCAAAAAGGGATGATAAGTCTGCATGGGGAAATGGAAAAAGGCCCTCTATGCAAGATAGCAATGGTGAGGAAAATCTTGCTATAACAGATGCCCCCTAATGTGTGAGATCAGAGGAGTATCTGCGATGGCCGAAATACATTATAAATAACCCAGGAGTGGAGTGGTAGAGAACCAACTGGACGAACTCGATTGCTCATTACATTCTATACTAACTTTACATACATGGATGCCAAGAATACAATGCAGATCCATGACGAAAATATACCAAATAAGTGTCTGTGGCCATGAATAGGCATATACAATTGCGGTTATATGCCAAAAGATGTCATAGTCATGAACAAGGTCTAGTGAAACTAGTCTCAAAATCAATCTAAAGATATCTATATACCATGGAGTACAATATGATCTCCCATGATCACTAAATTCGAATAGGTGCTGGTCCAATGAAAGGGAAGCAACAACTTAGGAATGCTGCAGCCACATAGTGATGTCTTCAAGTTTTCTACACTATCCGCCAAGGGTGCAAGTCTACATCATGTGAATAAAGGAGTTGAGGTCGAACATAATGAGACATCGTTTTATTACCGGTCACCAAGGTATACCATTAACAAATGTGAGACAACCTACCAATAATGAAAGTAGGCATCAAGGCATCGAGTACATTCCTACACGTGTGAATAAAGGAGTTAGTGTTGAACACTTGAGAAATCCATTGATCAAGAGACATTGATGAATTCCCATCTGTCAATGGCGAGAGAGCCTACCACTAATGACTGCAAGCCTCAAGGTACTCATAAAACTCTAGGTTCCGTATCCATAATAGATGAGGTGAAGTCGATGGAAAGAGACCCGCTGAAAGGAGAGAATTAAGGCATCTCTCATTAGTCAACATGAGGAACAAAGAAGGAGCTTCATGATTTGGTGGAGATCGGACGAAGAACATGTTCATGAACCAACGAACCTATGCGTATTTTACGTGTATCAAATGCAAGCGGTACACGGAAAATACCCTCTGAATAGAAGCCAATGATGAAAACTACTGACAAAGGCGAGGAAACCATCAATAAGGCTAATGGAATCCAAGACACTACATGAATCCCAAAGTGTGAATAGATGTCTTGCTGTCGAACACAAGGGAAACCACCCAGTCAATGACCAATGCTGAAATGTCGATTGTTGGGTTCAAGGTGACTTACTGATGATGGAAGTAGGGCCAGGGTGCATGATAAGACCATATTATCATGTGATTCTGAGACAAACTAAGGGTATGGCCGATATGCAAAGTCAAGATTTATGAGGAGTGGCCGATGCAGGTTGTGAGACTTCCTTTGAACAAGAGCATGAGACATGTGGTGGACTCCGACAACATAGACTCAATGATGTGACTATTAGATGCAAGAGGCATAAATAACTTTCTCTATAGGGACTGTAAGAGTAACCAGTCGGTAGAGAAAACTCTATAATGAGATCAGTTTCCCAAGGCCATGCTGAAACCAAAAATTATGATGACACAAGGACTCAATAATTTTATGCTTTGTTCAAAGGCGACACAACTGCTGCCAATTATAATATATTACTCCCTTCTCGCCCGTCTTTTTTTTGTTTTTTCATAACAAATGAATGCTATGATACAAATGAGTGTCACAAGTAAGAAAAACCAGTTCTAAGAGTGGAATGTACCTATGATTAATGCAAGGAAATGCATGTGAGAGATGGACACTCGGGGTGATGTTTCCTCCAGGCTATAGGGTGTCGAATTGCGAAGGATATAAAAAAGGCTCTGCTTGGTTGAGGATGCAAAACTGCTTAGGCAACGATTTATAACGCAAAGTGAGAACCGACTAAAGGCTCAATACTGCAAGTGAGGGCATAAGATGCAATCACAACTTAACGCCAAAAAAATCCTTTTTTATGTCTTGTAGTCTACTTGGTGTGAAAAAGGGGTAAGCTTGTGCCAAATAGACGTCTTTTCAAATCCAATTTACAAGTGTGAAAAAGACAAGTTCACTCGGCAATCTTTTCTATTTTTGATAATGAGTCTGAAAAGAGATTAATTAAGACTCATGACCTTTCAAATCCAATTTAACGAGTGTGAAA
>ML800536.1:255556-266916 GCA_009831015.1 Picea engelmannii
CAGACACATATGTTGATTTAATTTCCTTGGAGAAGTTTACTCACAAAATCCTATTCCAAGGCACTAAATCCTAGGCTAGTTTGTGCACCCTAAAAATAAAATTGTGACTAATCAATTTTAGTTTAAAGCATAAATTTTATTGGTCGTGATTACTCAAAAGGGTATGGAAGCGAAACTCATGATGTTATGACTCTGCAAAATATAAATATGAATATAATCCAAAGTATACCTTTAACTTTTCAATGAATGATATGCTAATAAAAACAATGCAATTTTCAATTTCAACTCTGCAATTCAGAAGTAAAATGCAAGCTTTCGCTAAATGTACTAAGCTAATGATAAAGGTTCAAAAGACAAAAATGTTAACCAATGCAAAATGCCTATTTTTTTTGTATTTTCAATATATTAAAGAGAAAATGCATGGACTAAAAAGCAACCTGATATATAAATTCTACTGTGTATAAACAAAATAACTCGAGTAGAATACCAAGAAGCCAAGCAAACAACCCATGGTTCAAGGACAAACCAAAAAATAAAAAACAATGAGAAAGACTACACCCATAAATTCAACTCCCAACAGGCTTCCTGTCAACCCAAAGAAGCTCAATAGGCACTATAGAGACCTAAGAAGGGTCAAAAAACATCAAAACTCACCCAACAGTCACTAAACCAAGCAAACAAGCAAGGAAAAGTGGTATACGCGATTGTTCAGGAGAAGAGTGTGTATATACGGAGCTTGCAGAGAGGCATAACACGTGTGTACACGACTGTAAAGACAAAAGGAGTGTACATGCTTTAAAACAAGGCTAGGCAAGGGAAAAAAGGATGAAAACTCAGACTTAGAGTGAACAGAATCTGCCAAGCAGTGATACGACTAGAAACACAAAGGAAAAAAGAGCAATGCAAGAAGAAAAAGTACTTCAACCCTTAGAAGGAAGATATCTCCCCAGTGGAGTCACCATTTCTGTTACGAGGGAAACACTCTCTATCGCCAAGGGTAAACCACAACAGACATGTATGACTGTAGAAATCAACTCAATTCAATTGTATGATATATAAACTAACGTGCAAGATAAGAAAGAGGCCTACCTCGATCCAATGTTTGATGATGTTTCACCGTTGAGCACTTCGACCCAAAGCTTTGTACCTGCAATAAGTTCTCAAGTATATAGTGATAATGTAAAGGGGTTAGCACATCAGATAGCATAATCCATTAATAAACATTACAAATATTCCCATGGATAATAATCATACATTTTCACGATACCAATAGGACGAGAAATGAGTATTTCTATTAATAATTGATCAATAGAAGTGTCAACATTACAGACTTCCGTGTCGACATGGTTCGAAACCAAGGAACCAAGTTCCTTCCAACTAGGTCTCCACCACTTCAATCCTCCACCAAAGGAAAGCTCAAAAGAGAGAGACAATGAGGTTCTCTCAACAATAGGGAAATATCTTGGGGGCTGAACACTGTATTTAGACTCGAGGGACAAAGGGATGCAGAATAAATATGAAGTAATTTCTCCAGAGTAACTTTTCTCTCAAAGTTGAATGCTTTCTCCTCTTTTCCATAGCTCGAAATTGTGCTCTTATAGCCTTCAAAATGCAACTGAAGGGTTGAGTCAGAATGTTTCTAGTATATGGAAGGCCAAGGATCAGAGATCTCTTGTTGTGACATGGAAACCCAACTCCATTTTTGTATTTTCTGGCACAAATCCTGATGTACGCGGGTTGTAGTGGAGCAACCTGCATATACGCTTGCTGTATAGCTAATAGGGCGCGTATATGTGGAAAAATGTTTATTTTTAGCTCTAGTTTTATCAAAAAGGGATGATAAGTCTGCATAGGGAAATGGAAAAAGGCCCTCTGTGCAAGATAGAAATGGTGAGGAAAATCTTGCTATTACACCACCGGGGGCCCGATTTCCCCTAGACCTCACAGGGGGGGTAAAACCCCCTGCACTCCCCCACGTGGAGGAGTGTACATTCTTTCGGGGTGTAAAGTCTTCATGGGGTATAAATAGGATGAAAACAAAGACCTCTGAATCAGGAAGATAATCAGGCTCCACAACCAACACAACTTGGCACTAAGGAACTACTTAATTCCCAAGATCAATATCAAGAAGTTTGATGGTAAATATTATATAAAATGGATATTATATATGGATCAATCCTTTGACATACACTAATTTCCAACCTTTAAAAAGGTAACTCTTGCATCCTTCTATTTAGGAAATGATCAGTTTGTCTGGTATCTATGGATTTTTGAAAGAAAAATATATTCTACTGTCTCTTGGTCCATTTCTATGGATTAATTGATAGAACATTATGGGGATATTAAGAGCAATACATTATTAAGTTAGTTGATAAATATTTGGCAAAGAGGTCTAATTACAGAGCACATTCAATAATTCCAAAAACTAAATCTCGGGGAAAATAACATTCCAAAGGATAATTTGTTAGATATATTTATGGGAACTTTGAAGGAGAGCATTCAACATGAGGTGTGTCTCTTCAAATCTAAATCCCTAGGGCATGCTTTCAGTGTGTCAAGGAAAGTTAAAAGTAAAAATATGGCTACTAGAAGAGTGGTCACTAAAAACTATAGAAAGCATCATGCTCCCTCTCCTAACCTAAATTAACCTACAAGGTTGACAGTTTAGAAAATGGATGAAATAAGTGCAAAGGGACTATTATTCAATTGTGACAACATATACATTAAGGGGAATAAATGAAGTGAGAATACATTATTCTACATAGAATGTGAAGAGGAAGAAGATCAAGAATTGGAACCATCTCAAGATCTAGAACTAGAAGAGACTACTCCAACCATATCTTGTCATGCATTGGCTAGAATTAACTTACTCAACAAATCCTCAAGATAGAAGGATATATAAAAAAGAAAAAGGTAACAATGTTGATTTATTATGGTAGTACCCATAACTTCATTAATTGCAAACTAGAAAAACTTCTCAATTGCTTTATATTTGTAGAACATGAGTTTCAAGTAATGATTACATATGTGTAAGTTTTAAACCTATGAAGTAAAGCAATGCATATAGATTCTTAAGCAATACAAAAATTAATCAATGGCTCATACACAGAGTACACAAAGATTTTATACCGGAAACCCTCAACTGGGAAAACCTTTCTTATTTTCATTATATTGAATTTCACCATTGGCCATACAATATATACAATGTTTTTAGGTATTTCGTAGATACCAAAACCCTAATCCCTTAATCCGGGATTAATTTACAAATCCGCTAAAAATAGCAAAAACCGCCTAATTTTTTTTTTGAGGCGCTGCCCCGAACCCTGTCGGCCCCGGGATACTACCCGTTGCTGAACGCTGTGCGTAACTAGGGGGGGGGCATACCTGCCCCCCTTGGGACCCACCTAGGAAAGCGCCCGACGCACACGACAGATCTCTAGGTGAAGGGATCGTCATACGCAATTGTCATATCTGACGCACACCCCCCCCCCCACACACACACATGCAAAGAATATAACACATACCCAACAATATGGAGGTACCATAAATTGTTCAGGGAAGTGTTATAGTATTAATCTCAATATGGGGGAGTATTTATTTGATAGTCCCATAATTTCAATCCAAAGGGGTGGTGTTAATATTATATTAGGGGTCTATTGATTACAATCATTAGGAACAATGACCCTTAATTTTCATGAGATGTTCCTCATAATGTAATGAAATTGAACTTAGAAGTATCCAAGGGAAACTATCACAAAGATAGATTTGTATTACTTGAGAGTTCCATACCACTCAATAAATATAGTCACTGTGTCGCACCGACGTGACCTTATGTATTGGGCTTGACCAAAAACCTGCTCATATCATCTAGAATACACCTCACCTTCATGTCTTGATGAAACCAAGCCATGCATATTTAGTTGTGTGTAAGTTCAAATTCTCACTTCACCATGGAGATGTTGCATCATCTCCATCCAACCATCGACACCTACTCATGCCTCCATCGAGCTAATCATACTCAGAAAACTGACTTCCCAATGTGTAATCGTGATATCGACCATCTAGGATGATACGTGATAGTCACCAAAGATCATGTTCCTTCTCACTAAGGAAATCACATACCTTTTATGCATGCATCACCGCTATCACCTTTCCATGGGTGATACAAAATATACCACATTGCCAAGTCACACCAACCTCCACTGAGAATCCCAACATGATGTCGCGCTAGTTGGTCACTCTTCCTACTCGACAAGACAAACTCCTTGGTCCTCCTAGCCTATGCACTAGTACATCGTCCTGACTGTTTCGTGGCTGCCACCCATGATTTTTCCACCAAGGGTACCAAAATATATGAATTCGTAATGTAACTTGCTAAGCATGCTTGGTGCGCCCTCTCTTGGAATTCTTGTGTGGCTTACCAAGTATGCCCGGTGCGCTCTCCATCACAACAAATCTAGCTTGCTATTATCCAACTCATTGAGCGATCATGTCTTCTTCCCATCGTGGTAAAATGTGCCTTGCATGAGCACTAGAGGTCTTACATTATGCCCCTGCAGAAAACTTTGAAATCCTCGTCAACATGGCCCCATCATCTTATTTGATGGAAGGGGTATTGATGGTAGTGAAGAGATACTTCTACAATACCCATTCAAACATCGATTTGATACCATTTTTCATAGGGATACAATTTTTTTACTTGATCATCCCATGCCACTCAAGAAATATAGTCATTGTGCAACACCAACATGACCCCATGTGTTGGGATTGAACAAAAATTTGCTCGTATCATCAATAATACACCTCATCGTCATGTCTTGGAGAACCCATAAGTTCTAATTCTCGCTTCACCATAGGTTATGTTGCATAATCTCATCCTACTCGCGCCTCCCCTGAGCCAAGCATACTCAAAAAATAGACTTCCTAACATGAAATCGTCATAAGTTCTAATGCTCGCTTCACCATAGGTGATGTTGCATAATCATGTCCTACTCGCGCCTCCCTTGAGCCAAGAATACTCAAAAAATAGACTTCCGAATGTGCAATTGTTCCATCATCCATATAGGTTGACATGTGATAGACACCAAATATCATGTTCCTTGTCACTAAGGCATTCACTAACCTTTGATGCTTGTATCACCATTGTCACCTTGCTATGGGAGATACAAAATATACCACATTTCCAAGTCACGCCATGCTCCATTAAGAAGATGAACATGGCATCTGGCTAGTTGGCCACTTGTCATACTCAACAAGATGTCCTCCTTGGTCTTCCTATCCAATTTTCTAGTAAACCATCCTCACTATCTCATGGATACCACCCATAAGTTGTCCACCAACACTATGCAACTTTCCAGGCATGCTCGATGCACTCTCTCTTGGACTCACCATGCAAATTGCCAAGTATGCTTGGTGCACCATCCAATGCACCAAACTGAGTGTGCTCTTAGCCAATTTTCTAACCAATCATGTCCCCATGCCCGTCATGGAAGTTAATTCCCTACCTGAGCATTGGAGGTCTTACAAAAACCCTCTAAAGTGATAATCTCTAACGACATGACAAAATTACTCAAAAAAGGACACCATGGGGTAATTGCACAATTGTGCTCACTAGATGTTCAAACATCTATACCATCTACTCTAATGGATCTCAAAAAGGTTATCAATAATCATTCTGAGGTATTTGGAGAGATTCCTAAGGTTTTTCAACCTACTTGAGATCATGACCATGTTATTCATTTGCAACCGAAAAGTGTACCACCTAACATTAGGAATCATAGGTACTCTATATGCACAAAGAGTGAGTTTGAGCATATGATTGAAGAAATGTTTGAAGACAACATCATTCAACCTATCTGAAAGCTCTTTCTCTTCATTAGTAGTGATGGTTAAAAATAATGAAGGTTTGTGGCATATGTATCTATATTATAGACAACTCAACAAAATGAACATTAAAGATAAGTTTCATATTCCCATCATTGATGAATTAGTAGATGAATTGCAAGGATAAATTTTATTTACTAAGTTGGATCTTCTTTCTGGATATCATCAAATCATAATGAAGCAAAAAGACATCTCCAAAACAACCTTTAGAACACATGAAGACCACTATGATTTTTTGGTGATGCCATTTTTCCTTACTAATGCACCTTCAACTTTTCAAAGCTTGATGAACTCTATTTTCAAACCATTCCTTAAAATATTTGTGTTAGTATTTTTTGATGATATACTAATCTACAACAAATCTTGGGAAGAGAATGTATAACATGTTGACATGGTCTTAAAACTACTGGAAGAGAAACAATTATATGCAAAACCTTCCAAGTGTGCCTTTCGTGTTCAAGAAGAGGAATATTTGGGCCATATTGTATCTCATGAAGGTGTCAAAGTGGACCCTAACAAAATTAAAGATATGATGGAATGGAAAATTCCCAAAACATTGAAGAATCTTAGAGGATTCTTAGGATTTATAGGCTATTACTATAATTTTTTCAAGAATTATGGTAAAAAAAAAGCACCTCTAACAATGTTATTAAAAAAGGAGGCATTTCTTGGACTCAAGAAGAAATAAAAGATTTTGGAGAACTCAAGGAGGGTTTCTGTACAACTCTTGTCTTGGCCTTGCTTGACTTCAAAAAAACCTTTATTGTGGAGTGTGATTCCTCGGGACATGGTATTGGTGAAATTTTAATGCAAGAAGGAAGGCCCCTTTCCTTTGAAAGTAGCCAACTTGAAGGAAAGAACTTATTCAAACCCATTTATGAGAAGGAAATTTTGGCCATATTACATGTAGTTAAGAAATGACACCCTTACCTGATAGGAAGAAACTTCATGGTAAAAATAGAGCATGGTAGTTTGAAGTAGTTCTTGGAACAACGATTATATTCAAAAGAGAAACAAAAATGGGTTACAAAGATGATAGGTTATGACTTTGAAATTATCTACACAAATGAAAACAAAATATGGTGGAAGATGCACTTTCAAGGAAACAAGAAGAAACATAGGGTTTACTATGTTCTATTTCCATTCCACAATCTAATTTGGTGGAAGGCGCAAGGATAGAATGGAAGAAATATTAGAAGGTATGCAATATCATTTAACAACTTCTAGAAGACACAAGTGCATTAGATAAATTTGTGTGAAAGAATGACTTGCCGTGGTATCAATATTTCATGTATTTATGTAAGAATTCCCAACTCAAATATAAGGTCTTTTTGGATTTGCACACTTCTCCTATAGGAGGACATTCAAGATTCTTGAAAACTTACCACTGGATCAAGGGATATTTTTTATGGGAAGGTCTTAAAACCGATGTTCAAAATTTTGTGGCCAAATGTATGGTCTACCAATATAATAAGTAAGATATGATCAAGACCCCAAGTATCCTACAACCATTAGCTATTCCAAGTCAATATTTGTAAGAGGTTTCAATGGATTTTATCAAAGTATGCCCAATTTTTCTCTCTTTCTCATCCTTTTAAAGAAAGTACATTAGCCACAACATTCATGGAAACAATTAAGAATCTACATGGAATCCCCAAGCTTACCGTAAGTGACAAAGTTCCAATTTTTCAGTAGAAATGTTTGCACTAAATTAGTTTCTTTTTGGGGTACGAAATTGGCTCATAGCTTTGCTTACCATCCTCAATCCAATGAGAAAGTTTATATTGTGAATACATGTATAGAAGGATATCTTTGTTGCTTTACATCTGATAAATAGACACAATGGGTCAAGTGGTTTCCCTTGGAAGTGTTATGTACCAAATGATTAAGATATCACAATAAACCAAAAGTACAAACCATGTATACAATTGTGATCATGGATCATAACTCCAATATAGATAAGAGAGATGAGTTACACAATAACTCCTTAGAGAATAGGATAACCTCCTCTAAATACCCAAATACATTCATACATCACAATTCACATGTCCTCAATAATGAATGCAAGATATCTATATATACCTATACACACACTACACATGAGGCCGCTTTATTATTAGGCTGACCATATTAGATATACAATTACACATTAATTGTGCATTTATCCCCATATATGCTCCCCTTTCGAGTCATATCATACACATTTAACCCCATATATTCCTCGGGTCATAACATGATACCCTCCTTCAAAAGGGTTTGTTCTCAAAGCTTTGCAATTAAAGTCTTCACTTGTGATGAAACCAAGTAGTATGATTTTCTTATGTTCTTGATTTCTTAATTCCATTGAAGATGATCCATCCATCCAAACTGATTTTTTTTCAGCCTTAATCCTTGGTGGCGACTTGTTGCATAATTTTCTTTCATTTTACTCCATGTATTGTTGTTGTAACTTCTCCAATTTGTAGTGGTTGTTGGTCTCTGATAATAAGTAGTTGAAGAGTGGTTTTTTGATGCCTTGTTCCATGAATATTGACAAGCATTCCATATTCTTCCTTGATAATGATGATATCGACCTTATGGTATTCCTTGAGATCTTTCCTGGTAATGAGGGTTTTGATATTGTTTCACATTTGATGGTTTTCCTTCACTATGCACATGCATCTCATCTATGTTCTTTTTAGAGACAATGACATCCTCTATATTCTTTGCTTGATCTTTGATTACTCTAGCCTTGGAGATAATACCATCATATTTGACATGTATGTCCTTTATATGAAGTTCAACTTATTCAAGTATCTTCTGGTGACCATCTTGAATCTTGTCTTATTTCTTATTTTGAAGTTGCAATGTCACCCCATTTATCAAATTCTGACGTCATTCTTCAATTTTGGATTGTATTTTATTTTATTTTACATCATCATTATTTAGGTATTCCTCAACATTCTTGAACATTTCCTCTTCAATTATTTTGGTAGATTCTTCATCCAATATCCTTGTTTCTTCTTGATTTTGATAATTCTTCTTTTCTTATTTCAATATCTTAACCTCATCCAATAGATTTTTATGATGGTTTCATAATCTACATATCTCTTCATCTTTATTTTTCAATTCTTTCATTGACTTGTTCTTTTCCCAATTCCCTTGTTTTAATTTTTGAACTTCTTTAAGAAATAATTCAATAAGGTATCATATCTTAGATGGCTCATCACCCTTCTTCTTGATATCTTATTTTGCTTCTTTTAACTCCTCTTGAATTTTATACATCTCCTCCATTTTTGTATGCTTGATCCATTTATTTGAGAATTGTTTTTCAAATTCTTCTAATGTGATTCTTAATTGAGGTCTAACCCAAACATTCAACTTACAAATTCAATATATTAAGAATAATGATCTAAATTAGTTATAATCCTTTTTCCAATATAATATTCTATGTTTTTTTTCTTCCAATGGATTTTGAACCACCTCAATCAAAAATCCCAATCAAAAGTTATGATAGTTTGAAGTGAGCATACCTTTGAAACCTTGATTTGGATTATGTCCTTTTGGTCGACCTTCATTCTGATGTATTTTTGAAATTTCAACATGTAGTACTCTTATATGTCTTCTCTTCAATTCCATAGGTTTGACCAAAATTTGATGTTCCAAGTGAAAGTTATGGTAACTTTCCCAAACCTTGCTGCTTTTTGGTCTTTTCTAGAGAGTGAACTTCTACAAAATGCCTTGTGTCCAATATTTAATAGTTGATTCTAAAATTTGTACCAGAGATACTATGGGTTGTCCTATTTCAAATGAAATTAGTGGAACTAAATTTGGATCATCACCGAAGAATATATGACTATTTCACCTAGAACACTAGTTTGATACTAGTTATATGACTAGTCAAATAACCCTACCTTCCATTGTTTATATTTGAGAAATTAAAATGACACAAACTATGAATTTTTTACAAGAAAAAATTCACTATGTTTTATCAGTATTTTGAAAATTTCACAGTATGAAACATCATGAAGAAACAATTATAGAGAAATTCCCAAAACAATTTGTTTGAGGTTGATTTCAGGGCTAGTAAAATTCCCTACCATCCATTTGATGTATCTCCAAAAGTAAAATGACTTGGAACCTAAAATTTTAACCAAGATAACTTCGCTATGTTTTCTCATTACTTTGAAAATTTCATAGTCCAAAACATCACAATTTGTTTTTTTTATAGATAAAATGCCAATATTACTCGCTTGAAGAAGAAAAACCCTAGGATTGATGCTTTGATACCAAATGTTATGTACCAAATTCATAAGATATCACAATAAACCAAAAGCACACACCATGTACAGAAATGTGAGCATGGAAAAAAACTCCAATATAGATAAGAGAGATGAGTTATACACTAAATCCTTACCAATAGGAGAACCTCCTCCAAATACCCAAATACATTCATACATCACAATTCAGTACCTATCCTCAATAATGAATACATGATCTATATGTATGCCTATTAACACACTACACATGAGGCCCGTTTACTATTAGTATGACCCTATTACATATGCAATTACACATTACATGTGCATTTATCCCCATATATTCCCCCCCTTGGGGGTAAGATCATATACATGTAACCCCATATATGCCTCCTTTGGCCCATAACATAAGCACTTCCTTCCATACTTCATAAAAAAATTCCCTATTTATGGAAGTTTATGGATATTATTCTCCATCCATCACATCACCCTTGAGAGGGAAAGAAAAATTTCAAGCAGTGGACGACCACATAGAGCACCAACAAGAGGTTCTCAAACTATTGAAGGATAACTTGGTTACAACAAAAAATAGGATGAAACTACAAGCATATAAAAACCGTAGAAAAATGAAATTTGAAGTGGGGGATTGAGTATTTATAAGGCTACAACCATACGAACAAATGTCCCTCAAGCAAAAAAATAAGGACAATAAATTATCACCAAACTATTATGGTCCCTATAAGGTGTTGTAGAGGATTGGAAGTATGGATTACAAATTGGAGTTACCTCCATCTTCATGTGTACATCCATTCTTCCATGTTTCTTTCTTAAATAAGGCAATTGGCAACAAGATCCCAGTTCAAACTATTTTACTAGAGATTAATGAAGAAGGAAAAATTATACTATAACCAAAAACAATCCTTGAAACAAGGATTAAGAAATTGTAAAATCGAGAAATTATCGAGTACCTTATAAAATGGAAGAGGCTACATGGGAAGATGATTTCTCCATGTCGAAACATCTACAACTAATCAAGTGTTCAGGAAAACATGTGTTTGAAGGGGAGGGCCATGTTAAACCCTAGACAAAGCCCCATGTAAAGCCCTAGATATTGAGCTATTATATTTCTATTATTATATTAATGTTTTCGGCTAGATACTTTAATTATAATTGTACCCTTTGTGTACACACACACACACACACACACAAACACACACACACACACACACACACACACAC
>ML800536.1:267025-289304 GCA_009831015.1 Picea engelmannii
AAAAAATTGGGTACAAAAACAAAAAAGTTATAACAAGAAAGAAATACATTTGTTTTTTAAGATTCCTATATATGTCAAGACACAAATAAATTAAAAATAATAAACTATGTTGTGTTTTAAAAAAATATATATTTGAAATCTGCATAGTCAAATCTATATATGTGTGCAGTTTCATTGGCAATAGATTTATGTAACTTATAAAAAATAACATGAAAAATTGAGATATTGAGGGTCCTTTAGAAAAGATATGATTTGTTTCTTTTATATTCCAAACCACTAGGTTTGTCATACCAAACCTAAATGAAAAGCAACCAAGTCAACAAACACATAAGTTGGAATTGTCGATCCCACTAAGGAAATTTTGACTTTAAGGAATATGCACATGTTATAAGATTGCATGTGTGAACTAAAGCACGTACACATTCCTAGAACACACATGCACTATTGTGAGTAAAAATTCACCAAAGGGATAAAAATATGTCCTTTTACTCATAGCACTAACACCTTGGTTGAATAACATCAATTGCCAAAGCTGAGCACTCCTATGTTATATTACACAATGCCCCCCTTTTCATTGATATCTAACTCTTCTTAGATCTTAGAAGAAGTATCATGAAATCAATTTTGTTTATGTTGTTCAAGAGATAGCGTTGAAAAAACAAATTGAATCAGATTCAAAGAAGAATAAGAAGAACTAGACTATGAGAGGTTTGATATTAGTTCATTAGGATTGATATGATATTTTTGTGATCATATGATTTCTTTTTATCAGAGAATCCATCGGTGCTTAATCAATTCCAAGAGAAAGTGTTGTGCTTTTGATCAAGAGGGAGAAATCAACCAATAATATCCCTAAGGGGAGGGTTAAATCCTCTTTCCACATAGTATCATCGATAAGACTTTTGAATTACATTCATAAAGACATTGATATGATTAGAGATTTATAACACTAAGAACCTTATGCGTTCTTGAATAATCTATCCACATCTAAGCTTAACTCCCTTAAAGGGCCTAGTCATGCCACCTTCATGGAGATTAGAATATGTTGAAATGGGGATTCATATTATTATTTATCCTTTTCAAAACACCCATGGTATCATAGAATATACCTCTCATCCCCAACAAGGTATTTTTTAAGGATTCAAATATTATACCTATGTATGGTTTTCTAGGCAACTATTTCAGTTTGAAAAATCATACATATAGATATGCAGGAAAATATTCAATAAAAAACATATAATTTACTATTAAAACTTGTTATGTTTTGTCAAATATTATCAATTTAATCACATTGTGTAAAAAATAGAAATTTTTTAAACCAAACTGGTGAATATTTTCTTTTAGAAATGGCCAAAATATAACAAATTGGTGAAACTTTTCCTGAAAAAAATACCTTATTCCCAATGCCTATAATAGATTCTTTTATGGCCATTAATCCTAACAATATTTTTTTAGTGCCTAATGCCTTTGTTTTCCTCACTTAGCCATGGTAGGGGTCTCAAGACCCATTCTTATTGTGAAAAACATACTAATATTATCCATTTTCATAATTGTAGGCATTATTTATGGCCACTGAGCATGATAAATATTCATTTAGGGCCCGAGGCCATTGTTTTCTACCCCGACCATGGTATAGGTTCTAACTCCCATGTGCGTTGTAAAAAAAATCCTCGTGGTTCCCATACCCCACATGAAGGCCAAATATCCCTTAGAAATGATTGATGTGGTTTTTAGAGTCTTAGTCCATGGACCTTGAGCTTAAGAAGATTTGTTTCCAACCTAACTTCTTTATTTTCCTCCCTTGGCCATAGTATAGGACATTAGACCCATTTTAATTGTGCAAAAAATTACTAATGGTTCCAAAGATCCCCAATAGAGGCCAAAATTCCCCTACAAAGGTCTCATGTGGTCGTTTGGCACTAATACATGAAGCTTGATCTTGATAAGATTCAAATAGGGCCTTATAAACTTATGTTACTCCTCTAACCATGTTTAAGGCCATGGGTGCATTATGTGGTGCATAAAACATATTAATGGCACTGGAGTCCAACCTCGAGGCCTTGAGACCCAAATGTGGTACTTAAAACCTAAAAATGGCACATATATCCCACCTAGAGGATAAATATCCTATGGAAAGGATCTATGTGGTGCTTCAAGGCCTTTTTCATGGACATTGATCTTGAGAATATTTTTTTAGGGCCTAAGGCCTTTTTTTCCTCCCTTGGCCATGGTAGGTGTCTTAAGCCCTATTCTTATTGTGTAAAACATATTAATGTTTCCCATATTCCTAGTTAGAGGCCTAGTTCATGGCCATTGAGTATGAGAAAGCTTCATTTAGGGCCTCAAGCCATTTCGTTTATCCCCTAGTCATGGTATTGGCCCTGAATCCCATATGTGTTGTAAAGAAACTCCTTATGACATTCATATCCCACCCATTGGCCATCAATCCCTTAGAGAGGATATGTATGATTGTTTGAGCCCTTATTCATGGCCATTAAGCTCAAGAATATTTTTTTGGGCCTAAATCCCTTATTTTCCTCCCCTAGCTATGATATAGGCTCCAAGACCCATTTTTATTGTACAAAACATACTAATGGTGTCAAAGATACCCTATATAGGTCTTGTTTGGTTGTTCGAGAACTACAACATGAATCTTGATCACAATAAGATTCAAATAAGTAATTAATACCTTATTTTCATTCCCTAACCATAATTAAGGCCTTGAGATCATTGTGTGGGATTTAAAACCTCCTAATGGCCGCATTGAAGTCCAACCCAGAGGCATATAGACTCAACCGTGGTGCTAAAAAATTGAAAATGGTGCCCATGTCCAAATTGAAAGAGTCATATTCCTTAGATAGGATCTATGTGGTGGTTCAAGGCATTAATGGCCATCAAGCTTGAGAAGATGTGTTTAGGGTCTAAATCCAATTTTTCCTCTCTCGACCATGGTAGGGGTCATAAGACCTACTCTTATTGTGAAAAACATACTAATGGTGCACATATTCCTTGTTGGAGGCCTTATTCATGGCCATTGAGAATAATAAATCTTTGTGTAGGGTCTGAGGCATTTGTTTTCCTCTCCTGAACATGGTACAAGACTTGACTCCCGTATGTGTTGTGAAAAAACTCATAATGGCACCCATATACCAACTTGAGGCCATATATCCCTCAAATAGGATTTTCATGGTGGTTTGAGGCCTTGTTCATGGTCATTGAGATTAAGAAGGTTCATATTGGGCATAAGGTCCTTTTTTCCCTCCCATTTACATGGTATATTCCTCAAGAGACATTTTATCGTGCAAAACATACCAATGGAGCCAAAGATATCCTAGAATCTAGAGAGGCCAAAGATCCCCTACTAAGGTATTGCGTGGTTTTTTTAGGACTACTACATGAATCATGATCCCAAGAAGAATCAAATAAGGCCTCATCACCTTATTTTCCTTCCCTAACCATGTTCAAGATCTTGAGTGAATTGTGTGGTGCACAAAACCTTCCAATGGAACTGAGGCCCAACTATGAGGCCTCGAGACTCAAATGTGGTTCTCAAAACTTGTGAATGGCATCCATATCCCACCTGGAGGCTAGGCATCCCTTAGAAAGAATATGTGTGGTGATTCTAGGCATATTTCATGGCCATTGAGCTAAAGAATATTTGTTTGAGGCCTAAGGCACTTGTTTTCCTCTCTCATCCATGGTAGGTGTCCCAAGATCCATTCTTATTGTGAAAAACATGTTAATTGTTTCCACATTCCTAATCAAAGGCCTTATTCATATCCATTGAGAATGAGAAAGCTTCATCTAGGAAACAATTCCCTTTTTTTCTTCTCTTAACCATGGTATGGGCCTTGACTCCCATATGTGTTGAAAACAAATCCTATTGGAACGCATATCCCACCTGAAGTAAATAGATCCCTTAGAGAGGATCTATATGGTGGTTACTCACTCATGGTCATGAAGCTTAGGAATATTTTTTTTGGGACTAATACCCTTATTTTCCTCCCTTGGCCATGGTATGGGCATTGAGACCCATTTTTACTATGAAAAACATATTAATGGCACCAAAAATCTCCCATAAAGGCCTAAAACATATTAATGGTGCCCAATATCCCCCTCAAAGTCTAGATATCCCTTAGGGAGGATCTATGTGGTGTTTCAACTCCTTATTCATGGCCATTGACATGAAAAATATTCATTTTGCACCTAAGGCCCTTGCTTTCCTCCCTTGTCCATGGTATAGGCCCTAATACCTATTATTGCTGTTAAAAACTTATTAATGGTGATAAATATCCCTTAGAGAGGACTAAATGATCTAGGTGGATCTCGGTGGCCATCCACCTTTTCCACTGAATCAACATTTTCGAGCTTGTGGTTTTGATAAACCATGATATTCACCCTTTTGATGGGGAATGTAATGTAATTCCATCTCCATTTGTAATTATAGACAACATGTAATTATTTCTTAGTGGTATTATGTACATGCCTAAATCATAGTGTTAATGCATCAGATCCTAGTAGAATTCCATAGTTAAGTGCACTTGGGCTAGTGTAGTATTGGGATGGGTGACCACCTGGGATGTCCTAGTGTTTTACATGCCTATGTCATTTTGTAAATTTATACCAATTTATCCCACATGCGTCATGGAAATTATTCTCCTATCACTCTCTCAAATATAATTGAGGTGAAGGAGGTCCTTTAACCATGCAATGGAGTGTGATGTAATTTTTTTTGCAAATGTAGCATATCCAACATCACTTTATTTTTAGAGATACGCTACCCCATTCTATCCAAGTCTGTGTTCTACAATGTTTTTCTATTTTATTCATTAATAAAAGTTGGGTTTCACTATATTTATGTGTTTCTGCTATATTTTACTTTGTGTCTCATTTCATTCTTAGCATAATCTGGATCACTAAAACATATTGATGGCACCAAAAATCACCTAGAGACCAAAAATCCCTTAGAGAGGATCTGTGTGGTGGTATAAGTCCTTATTCATGGCCATCAATATCCAAAATACCTTTTTAGGGTCTAAGGCCCTTTCTTTCCTCCCTCAACCATGGTAGGGGTCCTCAAACCCATTCTTATGATGAAAAACATACTAATGTTTCTCATATTCCTAGTCAGAGGCCTTGTTCATGGCCATTCAACATGAGAAATATGTGTTTAGGGAATGGGGCCTTTATTTTCCTCCCTTGAACATGGTTGGGTCCTGATACCTATTCTTATTTTGAGAAACATACTAATGGTTCCCATATTCCTAGGCATATGTCTTTTTCATGTCCATTAAGCATGATAAATATTTCTTTAAGGAATGAGGCCCTTGTTTTCCACCCCTATCCATGGTTAAGGTCATGATACCCATTCTTACATCTTGCAAAACATACCAATAGTTCCCATATTCTTTGTCAGAGGCCTTGTTCATGACCATTGAGCATGAGAAATCTTCATTTTCCTCCCTCAACCATGGTAAATAGCTTGACTTCCCTATGTGTTTCAAAAAATCTTTTGCAGTGTCCATATTCCACATGGAGGCCATAGATCCCTCATAGAGGATATTTGTGGTGGTTTGTGGCATTTTTCATGGAAATTGAGCTAGGGAAGCTTCATTTTTTGTCTAAGACCCTTACTTTCCTCCATTATCCATGGTATAAGCCTCAAGACCCATTTTTGTGTGCAAAACATACTATTTTTTCCAAATATCCATGATAGAGGCCCAAAACATACCAATGGCACCAAATATCACTCTATAGGTTATAGTTCCCTTAGAGAGGACCTGTGTGGTGGCTTGAAGCCTTATTCATGGCCATTAATCATGGGAAGTTTTTTTTTAGGCCTAAGGCCCTTGTTTTCCTCCCTTGGCCATAGTATAGGCTATGAGACTCATTTTTACTGTGCGCCCTTGTTTTCCTCCCTTGGCCATAGTATAGGCTATGAGACTCATTTTTACTGTGCAAAATGATTTAATGGTGCTAAATATCCCACATAGAGGCCCAAAATGTACTAATAGTGCCAAATATCTCTTAGGAGGTAAGAAACCCCACACGGGATATGTGAATGGTGGTTGAGGCCTTTTTCATGTCCATTGAGTTTGAGAAGCTTCATTTTAGGTCTAAGGACCTTATTTTCCTCCCTTGGCCATGATATAGTCCCCAAACATGTTAAAGACCTTGATACCAAAACCTATTGTGCATATCCTATGGGTGGCACCCATATTTGTAGTTAGAGGCTGGGAATTTCCCATAGAGGCCCTATGTGGTGATATTGTTTAGGTGTTAGAGGCTATGGATTAAGGTTTATAGAGTTATGGATTAAGTTTCATAGAATTAAGGTGAATATTTTGGTAGGTTATAGGGTATTATCCATTGTAAAAGGAGCACACACATGCTATAGAACACATGTAGGTTATTAACATGCACATGTTCTATAACATGTACACATTCTTGTTAGATAAAAAAATGGCACAAAGCGCCACCCAAATTCTCCAAAATATTTGATGTTGTTTGTAGGTTAAAAAACATCGTCCATGAAAAACTAGTACTTTAAACCATTTTTATGATATTTGTGTGACTGGAAGGAAAATATTTCATATTTCTTGTTTCAAATCCATGCGAACATGGAGAATAAACATAATCAATTAAGAAAGTATTCAAGGAAAGTGTATTTGAGTGAAAATGTTAATGAAGGAAGATAAAAGGAAAGATTAGGTATGGAAAAACATAGTCTTTTAGTAGAGGGTAATCCAAATTCTACCACAACAGATGCCATTGTTGTTTCTTCTCCATCACCGCAAACAAAGCAAAAGATTTTAGTAGAGGCCAATCCAATTTTGACATCTAATGAATATCCAATGACTAGTTCATCAAGACAAATTGTTTTCGATGAGAAAATGATGAGGGATTTTCTTGGAGCTAATTACACTAAGGATGAAATTAGAGAGACAACTAGTGCACAATCTTTCAATGAAGTTCTTATGGTGCAACCTCTTATTGAATGGTTATAAGTTATTGAAATATCCATGAGCATGTCCACTCTTCTCCCAAATTTGACCCATAAGTTATTGAAGGGGCAATAAATTATACATTTTTCCATGACAAAGAAGTGAATAGTCCCATAATATAGGTACATCTTCCTTACCTAGACTAAGTGGCATGCCCCAAACAACTCTTTAACACATTCAAGTGGACTAGCATCCCTTGAAGGTAAGTTATCTAATTGAACTATTCATTATTAATAATATAAAATTATTAGAGAGTATTTTGAATACATAAATGATGCAATTAAATGTTAGTTATTTATGTATTTGTTAAAATCTAGGATTTTGATTGTTTTTAGGAAAAATTTAGACATTAAAATAGTTGAAGTTAATCAACAAGAAATCATATTGTGATAATCCTTGTAGATGATTTTCATACAATGGTAAGAAAACTCGTTCGAAAGACAGTGATACATCTCGACATGTATTTTCACAATGAATTGTTTGCAAGATCACAAGAAATCGTCATTTTCTTAAACAAGCATCTCATCACATTAAATGCAATGTTAAAACCCTTCGAAAGTATTCTACTAGAAGAGACATCCTCAACATAGTATTCAAACTAGATTTGTGGGATTTTATTGGTAGGTTGTCTCATTATGACATGAAGCTAATTGGAGCAGTTAAGGGACTAGTGCATAATTTTTAGCACAAGAACACTAGGCCTTCTTCCAACCAGAAAGATGTACTAAACTTGAGAAGGGGTTCAAGGGACAATGCACCCCACATTAAAAAATTTCTTGACATGACACAAACATAACTATATGGGATATTTAAGAATGAGAAAAAATAACTTAACTTGGGCCAAAAACATTTCACTAAATGAAATCCTTTGTATGTTCAAATAAACACAATATGTAGCAGATATTTTTTTAGATAACACATTTAATATGGTTATTATTATGAATCACATATATAAATTTGACATGTTTTGCATAATACCCTTGTGCGTTAATGATCAATGATACTACCTCTAAAATCATATACTAAATTTATTCATAGCATCATGCATATAAGGGCAGAGGAATAAACATATTATCAAAAAAAATTCTTAGATGGGACATGACCCAAGTGCAGTGGAGCGAAATTACTGAGAAAGTGCATGCATGTAAGAAATGAGTATGAATTTGGGAGGAAGGAGGTTGACATGAAAAGCTTCAAATATGTCACTTATTATCTAAGGCGAGGGCATGAAATAAAACATATACAACTGGTAGCATCCCAAGTCAATAATGTGTACTTAACTGGAATCTTTTCTTTCAAATTGCACTTTGAAATGTCGTGGGGGAAATTAATGTAACAAAGAACGTATATATGTCTTTATTGTTGTGCCACTAGGTACGAGTTTGTCACTTCATCAAATATTTCTTCAAAAAGACCCAACAATATGTTTAACATTTCCATGTGGCTCGATGCCAGGACATACATTTTAAATATGTGTCTCATGGATTAGTTTTACATGACATATATATTTTTCTCTAAAACCTATAATACCAAATTGTTGCCAAAACATCAAATATTTGACTCAAATACCTGGGAGCTCTAATTATAATAAAAATTTGGTATGACCCATTATATGACACATTGTAGTGCACATTTATAAATAAAATGCAATACAGTGCATCAATGAGCATAACATTATGCAACATAAATTAATTTGAATAGTGAACCACTTGTAATGGTGCATGTTTTTGTCCTATAGAGCACTATTATGTTGCATGCTACTTGACATACTAGAAAGTCATGAAATCATTGTATGAAACTAATTAACGCCAGGCCTTCTCTATAGTTGGTTGCAATGTATCCTCACAAAATTTTCACACTGGGTTTGGTGCAACATCAAGTGCATTATTTCATGACATAATTTCATTTTAATACTAAACAACATGCAATGGTGCACTTTTGGGATCAATAGATCATATTCAATCACATGTTATTCAACATACTAGAAATGCATAAAGACATTGTATGTCATTGTTGAATGGCATGCCTTCTCTATAGCTAGACATAATTTTCCTTATTTAAAATGATTCACCAATTTGGTGTACTATGAGGAAATAAAAGCTCTAACAAGTGATATTTTGCAAAAAAATAAGTTTATTTGAATGTTAAATCAAATATAGTGGTGCACTTTTTGGGTGTATGAATGATGAAGGAATATCTAGACTATGAACCAAGGAATTGAAACATGTTAGCACAAATGGATGCACAAGTGAGTATATAAGGTTGTGTGTAGAAGAAGAAACAAGAGGAGAGGAAAAAATAGTGTAACAAAAAAGAGTGCGAATGATAATGGGTTATTCACCGTAGAGGGAATTCAATGCACCAAGAATAACATGGGTGCATGATATAATGATGCAATAAAAAAGATGATTTGGTAAGTGAAAGGGTGTAAGGAATGTAAAGAGACACACAAACCAATTAAAATATCAAGCAAGAAATTTTTATCATTGGTTGGTACACATGTCAAGGGTATGCCAACAATATATAAATCTTCAAATGAGAATATTAAGAATGAAAGTGGGTTGACTAGTGGAGAGTTGGGTGCTAAGTGAAAAATGGTTGCCAGTAAACAGGAATTAAAGGGAGATAGGTGATAGGAGAGGTTGAGAAAACAATGTGCCATCATGTCTATAAGTACATAATGGAAATGTATGCCCAATGGAAAACTCATGACCAAAGTACAAAACGAAAACTAGGGCCCAAAGTACAAAACACAGATGGTGGAAATAATAAACATAGGCATTTATTGTCTCCGACCACCTTTGCCACTACGAGAGGTATGTTCAAAACTAATATTCCACCTCTTTGTGCTGGCAGAACATTGATGTTACAAACATTGAGGATTGTTGCACATTTCTGGAGTTTGGAAATGAAACAAAATTTATAAGTTATTTTCCATTGTTTCAAATATCAATGAAATTACACAATAAGGTTACAATTCAATATAACAAAAACTTGTAAAAGATATGACACGTTTCATAGGAAATGTCCTCCTCCTAGACCCAAGACTTTCTTTGATGTTTCCCTTAAAAATTTATGCACAATCAATTTATGAAAAATTCTAACACCTAAAATGTAATCCATATTTGGATGAAAACAACTTCATGAAATTTTTCATCCAACCAATAAAATCTGAGGCAATGTCGGAGATTGTCCTTCCTAGATCAGAGATAGAGTCGTAGATTGAAAATCCTACTCTAAGGCCAAATTGGTAGATTCAATAATGGTTGGTTTAACGGTGGATGATGCAATGATGGTAGATGTTATGAAAATAACTACAACATTGGTAGGATATATCACATAAGAGGCAATAATAAATTTAGTTATCATGGGACTAGAAGGGCCAACCAATTGCCTCTAAAATAATGGTGGGGGTGATCAATGACGTAATCCTTTCAATGGTTGCAAAAAACAAGTATTAAACCAATTAGAGGCATAAAATCAACATTGTAAAAAAAATAGACATATGAATAGAAAAATTTAACTTGTTCAATACCTAGGTGATGCCAATAGGAAATCCAAAGATGAGGGTTGTACTAGGAGAGGATGCAAGACCAAAAGGTCGATGAGTTGGATGAGGTGGATTTGTAAGAAGTTCAAATGGAGCATAGAAACTATTGATGGGGGGAAAATTATCGACGTCGACATTCATGAGAATTACTCGATGATATGTCCCAAATAAGACCCACTCTCGTTTGAATAGAAACCTTCACCGGTATATGGGCCTGAATGCCGCTAACTAAATGAATTGATCCTCGTATAGAGACTTGTCATTAGAGCTAGACTAAATCCGAAATGTATGTATTTTATAATATGGAAGTGCAATCCTATTTCTAAAGAGCAGTTACATCCCTATTTAATAGTAGAAGGATTAATTACATATCTATAATTTAATGTGAAAAACATAAGTAGTTCTTATTTTGTAGAATCAAGTCATAGTACATAATTGTTTGCATATAGATATTAATAGGCATGCTCATCATGTAATTGAATTCATAATTCATTTATAATCATTTCCTACAAATGCCAATTGACAAGAATGACAAACTAAAACATTTGTAGAAGACAATCAACAACAATGCACTATTAAATAAATGAACCATGAAGGTGCTTACTATTATCCTCCTTTGAAGAAATAATTCATTTTTAGGAATACAACAATAAGCAGAGAAATTCCCAATCCAAATTTGAGTATGATAAAGAGTTATGCAACATTGAATTTTGTCTTTCCATCCCCCCCTCTGTTTCTGTTACATTGTATTTCTTAAATACTTGAGGGTGGACTATTGTAATTCCTACTTACATGATTGTTCGATTAAATCTTCCATACTCTTTCCATTTCCATTACATTTGTATTTTCTGTAGTCAAAATAAATCATTACATGATATTCCTTCCCATTATGGTGTTCCTCGAGAAGGTAAGAAACTTTAAATATTTGGGGTCGAAGGGATTTCCCCCTGAAAATTTGGTCCAAATGATGGCCAACTACAGGTGAACCTATCCATTGACTGCAGACCTATAATGAGGATTTAGGGGAACCAGTTGATCTAGAAGAAGAATAAAGCTTTCTCCCTAGCCCTACCCTATTGGAAACATGAATAGTTGTCGAACTATGAATGTTTTCTCTTTTATTGCAACAAGGTTCCAACTTGGCTATTCATTTTGATCTGGATGAAAGTTAGCATGAACTATGCATTATTGTAGTATTCTAGATATTAAATAGTATGAAAAACATAAATATTTTAGCTAGAAATGGCAGAACAACAATGATATAACTAGAACAATACCAGAATAATATCGGGATAACACCAGAAAGAGCACCTTGATTAATGATAACAATTCTCACTTGCCTCTTCGAGGGGGAAACCTCCAACAGAGTAGAGCTCTATTACAATAATATCCAAGACAATACTTCTCATACCCTCTACCTCTATTTATACTAAATATGTCTATCCAAAAGAACAATCTAGAGGAATGTCTTTCTAGAAGCGAAAACTTCTATTAGATATTCTTACATTTGACTTATTCTTCCTTATTGTTAGGCCTTATTAATATTGGCCTTTATTACATGGAAATATATTATTCTACCTACGTGAGGGGTTAGGGAGGTTAGGTCCCTAGCATGTCGTCCCCCTTAAAAGCATCCTTGTCCTCAAGGCTTGAGATGAGGAAATTGTTGCAGAATGGTAGATGGTTCCCAAGTGGCATCTACTGGAGTTGTATCTTTCCACTGGAATAACACTTCCTTGATGGTGTGCTAACATAGACGATGCTCACACTGGTCCAAAACTATTGGTGGCTGCAACTAGATGGATCCTTATTCATCCAACTCGGGAAGGCTAGTTTGAGTTTGACACTTATTTCTAATCACCTTCTATAAGAAGGAGACATGAAAAATGGGATGGATCTTATAATGAATGGGAAAAGATAACCGATAGGCCACCTGTCCCACACACTTGAGAACGGTATAAGGACTATAAAGTTTGGGAACCAGTTTCTAACAATGGTTAGCCTTGAGGGAAGTTTGCTTATAAGGTTGCAGTCAAAGAAACACCTGGTATCCTTTAGCATATTGAAGTTCATAGCGACCTTGATCTTCCAGTTGCTTCCTGCGATTCTGGGCCATGAAAAAATTCTCTTTGAGGGTATGGAGAATAGCCTCTCGAACTATAAGTGTTTGGTCAACCACCTAGACCTTGAGACACCCGACATGTATGAGAGAGATGAAGGTGGATTTTGTCCATATACTACTTCAAAAGGAGTCATGTGGTTAGATGTATTGGTAAGAAGTGTTGTACCACCATTCAACTAGTGGTAACCGGTGAGCCCATTGATTTTTCCTTTCTGATGCAAAACACCTCAAATATGTTTCCAAACACTTGTTGACAACATCTGTTTGACCATCAGTCTCGGGATGATAAGCTATGATGAGATGCAATTGGGTGCCCTATATCCTGAAAAGTTATTGCAAAAACTTTCTAGTGAAAGTGGGGTCTCGATCAGAAACAATAGAATGAGGCATTCCATGAAGTTTGAAGACCTGAACCATGAAAAGTTGAGCCACAATGGAGGCAGTAAATGGGTGTTGAAGAGAATAGAAATGATCATACCTAGAAAGATGATCAACGACCACCATGATGATTGATTTATTTCCCGATTTAGGTAATCCCACAATAAAATTCATAGAGATATCCCTCCAAATAGTAGGTGGAATCAGAAGTGGTTGTAGTGTGCCCAGATCTTTGACCATTTCTCCCTTCTTGCGTTGACAAAAATCACATTCTACCACAAAATTGTGAATGTCTTGTTTCATACTATCCTAGAAAAAAAAGCATTTGACCCTGTTATAGGTTTTGGAAAACCCCGAGTGCCCAACTGTGGGTGTAGCATGAAGCTCAGAAAGTATCGTGGATTTTAGTTGTAACTGTTTACTTAAATACAAACGACCTTTGTAGCAAAGCTCATCATTATTCCAAGAGTATGCCGGGGAAACTGGAGAATTGGTCTGCAATTGTTGGATTAGATGCAAAATTTTGGGATATTGTACCCATTCCTGGAGAACAACTTGGAGCCAATTTGGTACAAGGAAGGGGAGGGAGAAAAGGGACCCTTCATCTTCATATTTTCTTGAAAGTGCATCAACAACCACATTTTATTTTCCTTTATTGTGAATGATTTCATAATCATATCCAAATAGCTTAGTCACCCATTTTTGTTGCGTCGGGGAGGAAGGGCATTGTTCTAGAAAATACTTGAGGCTTTGATGATCTGTCTTACTTTGGAAGAACTACCTCAATAGATAAGGGTGCCAAATATCCACTGTACGTAGAATAGCCAAAATTTCCTTTTCATAGATTGATTTGCCCAAATGTTGTTATGACATTTGTTTGTTGGTAAAGGCCAAAGGTTGACCATCTTGCATAAGGACTGCTCCAATTCCTTTCCCACAATCATCACATTCCAGGACAAAGGTCTTTTTGAAATCAGGAAGGGCTAGGACTAGAGTGGTGCACATGGCCACCTTCAAGGTTTGAAAGGCCTGATCAACTATGGGATTCCAAGTGAAATAATTATTTTTAAGGAGAGCAGTGAGTGGTGCCACAATATTTCCATAATTATTAACAAACTTGCGATAATATCCTGTTAAACCTAGAAATCCATGCAAGCTTTTGAGAGTCTTTGGGTGAGGCCAATCCTGTATAGCTTCAATCTTTTTAGGATCCACCCTGACCTATGCCTTGCCAACAATATGACCTAAGTACTCAAATTCCAAGGCGCCAAAAGAGCATTTAGGCTGTTTGAGGAAAATTTGGTGCTGAGAGAGTATATGTAGAACTCGATCCACATGAGCAAGATGGGTTGTCTAGGTTTTATTATAGATGAGGATATCATCAAATAAAACTAAGACAAAATGGTGGAGAAAAGGACGAAAGACATGATTCATGGGGCTTTGGAAAGTGGAGGGAGTATTACCCAAGCCAAAGGGCATGACCAAAAACTCATAGTGGCCCTCATGAGTTCAAAATGCAGTCTTACGAATATTTTACTTGTTCATACGTATCTGGTGGTAGCTAGAATGAAGATCAAGTATAATAAAGAACTGGGCACCACTCAATTCATCTAGGAGGTCATCAATGACAAGAATGGGAAATTCATCTTTGATGGTGAGTTTGTTGAGGGTGCAGAAGTCAGGACACATGTGCCAAGAACCTTCTTTCTTAAGGACCATGACCACAGGAGAAGATTAGGGGCTCATACTAGGATGGATAACACCCGTGGTTAGAAATTCTTGAACAATTTTCTCAATTTCATTTTTCTGGGAAAAGGGATGATGATAGGGATGAACATTGGGAGAAAGGCTTCCAAGGACAAGGGGAATGGAATGATAATGAACACCGCATGAAGGAGGAATTCCCCGGGGAGTGGAAAAAATAACTTTATGTTTGCAGAGGATGGATTGGAGGTCCTGCGACACATAGGGTGTCTTAGTGGCATGACTGACATGAATGGAATGAATGGCATGGAGTTGTGAAATAATTCTAGCATGACCTTTTTTGCGGATATTTTCCATGCAATGGGAACTAATGATCTCCGAGGAACCAAAAGTGATGCCTTGGAACTTATATTGTTGGCCCTCCTGGTTGAATTGCATGGTTAATTTCTTAAAATCCATGAGAATGGGACCCAGACTCCTTAGCCATTCTTCACCCAACACAATGTCACAACCGCCCATTTCGATAGCAAACATATGAGATTTCATGTGGCACTGACCAATTTGGAGACACACATTTTCACAACGCCCCCCAAATTTCATGGACCCACCATTGGCAATCATGATTTGAAAATTATTGACTGCATGGATATAGCACTTAGTTTCTTGGGAAATTTGGCGATGAATAAAATTATGAGCACTTCCACTGTCAACAAGGATAATGAACTTTCGATGCATAATGTAACCAATTATCTTGAGGGATTGGGGAGCAGAGAACCTAGTGAGATCATTCAGGGAAATGACCGGTTCAACTTTGGGATGGTCAGAGGGTGGGGTCATGTTAGTGGGTTAAGGTGACTCAACCATAAGGTGGCCTCGACATCGTCTTTCGAAACATCCTCAAAGATGGCCATAAAAATATTTTGTTCCTTACACTTGTGCCTTTGAGTTGGCATTCAACCATTTCTTCCTTGGTAAGGTTATAGATGTTTAGTGGAGTGGAAGGAGGAGTGGGAGTGAGTAGTTTAGGGCAAGGAATAAAGGAGGGTTTTCGGTTTTGAGAAGAGAAAACTTGTTGTGATTCCTTATCTATTTTAGTAGATTTCACCCAAATATGAGGCCGAGCCATTAGGACATGGGCACAAATATCATCCTTGAGGCCACTGATAAAACATTCTCGAAAAAAAGCATCAAACATGCCCTTTGTACGGAAATCCAATCACTCAAAAGAGGCTATAAAGTCTTCCACTATGACATATTGTTTCAACTTTTTCAAATGACCTAAATGGTTGGTGTCAGTTTCAAAGCGTTCATAAAGCTCTGCCACAAATTATGTCCAATCCACATACCCTTGGAAGGCATTTTTTCTCCATTGCCACAATTTCCAACATTCTTGATCTAGATGGAGAACACCATACCATAGTTTGGACAACTCATCTGTAATGCCATACAAAGAGAAAAAATGTCCCATTTAATTTACCCAACCAATGGGATCTGAGCCATCAAATTTATTCACATCCACACATGGAAGGCATAGGTCATGCTAAAAGTGATAGGGCTAAAAAGTTTGGGAATTAGAGGAAGTTTCACCTTCAGAGTGCAAAGGTGGGTCAGAGGAGGGAAGATCGACAAATAATTTCAGCCTGACACATATCATGTTAATGAAGGATGAAATATGGGTAGAGAGGTCTTGTTTTATGGTTTCCATTTTGGTGTCTATGGAGGAATGCATGTTTTTATTGATGGTGGAAAAATTGGCACTGAGATGCCTGAATTCCTATTGGGTCTCTGTGAAATTAGAGGAAAAGGAATTGAAGCGAGCTTCTAAGTCTTGGCTATGGGTGTGGGCCATGATGAAGAGGGAAAATTAAAAGGGACAGGTGGGACCACACATAAAATGGGTTATGGGTGAATTATATCACAATGATCAGGACGATGAGGGGAACCCAATGGGGTAAGGCCCAAATAAGGGTGTTGGAAGGGAGTCGGGTCCAAGGGAAAAAAATTATGAAAATGATAGGTATGACTGCGATAAGGGATAGGAGAGGAATCCAATGGGATAGGGCTCAAATAATGGTGCTGATGCAGTGTTGAAATGCCCAATTTTTTTTTTACTCCCGTAGAGTTATACTTTGATCTGAAGAATACTGTAGTGTTGAAATGCCCAAATTCTTAACAGGAAGAAATGTGTAGTAATTTCACAACCTGAATGCAGGAGGCACAATTGCACGACAATAGATCTTGTATGTTCTGATTTTGTTTCCGTCCCAAGGGTTAGGGTATGAAGGGTGTCTACAGACAAGGGTTTTCCCTATGCTATATCTCTATGATACATGTGTGGGGTTCAACAGTAGTACTCAACCCAATATCTCAGGGAACCAACTAAGGAGGCTAGACCGTGCCCTTAACCGTACTACCCGACTACCCAGGTACTAGAGAGTATCTTCCTGAGTATTTTTCTCAGTGGAAATATAGCATTCAGGTGGTCGATCAGTTTATCTATGGAGGGATTCACGAGATCTAGGTTGATCCGTATACAGGTGTTGTCTGATGCGCTACCACTCGAAGGGGTACCAACATGGGTTACAAGGGTGGCCAACAGATGTGCGTTTAAGTAACACTTTTATTTATTGCGTGTATGACTCCTCGACCGTAGGTTTATGTGCATAACGATATATGTATCTTTAAGACGTCGGAATACATCTCTACCCTGAAAAAAAAAAATAACCCACAATTTTCTACCAAGGAAAGTGCTCTAATACCACTTGTAGTATTCTAGATATAAAATAGTATACATAACAAAAATATTTTAGCTAGAAATGGTAGAACAACAATGATATAACCATAACAATACCAAAATAATACTAGAATAACACCAGAAAGAGCACCTTGATTAATGATAGAAATGTTCACTTGCCTCTTCGAGGGGGAAACCTCCAGCAAAGCAGAGCTTTATTACAATAATATCCAAGACAAAAATTATCATAACCTTTAGTCCTATTTATACTAAATCTGTCTATCCAAAACAACAATCTAGAGGAAGATACTTCTAGAAGTGGAAGGTTCTATTAGGTCTTCTTACATTTGATTTATTCTTCCTTATTTCTAGGCCTTATTAATATTGGCCTTTATTACATGGAAATATATTATTCTACCTACGTGAGGGGTTAGGTAGGTTAGGTCCATAACAATTATTTCCATCTCTCTATCTGCATCCTTCTTTCTCTAGTGACAAGTACTCTACTTCTTATGAAAATAAGTGAATTTCCCCACTGGATTGACTCTGTTGAATCCTAATGGTTCCTCCCAGTGGAAAGAACCCGATGAAGGAGTTTATTGTCCCTACTTTCATGTCTAAGATAGATCATGCTCTATCCATTGATTTTCCAAACAATGACGATTTCCTTGTTCCCCTCTTCATAACATTTTGAATGGTCTCTACTAAGGCATGATTCTTAGGAATGTGTGTCATTAAAATTATCTTGCTTGATTCATCCCATTTAGAATAGGCATTTTCTTCCTTAATCACCCAGGTTCTATATGATATCGTATGAGCTAGTGATTCAAATTTCATCTCTGCCCTGTTATCTTTCTCAAGTCATTCAATACTCATAGCCGGTATGCTTCATGTGAGCAGGGATATGGATGTCATTTTTTTAAATTCTGAGCATGGAAATCTGCATTTTCTCTCTTGGATACTCATTCTATTAGTCTTTTAATACCTGAAAATCCAAACTAGTTATTAGCCACCGTACAATAATAACTAATTCGAAATAATTATTTTCTTCACTTATCTGAAATCACATGTACTTTTTTGCACTTCCTCTATTTTGTAGGGATCTTGTATGTGTGAGAGGTCAGGCTGGGTGATATGCATATAGGAGCAGTCTTGTCATTTTTTATCATTTGTATATTGGAGACGTGTATATGTGTGAGCAACTTTTCAGGAAGGGAAGAGGTTGATGTATAGGGAACCATATGTTATGTGCAAGGAGTTCATTTTGTGAGTTTGCAGGCTTCATGGTTCTTGCATTACATAATTTTATGTGTCAATGTTTTAGGTTATGAAAAACCTACGAACGATTTCCCATGATGATTCTCCTGAAATGGACTAGGCATGTGGTTTGTGGGCTCTTAGATGAGTTGTTGAAAAGAAAATTCCACAGGTTTTTCTCATGGCACAATATTGGAAATATTTGATTGTGTCTTAGGGTCATCAGTTCATGAAACGAAGGAGAAATAGGTTTTGGGGCGTGACCACTTTTGTAATAAGTTTGCACCATTAAGCACCACAAAGGGTGGGGCCCACAGGGAGATTCACATGGCATGCAGGTTAGAGAGTCTTAAAAAACTTACGACTTATGGTTCTTTGGGTTTTCCATAAGGGTGTGCATGAACATGAAGTCATGGTAACATGAAATAGAGTCGCGGTGATGTGCCTATGCAGATGAAATAGATTTTTAGCAAATGACCGCATTCCCACTGGCGTGAGCCAATATAAATGGTTCAAATAAATATCCCTGTTAATAGTCCTTCTGAGTCTGGGGAAGGACTCATGTAGTGTTGGTTCAAATAATTACATTCCTTCACAAGTGACCTTGTTGTTCTTCGGTCCGTGGGATTTAATCCTTTTCATCTTGTTAGTGATGCCTAAATTTTATTATTTTGTAGTCTAGTCCATCATGTTACTCATAAAGAAAGGAGTATTTCTCATTTCTTCACATTCAGATGGAAACATTAGTGCATCAAATACAAATAAAAATAATTCCCATATATTTTCACACTGATTAATCTAACTAAAACATACTCATCAACATGGGTTCCCATCTGTATGTCACACGACAAAACCCTTTCCTTATTTATGTTAATCAGATATACAAGAGAGTATAACCTTGGCCTCTTTTAGAGTTGGCCGTGAAAAATTGCAGTGAGGTTTTGGGTTTGTTATGCAGGTAAGGAGTAATAATAAACTGTGTGATGTATTCTATTTATCATGCATGTTTAGGGAGTGTAGGTTGGCAAGAGAGATTTATGAATAAAGTGTTCCCCACTTTTATCTATTAATGTATCATTATGAGTATTTATATATTGAATGGACGATCCCCATAATTTTTTTGATTTGATATGCAAAGGATAGTGAGAATCAATTGTATTAAAGGAAAACAATGATTAGTCAACTCTTAGGGAAGATTGATACCATATCTTGTGAGCGGAACACGATGAATTGATATGGAAAGGAGGGGTAGGACTCCAAATTAAGTGTTTTAAATTCCAAACTTCGAATCACCAAAAATGAGAATCCTTATATTGGGGAAGAAATTGCCACTCCCACATGGTCACAAATCTAATAGATCATCTTCAAAATGTTCTCAGTAAAATAAGCGAGGGAGTTATTAGTTACCTCATATCCATCACCATATCAACTCTACTACTTATTCAGGTTCCAACATCCTCTAGGAAATATGGTACCTGATTTAAACTGTATTTGGAGTACCAACACCTCATTCAACAGAGGCCCTGTAAAGGTCTTGATACTGATTAGGAAAGAGACACCAATACTATATTCAACAATGACTAGAAACATATTCCTTAACTAAGTGCTTCATGAATACTTCCCCTTTTTGTCCAAGTAATTTGGGGAAGAATAGGTGACACCCTATAGTAGGTAGGGTTAGGAATTGAAATATAAGGATTGGTAGGGGCCCCATTTCGTTTAGCTAGTTGTAATTGTTAGAAAAACAGGACCGTGGAGCAATAAAATAAAACAAATGCAGAAACAAAAAACAAAAGATACATAATACAATAGAGACACAGATTTACGTGGTTCGCCCAGTGTGGGCTATGTCCACCAGAGAAATTGCCAGGTCCTTCCTTTATTATTATCCAACATATGAAGGGATACAACCTACAACAAACCCGTTGTAACTTCCTCTTCTTTCTCTCACAGTCTCTTATCTCAGAATACAATATTCGCCATCAACCATAGTTGCAATACATTTCCCTCATAAAAGAGGGTTGTCTTCTAGGGAAAAAAACCCTAACATAATCTCTATCGTTAGATCTGCAACCTTATAATGAACGATCTAGATTTACAATGAAATTACAATATACATTTACAAGGCAATTTTTCCTTTGGGGGCTTCGCCCCCAAACCCCCACTGGGGGCCTGCTTGCCCCCAGACCCCCTAGTCGGGGGGATGCCCCCCCCCGGACCCTGCAGAGGGGGTACCTCCCCTCTGCATTCCCCCACGTGGAAGAGTGTACATACTTCTGGGGTGTAAATAATTCATGGCATATAAACATGGATGAAAGTAAAAGACCTCTAAAACAGGAAGATAATTAGGCTCCACAACCAACAATCTCCCACTTGGAGTCTGGTCTCAACAACTCCACCACTGCTGTATATGATGGACTCTGAACCTTCTTGGACTTGACAAATTTCTCATCTTCATCTTCATTCTTGAAGACCAACTGAAACTGAGCAGGAACTCAGTTTCTCCCTGGTTACTCCCTTTGTTAACATGTCTGCATGATTCTGGCTAGTGTGTATCTTTTCCATCTTCAAATTTCCATCTTCCAAGGTGGATCATATGAAGTGGTACCTCAACTATATATGTTTAGTCTTCGAATGAAAGGCTGAGTTCTTTGTAATATGAATGACACTCTCACTGTCACAGTACAACCTACTATTCTCTTGCTTCTTTCCCAATTCCTCCATAAACCTCTCTAACAAAATCATCTCTTTACTAGCCTCTGTAGCAACAACATACTCTACCTCTGTTGTTGAAAGTGCAACAACCTTTTTCATTTTTGAAATCCAACTTACTGCTATTCCACCTATAGTAAACACATACCTTGTGGTACTCGTCCCACTATCTTTATCACCTGCCATATTTGAATCAACATATCCTTGTAGAACAATTTATGAACCTCCAAAACATAATGCATGATTAGCAGTACCTCTCAAGTATTTGAGAATCCACTTTGCTGCCTCCCAATGTTCTTTACCTTGATAGTTCATATATCTACTCACAACTCCCACTGCATGTGCAATATCTGGTCTTGTACAAACCATTGCATACATCAAGCTGCCAACTGCTGATGAATATGGGACCCTGTACATGTATTCTATCTCCTCCTATGTCTTGGGACACATTTCCTTAGTTAATTTGAAATGGATGGCCAAAGGTGTACTAACTGTTTTTGCATTCTACATTCTGAACCTCTCCAACACCTTCTCTGTGTATTCACCCTGAGACAATGTCAGTTTGCAATTTTTCATGTCTCTTGTTATTCTCATACCAAAGATTTTCTTTGCAACACCCAAATCCTTCATCACAAATGAATTTGCTAATTTCTTCTTGAGCACGTTTATATCTTGCATATTAGACCCTGCAACAAGCATGTCATCTACATACAATAGCAAGATAATAAAGCTTCCATTTTCTATCTTTTTAAAATAAACACAGTGATTAGAATGACATCTACTATAACCCTGTTCTATCATAAACCTGTCAAACTTCA
>ML800536.1:337696-348567 GCA_009831015.1 Picea engelmannii
AACTTAGTGTAGGTTATGGAAGGAAAGAGAGCATGGCGAGGAAATTTTCCAAAATGATTCATTACTAGCAAATAAGGAATTACATGATTAAAGATTAGAAAAGAACATACCTCCACTTACCCAAAAAGTAGATGTAGTTGTTGCAGCTTCTGGATTAGGAAAATGTGACTAGCACTGTAGTTGCAACTGAAGTAACTACTGGAGCAAAGAATATTTGACTATGACTGATGGAAGATGGAAGGTGTCACTGCTGCAAGATCAAGAAAAAGGAACTGCTAATGCTGTTGCTGATGTAACTGGATCATGGGAAGTGAAGGAATCTGAACTGCTACTGCTGAATCATGAAAAATGTGGAAGACAGAGAATAGGGAACTGTGGTAGTCTCATAGATCAAAAATTAAACTACTACAACTGCTGAGGGGATCATGAAAAAGTGTATAGTCGTCATATGCTATAAACTGATGGTACAATTCTAATCATGAGAATGAATGTGTCAGTGTCGAGCATGAAGAGAAATCATTGGATTATCGGACATTGATGAATGTTGTTAACCAATGTGAGACAAACTCAGCAGTGATGTCAATGAGTGTCAAGGTACCCGAGTACATCTTGCAAAGTGAGAATAGATGGGCTGATGTAAAGCCACTTGCAAGATCTAACAATCAAGGGACATTGATGTATTCCCATGATTTCTAGCAAGAGAGCTTGCCATTAAGGCATGCAAGCCTCAAGGTACTCAAAAAAGGAACTCTAGTCTATATCCCAAATAAGGTGTCGAGGTCGATGGGGAAATACTTTTGAAAGGTGGGCCTTAAGGAATCCCACATCAGTCAACACGAGTTTATAAAAGAGTGGTAGGACTATAGATGTAAAGATCTTAGTAGCAACAGGGTTTATGGCAAGGAAATTTAATCATGGAAAGAGGGTTTGTTTTATTCAGAAGGAAAACTGGAAAGGCAAAAATGAACTAAAAAAGATAAAGGAGTGTATGCGATTCAGAAAAATAAGCGTGTGAAATCTTGAAGGATAAGGAAATGGAAGATGGATTCAACACAGGGATGACCAATCAACTTTTGAAGGAGAATTGGGATAGTGTCTCATCATGAAATTTGGCAAAATGCTGAAATATGGGTATCACAGCATGGTGTATTAGCATGGTCATTGTGTAACAACAAATATCAAGATGCGTGAAAATTTGTTGTGTGTTAGCAAACATGAAGATGCACAAAAAGTTGTTGTGTAACAACAAAATGTTTATGATGAGTAACAGCTCCAAGCTATCTAGCAAACATGTTTTTTTGAAAAATATCACTTCATCATAAAATTTGATTGTCTTCGAACCTAAAAAAGCTTTAGCACTAATCCTGCATAAAAACTGTGAGATTTGCGAAAAACATATCATGCAAATGCAACAAATCAAACAAATAGACTGCGGTTTTATATGTGTTTCCCTTGCATACTTATTTGTCTTAGTTGTATCAAATCTTCCCATGTGCATAATAACTAGTTGCTGAGAATTGTCACTAAAGTCCGAGAATATTAAATACGTTGCTTATCAAATTTACCCAAGAAATTAGTCAAGCTGCTCCATTGATTTTAATTCTTTTTCTGCATAATCAAACCTGCACGTCATCAACTATATTGAACCTTTAGAGCATACAAGTCTCTGTGAAAAATATCAACCTGTAAGAAAACGCAAACGTCAATCCTGAAGAAAGTAACATAATTCCTGCAAAAATACATTAGTCATTGATGCCGAGAGCACAAATATGTTATTAAAATTTTATTTAATCCGCCCTCCTAAATTAATACATTCTACCCATGGTTCTGAGTTATTCTCTTTAATTTTCTCCATCGTGCATGCAATCAAAGATCTGTCAAAAATAAATTAATACTGCCCACAAAGGCCCCCTCCTTTAAGAATTGCCGAGAACAATTTTCATTCATTGAAATGATTTCTACCTAGATATAACCTCAAAATGAACTCAACAGTACTATGCAAACACTAAGTATATTACAGTTTGTGATAACCCTTCCTTCGACATTGGGCTAGCTAAGCTATCCAACATTGCATGTTTCTTTTGCTGCAAATGGAGGCATTCTATGCATTTGCAAATCAAGGTAGTTATACCAGATCGAAGCATGGTTCTTTGCAGCACGCTAACCAGTAATTGGTCTGACCCTTTACTATCACAAAGAGTTTCCATCTACAAAGAAACTTTATTGCACTCAAAGGGTGAGGAAAAATAAGCTCTGCAAATGGAGGTAATGGAGATATTCATTATCGGGTCTAAGAAGTGTGCGTGCAATCCTCACTCCATATAGTATCCACTCGTTACCCTACACATGACCAGAGAGAGTTAGCATTAATACAAAAGGAAGCATAGCTATATGAATGCATGGCTCTCAATACTTACAAATACTCATAAATATAATGATGAGACGAGAGGATGGATATCCCTGCACAATGTTCCTTTTCGACTGGACCGATCTTGTGTTTTGCTTGGTGAGGCACTTTCAACTGCCATCCGCGTGCTTCATTTGTTCCTTAGTGCAATCTGATCTATGCAAAGGTCTAAGAGGATCAAATTTTGTTTAGAAACAATATTTGGCAGTATCAGAACTTTGGGAACGAATATCCATTACAGATGAAATCGCCATTATTGCATCACTGAGAAAATCATTTGTAACATCATCAGGGTCTATTACCTCCCACTCAACTTGTTCAATTATGATTGCTATGGGTTGATCCTTCTGTTAAATTCCACATTTTTCAGATAGTGTCTTTCTGATGTCATCATTGTAAACAAACAGGCTGATGATAGATTTGAACATCAATAATCCATAGCAGGGGGTCGATGAAGTCATTTATGCCAATAATGTAAAGTCCTCTGTGGTACATGGGCATCTCTCCAGATATTGTGGTGATTGGCCTAGGTAGGGACCAGTATGTAAATCTGCGAGTCAGGTCGAAAAATGATTCTGAAACTCTGCAAAAAGACGACAAGCACCAGTGGCAGATAGAGCTTGGACAACTGCGACATGCTTATCTTTCAAGACATCTGTGTTTTATCCATATGCAAGTTTGATATATTCTTCAACCATTTTCACATTCCCTCCGATGGGTAGATATTCCATGTTTTCTTGTCCAAAATATGACGTTTGAACTCACACACAGATTCAAGAACCACTATCTTCCCTTGATCATCGTGATAAGAACCCACGCCAACATTGATCTTGTTAGGATCTGTATCCGCTAAAAAGGCTTCTGACTGTTAGTTTGTCTCCCAGTTCCAGTAGATTGTCGAATTGGATGGATGGATGTTGCATTCTCTTGCTGAAGGCAACAAGAAACCCAAAAATTGTGCATTGAGACGATCCCAATTAAATAGATATACAATAATATTCTATGGCCAGTCAGGCATGGCATGAGATGTTGAGATACATATATGCAAGTCAATTCAGACTGGATGGTGCTTTATTCAACCCAGTTTTTGGAGTACCTTCCACAACCCATACTTTGACGCAGTCGATTGCTTTAGCAACATTTTTCTCCCAATCACAGTGATATGTGATGATTTCCAAAACAACTGTTTGAACTATTGTCCCGCATATCATTCCAACCCATATCCCCATGAATCCAAAATCAAACACCATGCCAAGCAGCACTCCAAATGGAACCCCGATTTCGTAGTAGCACCCTATGTTCACATAAGAAACAATAGACTACCATCCTGATCCAATCACCACGCCTGAGAGTACTGGCTACATGTTGTTATCATTTCTTTCTTGAAAAGCCTAAGTGTGAGCATTTGTGAGTGGAAGAGAGAAATTAATTGGTGCCAGAATATAAAAGAACCATAAGCTACGAAGGTCGAAAATACAAGTCCAGGAAACACGTGCGTAACCCATTCCAATAGCAATCCCTGATATAGAGGAAATGATATCGCTGCAAATCAAATCAAATACAACAAAATCGGTGCATCCTTAAAAACAATCAAATAAGATTGCCGCAAATTAATCAAATCAGATCTACTCTTACAACCTCCAACAGAAAAATCTCTGAATGCTGTTGAACGAGGAGATAAACGATCTAAAACCGGCTTTCGGGGGTATATTGAGAATCTGGGAGAGAAAGAAAAATGGATCTTCTTACCTCATCGATCCCCCTCATCATGCACTTACCTGCACGTTCCTTTAGTCAATTATTTCAGCAAGGATGTTGGAGCACGCACCTTCATCTTGTCCGTGTTAATATTTCCATGTGATACCTAGGAAGGCCTTCAATGACAACCTTATTCTTAGACCAGAGGTGGAATGTTGATGATCGTGAAATTTCAAACCTAAACCTTTATCAACATCTTTTGCGTGTAATATTCCAGGTTACAAATTCAGTTTTATTGGCGGCAATCAACTGATCAATATTTATTGCAAATGCCATCTCACAAACAGTTTGAAATTGTGTGTAGGATGGGGGAGGGTATGAATACCTTTGTCAAAGCAACTGAAGACTGATAGATCCAAGTCCTATTGCACATTAATCAAATGTTTATGATTTGTTACTTCAACCTATCGAGATTATCAATCATCCAAATGTCTGTCAATGGATTTCACGAACAAATTAGGCAATTGATTGATCTTAGCCACACATTATTGCTTATTTCCAACTTATTCGTTATAACATTTTTGCGTTCTTTTAGCGTGCAGTGGATAGGCATGATCCGATTGTGTTATTAATTGAGATCTTTGATTGTTTTATCATATCTAAGTTGACTGTTATTTGACAAAAATGATATCCGTAAACAATAAATTGATTTGATAATAAATTCTCCAAGTCAGTGCACATCTCCACAGACTACCGTGAGTATGAAAAATGATATGAATACCTAAAGAAAATCTTCAATGATTGTAATACGGGCAAGTGATCTAGAAAACGTGGCTGGATTTGCAGAATAGTCTCTGAGATAAATGATAACAGATCGGGTATGATGACAACAAAAGAGAGATAGTCGCTTTGAGTACTGAGAATGATGGAAAGAGTCAAATATTCATGGAGTCTTTTATTCATCGAGTTTTTCTGGTTTCTCATATATGGAAGTCTACATCAACGATTTGATTATGAGGAAAGAGTAAAGGGTGGTGTTCAAATCAATATCGAATAAGTGGGATAGAAGGATAGTGTAAATGGCAGAAAACTTGGGATCACATTCCACAAACCACATGCGAAAACATCCAGGAGACAAGGTCAAAACCATGATGTTGATCTCCTAAGAGTCCATAACTATCTTGCAACAATCAACAAATCTCTGAATGGATCAATATAAAACAAATTTCTGATTTGATATGGTTATGATTTGATTTGAGATTGCCCTTATCATGTGAATATTTTTGCATAAAATCTTCCTCTTAATTCTGCGAATAGAGGTTATCTTTCCCTAGTTTTTAATGACTGATCTTTCCATATAAGCGATTTTTTTTTTTTTTTTTAAGATTTTATTCCCACTAGACTTAGAAAATACAAGAAAAATGGTATGGATTTTCAATAATTATAATTTGCAAAGACTTCGATCGAGATTCAAAATTTTAGTTGATTCTTCCACATTTTTAACTTTTACAGGTTGCAGCGTGTAAGGATTTAATGTTGCTGACTGTATTCAATGTCAAAAGATACAACTAACAATGAGGGCGAGATATGATATTGCTGCTACTCAAACCCAGGGATGAACCTAGACGGGAAGTTAAAAATGAGAAGATGCTTGTTTTAGCGTGCCGCGATAGTTCAGTGGAGAAAAACTCATGAATTTGCAGACCATTTATATATATATATATAAATGGTCTGCAATTGTTTTGTTTTATTTTATCCTAATGCTACTGTTGTTTTATTGTTTGCAGATTTGCAAATTTATTCAATCACTGTTACAACATGTAAAATGTTGTTGTACCAGCATGCTGCAACATGTAAAATTTTCACTGTATCAGCATGTTGTAACAACCTGTAAAAATTGTGATGTTTCAGCATAGAAAAATTTTGGTTTTATTGTGTTTACTGTTAAGTATGTTTGCAAGAACATTCATTCTTGAAATCCAAATCATCCCTATTTTTTGATCCTCACGATCGCTCGAAGCGCGGAGGAGAGCATACTTATTCTAAGAAAAAAATAATTTTTTTTTTTGAGCAAAAACATTGTTTTATTCATTAGCCTACCTACTCTATGCTAATTGAAACTTAAAGATTAGTTACGTGTAGTCAAACTTCCAATGGATCCAAGCATGCAACAATAACAAAAATGTATTCATGTGCAATTTTTCAAATGAAAGATATAAATTTACATGAATAAACGAATTTTGTTGTTGTAACGACAAACTAACTAAGAAATAAAATTTATCTAATCGAGTGCTTACCTGGAACCATTGTTCAATAATGCTTTCATAGGCGTGTTTTTCCTCGCTCAGATCTTGTTGTAACTCCTCTTCATATTCCTCAATCTCTTACTCGAATGATTGTTCGTCATCAAATATATAGGGTTCTTCAGATGTTGAATTCTCGTTTGTTGCTGGAGGAGTGTTTGAATCTTTAATTGCTGTCAAGATCTCCTCTTCCTGAGAAGAGGAGATCCTGAATTTCGCGAGGATATGAGTGAGTAGTTCCAAGATGACACTCATTGTTAAAACATATTGAAAAAGGGGTTCTTACAACACCTTAAAAAAACAAAAAAAAAAACTGAAAATCATACTTGCTGAAACACATACTCTCCATAGTTGCAGAAAACACACTTGCTACAATTGAAACTCACACTTGCAAAAAATGAAATTTGCGTAAATTGAAATTCACACTCTAGAGCTGGCAGGGAGAACATGAGGAGTCTCAACTCAAGTAGCTTCTATGATCCCTTACCAACACATGAAGACACACTTGTAGGAAATCAAACTAAACTTCAATCTGTCGTGCTTCCCCGACAACGACACCAAAATGTTAGGCGGAAATATTGTCGTTTAATTCCGTTGTAGTATTTTCCCAACTATTTAATTTGTCAATCCGAGGTTCGTAGGATTACGAAGCACACACACTATATATGCAGGACTGAAGTAGAAGTAATCTAATCTAAATTGCTGAATTGAAATTAATCTAGGAAAGCATCGAATTACTAACTGGGAAAGCAGGAAATTGCATAAGGGAAAAACAATACAACATGTGAAGAGTTGAACGACAAATGACAGATGTGATCTCACACAATATATCAATCTCAAATTATATTACAAGAGTCAAATGACAAATCATGGAATAATAGAAATGAAAGAATCAAAGCGAAGAATCAAATCTGAGAATCCCCTTCTCCTAATTACAAGACTAAATTATGAATTACATGATCTCTAACTCTAACTCCAACTCCCCAATTATGAATAACATGATGAACTCATGAAGAGAGAACACTCTCTTATATACATGAGTGTCATAATTACAGATCCACTATTCTCGCAACCACTCTCAACTACTTTTCCATTATGACAATATATGATCCCTTCAAATCCTCCATACATCTCTCACATATCTTAGATAAGATATGCCAACCGAATCTTCCACGATCTTGTCCCTTTCAAATCTTCAAGTTTGAATATGTAATTAGAATTTGAGGATAGGTGGTGTATTTTGACTTTGTTGCAATATTCAAATATGCATGCACACATCATCAAACTCATCCAACCTTGATATATAATGAAAATATGTCATTTTTCTAATATTTAATCATACATTCACTTATAATAATGAAATGAATAAAGTGGAAAATAATAAGGTGAAACCCAAATGTATGTATGGAAATGGTATGATAAAAGGTTTATTAGGACCATGAAATGTAAGGTATGGTGAAGGAAAAGAGGATATAAATGTGACATTTTTGAGTCCTAACACGGGCCAGAAGGAAAGAAGAAGAAACAGTGTTAGAACAACATAAGCAGGAGTTAAAAGAATTCATGACTAGAAGGATCGCACACTTGATTGCAGAACAGGAGAACAGATCGAAGCTATTTAACACTAGAGACCCATATGTCGAAGCTACAAGAACATTAGAAGACCAACAAAAGACTGAAGTACTTATCCCAGACAAAGAAGAGGTACTACCCCTAAATCCTAGGAAAGAATTTCAACGATGCGAAGTAAATATGTTAAGAGAAGATAAGGATCAGAATGCGAAAAGGCATACTGAGACGAAGCTCACTAGAAAGAAGGCTAGAAAGCTAATTAAGAAGAGGGCTAAGATTGAAAAGCTACAGAAAGTCCCAGAGGGAACCTTACAGAAGGAAAATTTGCAAAATTGGATCTTCGCCGGGATATCAGAATAGTGACACATGGCACTTCACCATGGTGAAGTAATATAGTCGTCGGGGAATGTTATAATCGTTAACATCAAGGATCTGAATGGATAGAAAACCATTTATGTCCATCCAACTGGCCATTTTACCGTTGAGACCGCACCATAATGGATAGAACCGAGTTAATTAATACCTCATACCCATTGCAAGTGACCCGTTGTCGAGTTACCTATTTATCCCACCACGCCACGCACCGAGAACACTTTTTCCAATTGAGAATTTGAGCCCACATACTATGTTGAGTTTATACCATGATCATCATGCTTCTGCTCTCTCTCTCTCATTACTGTGTCTAAGCTACTCCTTCCGAACCTGAGATTGTTAACCCCAAGCATGTATGTTGGACGAGTTGAGCGCTGTAGAATGAGTTTTTGAGGAAGTTTTGATCAACCTGATGACTGAAAGAGTCATGTCGGATATAGGATTATCCACAGGTGTACAAGCATAATCCACGAGAGGACTGCCAGCCTCTCCGTCAAATGCTTGAGCCAGACCATCTTGACCATCATATGAGAAGCAAACTAAGCACAGGGATGATCTCGTGAATGCTAAGTTGATTCTGAGCATATTACCTACTTATAAACCACCTTTGAGAAGTGCGGTAAACCATGACAACATACCTAGAGATTTTGAGTACGCCTTGGTCACTGCATACCTCCCGAATGGGATACGCGCAGTTCGCACAGACCAAGATAAGATTGCAATGTTGAAGTTTAGAGACTTCAACCTCGGAGACTGGAAAGTTTACAACATGCTCGCCCCACATAAGTACCTGACCAGAACAAAGGGAAATAATTCGAAGATCGTCCCTCAGTCATGGACCCATAACCTTGCGCAGTCCACCCTGCTGAATGTTATGAATATTCCACACTTTGGACGACACCAAGAGGTGAATGTATTTGTCAAATTGTTGTTGTCTTGTTACCATGGAGGTTATCTATGGTTAAACTATCGCATAACAGTGGATCCGATGTTGATAAATCAGATCACCGGGCTTAGTATGCAAGGACCTGACCCACAAGATTTCTATCCTGGAAAATCCATGGACCGCTCTCTCACTCAAAGGATCAAGGACACTTATGGCGATGTTGAGAAGGGCATGCGAGGCTACAAGGAAGCTTCTATCCAGAGTGGTGCAGTGCACCTCGTCGGTCAATTGATCGCAGGAAAGTTAGTACGCAAGAACCAACCCACCCAAGTGACTAATTTTGTAGTCGACCTCGCAGGGAAGTGCGTGAAGGGCCTACAAATGAATTGGGCGCAGTGCCTGGTGAACCAATTAGAACTTGATTGCAGAGAAGCCCAAGATCAAGGGTATGAATTCCACTTCAGCTGGCTATTGATCCTGATCTCTTTCATCGCTTGGGAGATGCTGGAAGGTGTGACCTTCCCGGGCATCGAGCCCTTTGAACCATTGGCTGCAAAGTTCAGCACACTGTGGTATTCAAGCGACATGAATAAACAATGGCAGTCTAATGCTGTAATTAATGCATACTACAACCAGTTGAAGGTATCCATACATTCTGTGCCTCGCATAACTCCGAATACTTTACACAGGTTTAGGCCTTTGATGAAGTTCAATGCAGATCACCATTTCATCTATATCACAGCACGTGCTGATGAGAACAAGCAACAAATTCAGTCCTATTACAAGCTAATAGAGGAGGATTTGGAGGAGATCACCAAGGACTGGTCGGTGAACCTCCTCATTCTAGTAGACCCTGCAGAGATATCCAATATAAATAGTCCAAAAACTACATAGGATACACCTGGGTCGAGCAAGAGAAAGAAGACTGAAGAGGTCCATGATTTAGACAGGGCATCCATGAATACCGCTTCCATCTCACCCGAGAAAGGAGCTGATGATGCAGAATTGAATCACACAGAGGTCAAGCAACAATAGTGTGACAAGGCTAATCCCCTGAAAAAGAGGAAAGGTTCACCTCCGAAACCTTCCTCCTGGAAGAAATCGAAGGCCACTATGACGAAGATGCAGATTGTCCTCACCTCTGATGACTTTGAATTCCTCGTAGCAACCCTGAATGATGCTTCGCTGGACATAGAAGAAAATCAAGAAGAGATGTATGATCGAATCATGATTGAACTCCGAGGAGTAAAGAAATCCCTACAATCCAGCTGTGCAGTCTTCACTGCGTCGGGAGAACCAGAAGTGGGAGATGAGCCAGCTCAACTCCACCGAATAGCTGATGCATTCGAAGCTCGTCTTCGACAAGCATAAGAGGAAATAGCGTAAGCCACTCAGGCTTTGGTACAATTACAGGGAGTACTTGTAGAATATCGTCGAGCTTTCGAACAGGAAAAGAGCGATCTCCAAGCAAAGTTTTATGAAGAAAAGGCACAACTGCAGCAAGGTAAGGAATAGTTGCTCGCTGAGCAACTTGAAGTGAAGGAAACAGTCAATAGAGAACTTCGGTCTGTGACTGTCATAGAAGTAAAGGCAGAGGATCAAGTCACGAAGCAAGTAGCACAACTTGAATAAG
>ML800536.1:348669-386762 GCA_009831015.1 Picea engelmannii
CTAGGGAGAAGAACTAGAGCAGGTTAGCACCGCGACAAAACAACACCTGGAAGGACCTATGAATGATGCAGTCATTCAAGAATTTGTTGAAAAAGAGCGTGTAGCACAACAACAAGTTGAAGCAGTTTGAGCCAAGATCGAAGCGTTCGAAGAAGAACTTCCTATATCAGAGTGACTTGGGACGAGTCACAGGTGAGTGTTGGGGACCTATTGGCCCTTGACCAGGTTTTGTGGATATCTGGTCAAGTTTGACCTATTTTTGGACTTCGACAACCTGTCGAAGGAAGAGCGCAAGACAAAGTAGAGATCGCGAGATATCGGCCCCTTTTTGGGTCCTTTTTGGAATATGAGAATATGTAACAGGAATGGGATGTCGGCCCATGGGTTTACCCATGTTTAGGCCTATTTGTATATATAAATAGATGCTTAGGCTAGATAGAAGTGGTGGTGCATCTATGTGATGTGAATGTATGCTAAGTGCAAGTAGAGTCTGTAAGTGCTTTGTGCATAACTGTGTGAGACTTGCAAAGCTAAGTGAAAGTCATTGTAGCAATATTGTGGAAGGCTTAGTGCTGGAACGCAAGGAAGAAGGATCTAGCGAGCTACGTAAATCTTCTGTCCTATGTGGAGTAAGGGTTTTGAGGCTCTATGCTTTTAACCGATCGACTGAAGATAATAAAGAAGAAGATTTGGTGGACGTAGCCCCAGTGTGTGGGTGAACCATGTAAATATTGTGTTTTTATGCTATGTGATTTTCTTAATGTGTTTATGACTCTCTTCCTAAGTGATTTGATAGAGATAGATAAATATGTATATGCTTCATGCTAATGATGTGTAAGAATGTTAGATCTTACTTCTATGAATGTGCTTGGCACTTGTTTCTGCCAGATCTAATCCATCTATTTGTTCTAAGTGCTTAATTACCTTAGATCAGTGTGAACGCTGCAAAGCTTTGTTTTATCAACGAAGTAGATATTGGTTCCATATTGAGGATCTGACGGTTCTAAGTGCTCTATTAAGTATCATAATCATAGATCTGTGTCCCAACTAAGGTTGTAGATACTTGAGTCTTGCAACCACCCCTGCCTCTACCTTGGGTGAGACTTCATCTCCTTCGCAGGTGTTGCCAAAAGGGCCGGTAGTTAGGGTTTTCTTGGTGCGCTATTGTAGCGTTGAACCCTAGTTCTGCCCCTATGCCAACAATGTTCCATCCTCCGTTCCTTCTTCTTCAACATTCCTTCTCTGTGCTTCCAAAATGTGAGCTTCACCTTCTCCTTCTTTCTTTCTCTCAAGACATTCCCAAGGCATGTTCCCTGTTTTTCCACAGGCTAGCACCTTAATTATCCTCCCGTAATTATTCCTCTTCCTCTAGAAGAACTTCTTTCACCACCCTATCTTCCTCGGGAACTTCCTCCTCTTTCTGAGTGACTGTGTGGTTCCTCAGTCTCATCTTTGGATTTATGTGCCTTATCATGGGAAAATCCCTTGCCTTTGTTTGGGGCCGGGCTCCTACCTTTGCCTCATTGGTTTTTATTTCTTTCCAACTTCTCTTCTTCCTTCAGTGCAAACTGATAAGCATCCTACACTGTCCTCACTGACATCATGGTGATATCATCCTAGATTTCATACCTCAAGCCATTTACATATCTGACAATTTTTTCTTCATCTTTCTCTCTTTGTCCATTTTTGATGTTCATCTTGTATAACTCCTCTGTGTACTCTTTAACTGTCATAACCTTCTATCTCAGGTTCTGTAGCTTCTTGAACAAATTCATCTGATAATATTTGGGCATGAATTTAGCCTTAAGCTTGGCTACCATTCTGTCCCAATTCTTTATATTCTTTCTTTCCTTTCTTCTCCTCTCAGCTTGTATTTCATCCCACCACAGTGTTGCATGTCCTTTAAGCCCAGTGAAAACATGTCTCACCCTTTTCTCCTCATCGACATATTCATAGTCGGAATATTTGTCCATGGATCTTATCCAATCCAACAACTCTTCAACATCCAAATTGCCTTCATACATTGGGACCTCTATCTTGGCTTTAGCTTCCAATATAACAACTTCTCTTAGTAAGCATTCTTCGGAAAAAATTTCCCCTGCAGCTTCTTCAAATTTTACTTCTTCACTTTCTGCATCGTTGATGCCTCCAACATCAGGTGCCCTCCTCTGCACTACCTCCATCGCATCTAATCTTGCACAAAGATATCACATTTCTCTTTCTACAACACGATTGGCCAAAGGTGGCTCCACTCGTCTCCTCGGTGGCATTGTTCTGACTTTATCTCACACACAGAGTACACATTTGAGCTCCTTTGTCTCCTCTTATTTTCCCGTTGTCTGCAAGAAAAAATAATGCCTTTGATGCATCTTGATGCAATGCCCCCACCTCAACGGGTCTTCTGACCTCCCGATCAAGGATCGATCAAGATACAGAGTCATATTGACTCTTCAGATCTCTGTTGGACCCCAAATCAACTTACACAGGTCCTTCCTCCAAATGCGTAGCTTGCATGGCACCCAGGGGCCCTCTCCTGAACATTTTTCAAATTTCAATGCTTGACGGGCGCTAGTTGTTGTGAGTGGGAAATCCCCCTATGGACTAGCATTAAGGGTTCTATAATTCATGCAGAAATGACCTAAAGTCTCCTACTTCTTACCATAATCCAAATCATAAACGCCATTATCCATATGTAAATATAAGATTAAAAAGATCAAGTTAATGTACCCAAGTTAATGTACCTTAGTTTTTGTGTTTGATGTCGATCCTTTAACGTTCGGTTGCTCCTTGAATGAAAATCTCCTGCCAAAGCTGATCTGCATTCATAAACAGACAAACAAAGAACTCCAAATATGCATATGATCTATGAATTAATGGGTTAGATATTCTATCAAAATATAATCAATATTAAACATTAAAAACCTCATATGGCGGGACGGGAAAAGTACTTCTTTTATTAATCTCACAAGAGTAACTTACAATAGTGAGATCGACCACTGCTCCTCGAATGTGGTCTTGGGATCCTGTTCAACTGTGCTCCAACTACTTTTGTATATGCTTCCCTTCACACAATGGTTGCAAAAGGTTGGGGCAAAGGGAATGCAAAATCGGGTAGAGTTTCTTTACAATTATTTTCCTCTTCCAAATGGGACCCCTACCCATTATTTTATAGGCTGAAAAGGGTTAGGTATTTGGTTGAATGACCAGATGTAGGCAGTCAAAGGGTTTTAGGAAACCTACCTGAAAATTTGTATTTCATCTGCAACTTTCTATTTTTCGTGCTTTTGTAGGTATATGTGAGATGTAGTGGGTCAGCTAGCGTATACACGTGTGCAGTAGTGGAGCATGGCGCGTGTGCCTTCAAAAAGGGTGTTTTTAAGAAGAGTTGTTTAGTAGTGGCTAGGAAAAAATGGAAAATGAGATGGCATGATGCTAGGTATGCATGCTTGGTGAAAATTAGGGTTATAACAGATGCCCCCTAATGGATGAGGTCAGAAGAGAATATGATGGCCAAAATACATTACCAATATTTACCAATGTACGAAACAAGTGAGCCCAGGGACCAGAGTTCGTGAGGTTCCATCTGCAAAATAACAATTGTCTCACCAAGGCGGGCATACCCATGCTCAGGATGAATTAAAATCATGGTTGTCAATCAAATACACTGCAGATCCATGTCATATAACTATATAAAGTGTAGCCGCGAGCAATACACATCAGATCTACATCTCGAAATAAAAAAGATATACATGTATAGTATCCACCTTCTAGAATCTAATAAGGCTTGATGGCTGGAGATGAGGCCTTCAGAGCTCGAGCAACAACTTCAAAATCTTCACAACTGAGGTAGGAGTGTAATATGAGTGTGCGAATTCACTACCCAGAGGTCTTTGACGACTTGTCAGGAACGAACTAGAGGATCTTGATGATCAGGCTAAGGACTCCATTGATTTCGAACAAAGACTTGATTGGACTTTCGGGAGGGCCGAGAATGAGGGTAGGAGACAAACTGTAGAGGGGCCAACTCAGGATTGGTAAAAACTTCCCTTGGACATTATCACGACAAAATATGAGACTCAGGCAACATGGTATTTGACATAAGTCTACGATGCAGGAGGCAACACAAACTCTCCAAATATTTGGAAGAATAACCAAATGGAGGAGGACACAACTCTATGTAGTGAGAACAACTTCCTAAGGTCAAGTTGAACCCCAAATCTTGACTAACAAACGTAAGGATGTGGTTTGTCCAAGGGAGACTCATTGTGTTGCCAACAAAAAGAAAATACTTTTCCCTTCCTCTTTTTGGGGTATATTTGATTTTTTTGTCTGTTTCAATAATTTTGGAAATCTTGAAAAAGAACAAAATAATGCTACGTTACAAAGGAGGATCGGGTGTCACAGACATACTAGTTCCAAATGCAAGGAACACATGGATGCTCAGAGAAAAAGGATATATGCAGGAAAAGGACACTTGGGAAAAATCCTCTGTGGGTCAAGGTGTCAAGACACAGAGGCAAAGTGCTACAGGGCTTGCGTATGAGGCATGCTTCATATGGTTTAGTTGAGGGAAACATGGAGCCGACATTAGGCCAAAGACACAGGTATGAAAATGTGATTAATAATAAACAATGGTAATGTCCTCTGATGTGGTTTTAACTAGCCCAGAGAAGGTAAACTCGATGGCTTTTCATATTTAGTGAGTTTGAAAAAGCGTAAAAGGAGACTCCACTGGCGTACCTTTTTCGAAGGTAGTCCATTCGATTCAAAAAAGGGGTAAACCAGCACCAAAAAGACATCTATTCAAAACCATTTTAACGAGTGTGCACTTTGATAAAGACAAGATCACCCGACAATTTTTTCATATTTAAGGAGTTTGAAAAAATATTAACTATGGACTCTGTATGGGATGTTCTTCTGGACCATTTTAACGAGTGTGAAGGAACAAGGTCACTCGACAATCTTTTCAATTTTAGGGAGTCTGAAAAGAGCTTAACTGTGGACTCCGTGGGGGTTCCTTTTTCGTAAATTTAGTCCCTCAGGCGCGAAAAAGGGTTAAAATCATACTTGAGAATACTCTTCTAGGGAACCGAAGCTCCTAGAGTATACCTTTGTTTGTACAGCTGACCATCTGGACCAAAAAAGGGGTAAACTACCGTCGGACAGACGTGCCTTCAAATTTCAATTTAGTGAGCGTGAAGGTCAACAAGGTCGCTTGGAAAGATTTTCATTTTTAGAGGGTCTGAAAAGGGATTAAAAGAAGACCCGTTGTGTTTTGGGAGTCCTGAGGGTGAGGTCAAGTGAGATAATGAATCGTGAAAATGAGGCTCATAGTTGTAATCAGGAAAAACTAAAAAGGACTCCCTAGCCTATAGTCATTAGTGACAGCATGGACGCCAAAATGCAACTAGGATATACCTAGGGTGCCCATGTACTAGTAGGCTCTACCACCAAATTACAACACTTCTAGAGAAAAAGTAGGGTTCCACGGGAAATTTGGTGGGATTGATCGTATGGCAAAGCGAAAAACACAACGAGGTGCAACCAGTGGAAGTGGAAATCTATATTACATGCACAAAGTTGAAAAAACGACTTTTCACCAAAAGACCTTTTAAATGACCCAAATCGCCCAAAAAATTCAAAATACCCAAAGTAACACTTATTGTAACATCCCTTATGAAACTCTTGAACCATATAAAATGATTTTTAGATTAGAAAAAACGACAAAAAGTGGCCAAAAAGTCTATAAATAGAAGCTGGTAGCTCATTATCACCATTGCTAATTGAGAAATTGACTAAAATCCGGAGCTTGACTGCAAGACCCACCCATCGAGCAGGGACGAAAGTCGGCCTTAGTGATCCGATGGTGCCGAGTGGAAGGGCTGAATACCCCTTTGTGAAAAGAGTTGATTCTGGGAGCCTCAGTGGATGAAACAAACTTTCGCTTGGACCAAGTAAGTACATACTAACCCCTCTTGCAATTCAATTCTTCATTTATACATTTAATTTTGTTTTTTGGAGGGGCACCACCCTTTAAAAAGGTCAGCCCTGTGTACATGTGGGCTATCCTAGGACAGCCTACGTGTGCACGCGGGCAAGAGAAAAATTGCATGTGTGCACATGCGACTGTGCACACTACAGCTCACGTGTACCCTTCATTTTGTGGAAATTTAAAAAAAGAGAGGAAGATTTAACCCTCCTGAACTTTGTCTATTATAGGATGTTTTTTCACTGGAGAGAGAGAGAGCATGAGGACATTGAACTTTTGGTCGACGAGGACCCTGATGCTCTTGCTGCATTGTTGCAATGTGGTTTGTTAAAGGTTTTCCATTTTCCTTTCATGCGGGCACAACCTAGGCTACTGAATGCCTTGGTTGATTATTGGCATCCTGACGCAGAGGCCTTCATGATTGAGGGACAGTCATTGAATCCAACGACCAAGGATATCTACTTTCTGAATGGCCTCTAAAGGAGAGGGGAACCAGTCAATTTTCGCACTTTTCCCTCTGGGCCTCACAACATATCGGAGTTGATTGAAATCCATTGTGAAGCTGGCATAGACAAAATGGGCACACAGGTGCTGATACGAAATATTTCAAACTTATCACTGAAGGTGATAGTGTTTCTCATTGGGTGGATCACTGGGTCTACGTCTTTGCATCAAGCTTCCCGGGTGCACATGAATTGTGCGGTTCAATGCTTAAACGCACAATTTTTTGACTGGAGCACCACATTATTGGATTGTATGAAGATCCGGCTAACAGAGTGTCGAATGCGGAGACACATAAACTTTGGTTTTGGGACCATTCTTTGTGCTTTCTTATTCTTTGAGAGTGCCTAGTTTTAGTCCTAGAGAGACGATATGAGGGCACCAGGCCTCTCACCCCGCGCTATGCAGATGGGTGGCGTTGTTTCCGCGAAAGGGGTGAGGAAGGACTATTGAGGCCTTTGATGACAAGTTTTTCTCTTGCTGGGCACAAAATATTCCGGCCATAGAGGACTACCCCTATGCCGAGATCAATTTTTCTAGAGATCTTGAGATGCTGGTACCTCCCAGAGAGGAGTGAGGAGAGATGGGTAATTTTTTTTTTTTCTAAAGTTATTTAATTTTTATGTTTTTTCATATATATATAAAAAAATTTTTGTGTACCAGAGTATCTGACAACTATGTATTTGTTCTATGCAGATGTGGGGCTAGTGCGTCCAACAAACTTTTTGAGGACTAGGCGATGTCCTCGACTAGAGGCAAGACCAGCTACAGCTGGTGGATCAGCAACAACAGGGGGACCTTTAGCTAGAGAGGCTGAGAGAGTATTGAGATGGGTAGAGCGGAACCTAACCACGCTTACTCGGATAGTCCCCATGGCAGAGATCGAGGATCTCCCACCATCCATTCATAATCGCGTTGTTGGGGTACCATGGACCTGGGTCCATCTTTTTCGGCGTCTGGCTAATGTCGTTGTCCACTATGACAGGGCCCACAGGCCCCGCCCTTAGCTTAGAATAGACTTCTTATGTGTCGAGGGCACCATTTGTATATTTTTTAGGGAATAAGCCCCGTGACTCTTTACTAGACACATATTTTTTGAGGTGCTCGCACCCACTTATGTACTCTGATACTTTGTGATATATATATGCATATTTACATCTTTTTTTGTTTTATGAATTACATTTATTTTCGAATATATTTACATGTGTGTGTGTGTGTTTTTCTTACATGTGTGCAAGATGCTAATCTAATAAGATATACGTAATGTAATCAAAGCTTTGTTCTAAGATATGTACCCTAAGGAACCGTCGGTGTAGATTAGGATCATGAATGTGGTAAAATCCATTTAACTGAGACACAACTAGTTGAGCATCTAAATAGCAACGGAGGTGAGATATACCAAGCGACAAATCATCACAGAGCAACTCAAGAACTGCACTTTATTCGACAACATTGTTTGTGGTGTCACCTAAACAGATACCTCTTGAAGATAGAAACTAGCCCTAAAGTGTGAAAATCACCCAAGTTGCAGAAGAAAGCCTTCGAGTGTGCCATCTAGCATCGTCCGCAAACCCAACAAACACTTTTGATTCACTTGAAATTTGCCATAGTGAAAAATATAACATCAAAAATGACACGTCCATAAAACCAAAAGACAAAACTAAAAGTAATAGTACAAAGACTATACATATGTTACAAAAGTCATCTAAGGTGACCCACCTATGAGTAATACTTCTTGAGATAGAGCCCATTTCTAGGCTTTGCCAAAACATTTCCCTCAAAGTCCACAAGATGATAAGTGCCCTTCTGTAGTACTTCTTTTACGATGAAAGGTCCGAACCACATGGGTTTTAACTTTCTTGCCCCCAGGAGGTCCTTATCTTGGTCATAGACCAAGACAAGGTCGCCTTTAGAGAAAATCCGAGGATTAATGAACATATCATACTGACACTTGAATTTTTTTTGTGTGCCTCATTATCTAAGGCCGCATCATGACATTGCTCATTGAGTTGTTCGAGATATAATAAATTCTCTTCAAGCGGTGAAGTGTCTGGCAATAAATGTACTTCCAAATTTAAAGATGGGATCTGGCACTCGATGGGCAAGACTGCTTCCAACCCATAAACGATTTGAAAAGGTGAGAAACCGATTGCAGTCTTAACAGACGTTTGGTAAGCCCATAATTATGAGTATAACATCAAATGCCAATTTGACTTGGACGAATTGATCGTTCACTGTAGAATGGTCTTAAGAGATTTATTTACAGCTTCCACCTGACCATTCGCTTGTGGGTAGTAGGGTGATGAATGTTCTTTCCACAACCCAAGTTTTGACGTTAACTCAGTCATCATTTTGTTCTTAAAGTGACTTCCATGGTCAGTGACAATCTCTCTCAAGACACCGAACCTTGCTATTATATGGTTGAACAAAAAGAGAGTTGTTGTCTCCTCGTCATCTTTGAACATTGGCATAGCTTCGACCCACTTGGTGAAGTAGTCTACTGCTATGATGATATAATAGTGCCCCCTTGCTGAAGTGGGGTTGCATGTAGTGTAATCAATCCCCCATTTAGTGAAGGGACCAACGGTAATAACGAGAAACATGGGAGCGGGGTGTGCCCTCATATTCCGAGAGAAGATCTGACACGGGTGACACTTCTTGACCGATTCAACACAATCTTTGATTAATTTCAGCCAGAAGTAATTGACTCATAGAATATTTTGGGTTGTTGCCAACCCAGAAAAATGACCGCCACATGCTCCAGTGTGGCAATCGTTAAGCATGATTTTAGCTTCTTCACGAGTGAGACATCAACGAAGGATGCAGTTTACACCTCGACGATACAAAGTGTCCTCGAGTATGAGATAGTTCTTGGCCTGATGGGGTATACAACGATGCTCATCATGAGAAGTATAGGCGGGACACTTCAAAGTCTGGAGATAGACAAGCACATCTCCATACCAAGGGTCGGAAGATGCGATAAAAAACATGTCTCCTTTGATAGGCGAATCGTCGGGTATAACATCACATGATTCGACCGGAAGTTTCGATATGAGTTCCGCGAAGACCATCGACTTTTTGGATTTTGCCGAAATGAACTCCAAGTCGAATTCCTGGAGGATAACTATTCATCTACTGATCTTTCCACCGAGGACTCGTCATGTCAATACATATTGAAATGGATTCACAATGGCAATGACGGTGGTCTTGCGAAACAAAATGTAATGACAGAACCATTGGATAGCATGGACTGCTGCCAATGCAAAATTTTCAATGTGGGAATAATTGAGTTCTAGTCCAACTAGGCCTCAGATCAGGTAATAAATCATGTATTCTGAGAGAAAATCATCATCCCGAACTAAGACCATACCGATGGTCGACTCCGCAGCGAACAATTACAATAATAAATCTTTATTATAATTGGGTGGTCGAAGCAGAGGGGTAGATGTGAGGGCATGTTTCAACACTGTGAAAGAGCGTTGAGCAGCTTTGTCCCAATGAAAAGAAATGTCCTTCTTCAATAAACGCATAAAACACTTTGTGATCTTGTCATAGCTTGCGATGAAATGCCGTAAAAAGTTCACTTTTCCTTGCAAACTTTGAAGTTGAGTGATGGTGCACAGGGGAGGAAACTGAACTATTGTCTCAACTTTTAGAGGATCGACCATGATCCCTGTGGTTGAAACTATGAAACCTAGCAGACGACCCGATGTGACGCAAAAAATTCACTTGTTTGGATTCAAGCGGATTCGGTAGTAGTGACATCATTCAAGGATAATTCAGAGGTGTGCCGGATGATCGAGATAAGCCTTGACTATGTGTTTGAGGTCGTGGAAAGAAAAATACATGGCCCGCTGAAACATAGGTCCAACATTTTTCAGACCAAAAGGCATCTTCCAATAAGAGAATGTACCCCACAGACAAATGAAAGTGGTTTTGTGTTGATCATCGGGTTTGATCTGTATCTGATTGTATCCCGAAAAACCATCCATGAAAGAAAAGGCCTCACAGCTTGCGCATTCATCGACTATCTAGTCAATAAAAGGTGTGGGGAAATTATCTTTTGGGAAGGACTTGTTCAGATCACGAAAGTCTGTACATATGTGAATTGTAGCCTATTTTTTATTGACCGGCACGGGATTTGACACCCATTGAGTCAATTGGACAGGGTAGATGAAACCAACTTTAAGTAGTTTCTCTACTTCAGCCTTAATAGCTGTTTCTTTCTTAGGATTGACCGGATGAAGATTCTGCCGGACCGGCTTAATATCGGGATAAGTCGTGATTTCATGTTCAACGATTCTTGGATCTATGCCTGGAATTTCCTTGTAAGACCAGGCAAACATGTCGCAGAATTATTTAAATAAATCCGTGTAGATTTGAATCTCCTCGGGGGAGTAGTCTACTCTGACAAAGATATTCTCCATGATGCTAGGGGTTCTGGAGATGTTGATAGGTATTTTTTCAGCTATTGTTTCCATGTTTCCTTCAGCGTAAATTGTGTGCGTTGCCAAAGGATTGATAGGACAAGCTTTATCTCCATTCATAGTCAGAGTGAATTCACCTGCTTCAATTCATCTTAACTCTGGGAGGAAGTAAGATCTATGATGAATATCATCCCAGGGTCTATCCCGACTAGTCATTGCCTCAATAATAGCCTCGTTTGAGGGAAATACTAAGTCTGAAGAATCTATATCAGCAAGGGAACCTTGAGCCCAAATAGGCTCGAGCATCGGATCTAACTCTTGTGCAAGAGTCAGGTTGGGGTCGGCGAAATCTTGTTGAATAATCGAGTATGCAACTTTTGTCGTGGACAGAGGTATGGCCATACCATGGTGCTCTGTCCCTTCCATCGTAGGTAATGGGGAAGGAAGAGTCCACGAATCATTAAAGTACGTCATGAGAAACAATGAGAGTTGAAAAATTTCAGCCCGAGGCTGGTCGAGGACAACCAACATGAAATGGGCATTACCGATTGGAGGCGGGTAATCGAAAGTACCCATCAAAGTTGGGCACAAACCAACCCCTACGTTGATGATGCTGAGTTGAGGGTTGTCAATCATTGGGACTGTGGAGACCCCCGATGAAGGTTCAGGAAGAGAGAAGGATAACTTATCAATGGTCATGATCCGACCCTCATGTGGAAACAACAAGACCTGAAAAACTATCGCGACCATTGCTTGCATAGAATAGGTCCAACTCCTTCCTAACAAGAGATTGTAGTCGAGAGACACATCGACCACTTCAACTTTGACGCACACAGTTCCCCCCCCTAACTACATGGGGAAGGAGGGGATGATCCCATATGGCCGGAAAGAACGACCGTCGAAAGTTGTAAGAAGAGTAGATGACAAAGACAAAACGGGTTGGTCGATGGCCTTCAAACACACCAAAGACATTACACATGTTGAGGCACCCTCATCCACCACTGTACGGAAAATATTCTGGGTAAAATTTTTCATGGTGTAAGCCACTACTATTTGAAAATCTACATGGTAAGGAAGACGAGGTTTTAAGTCGGTCATATCAAGCATGATCGTTCCCAGATTATAAGTCTCAGTAGATCCTAAGGCGGATAACATAACCTTTCTATGGGAAGGGAAACTCTGGTGGAATTCCAAAGCAGACATCACACAAGGGGTTTGTAATAAATCCTCCACCATAGAGTAGTTTTGGGAGGCCCATGCATTTGTATTGTGAGAATATTTCTTGAACACACCTTTTGAGATGCAGGTTGTTGTTTCTCCCAACGTCTTCTCAATTTGGAGAGGAAGAGGTGGGTTTTCGGCTTCTTTTCCCTTCTCAGAGGTGTTTGGATTTCCATAATCATGTTCTCTAGTCGATATATAGGCATCGCCTTTCATTATATACACATTTTCGGACAAAGAACTACTCATAGATGGAGGGGTTCCTTGACTATCCCCTTTCGTGCTCGAGGAGGCTTGAGTTAGATTTTTCTCGTGTGAAAACGGGTTCATTAACACGACAGGTTGTTGTTGTGCCAATAATTTTTGGGCCTCCACAAGCCGAGGGAACTGATGGGTTGGGTGGTCTTCCTTGCAAAGATTACAAGGATACTTCGACTTCTTCTTTTCAGTGTCGCCCCTGCCAGCCTTTGGGTTTGTCGTTTGCACACTGTGTACATCTAACTTTTGGGTAGGGGGAATAGTCGAACCGGTGGTCTAGCTGGCCGATGTCTACTGTATCGACAATTGTTGCAATTAATTTGATAATGGATCAATGAGCTTCGTTTGTGCTGAACCAATAATGTCGTCGACATGTGGTCCAGACCTCTGTCTAGTCTTGTCAAGTATTGACCTCGGTGCATCTGACAAAATTTCGTAAAGTAAACTAGATTGAGAGTAAATCAACTCTAGTTGTTGAGCTCTCATTATTGCGTCTTCCTCGGAAAACACCTTGGATGTTGCGACGTCTTTAGATAATTGGGGTACCAAAGACTTAAGGAACCACTCTAGCAGGAATGCTGGTGGGATTGGCACTTTTATCAAACTCTTCCAGCGTCTCCATTCTTGAATGTGATCTGAGATACGGTTTGCTTTTGTCTGTTCGAAGTTGGCCAACAATTCAGTGTCGGCATCGTATCTCACAGGTAATTGGAAATGGTTTAAGAAAGCCATTGCCAATTTGTCGAAGGAAGAGTATCATGAGCATTCGATCTCGATGTACCATTTCGTAACACTCCCTATGAGAGTGCATTGAACCAATCGCAACTGGACGGAGTCGTCTCTCAAAGAGTTGGACGAGCACCATAAGTGGAAGGTAGTCACGTGATCTCCAGGATCTTCATTAGGCTGGCTTCGAACTTTGGAATGTCTGAAGGCAACTTGGTCGGCATAGGAGGCCAACTTGGATCGTGACAGATGGGGTTGTTTAATAACCTTGTCAAGTCTGGCAAGTGTAGAGTTGCCAGAAAGGGTAGTTTGGGTTGTGGATTGTAACCAGGGAAAAAGGAGCCTGAAGTTTGGCTGGCACCAGGTTGCTTGGAAAAGTTAGGTTGTTGGCCAGGGCTCTGGTAATAAACATGGTCGTGACCAGCATACAGATTTTGCGCTTGTTGAGACATCATCGGCTGATTCTTGAAATAGGACATAAAGGGCTGGGCTTGCGTCATATTCCATGGATTTTAGGAAGGGTTTCTCCCTGCTGAGCCGACGGGCATAGGTGCTGAGCCTTGCCCAGGGTTCCATTGGGTTACCCCCAAGGGTTACCCCCAATCGACATCCCTGACACGGATTCCAAGGTCCTTGTGAGGAAGGAATTCCTAAGTGTGCCCCCTGTGCAGGAATAGTACCCTGTATAGGATGTTGTTGTCCATAACCAGAGTTTCCCCCTACCGAGACGAAAGCTGATGAGAAGGTGTTGTGACCAAACGCGCTGAAAAAAGAGAAACGTGTCGAACCAACTGGCATGTTATAAGAAGGGAGTGCTTGACTACCTTCTCCAAACGAGTTTACGTTTGGCCCAACGGAGTGTTGATGAACAATGTCGAGAGAAGGGGACGAAGGATGTATATGACCCCCGTCGTAAGGGAAAGCGATAAAGGGAGTTGAAGTGCCCCCCATAGATCCTTGTAGAAGAGTGTTGGAACTCCTTGCCCCTAGACATAAATTCTGTAGATTGGAGGAGGAAAGTATAGTACTCAGACTAAAGCCATGCATCCCGTATGAGAATGGAAGGCCTGTCGCACTCTTGGTAAATGGAGTAGTGATCGCCACCATAGACGAAACAGACCGTTGCCCGAGATAGAAGCAGTCGAGACCATAGTGGCTCGGACTGAAAACGGTTGGTTAGGAGGTGGAACACCCCTTCTAGTGATAGTCATGGAGGGAATATGAGTATTCCCGGAAGAAGTAGCAGTGTTTGGTTCCATTGCTTCTTGAGACACTATCAGACACTCATAAGGATAAAATTGTACGACGATGGGCGTTGATAGATCAGTGTTTGAAGGTTTGTATGGACCAAGAGATTTCTCTCTAAGGTATGAAATGGTTGGCTCCTCTGAAATCAATTGTTCTTCTCTCGAAGATGGGTCGGGCACAGTTTCCTATAACCCGGTTGTCTCAAAGGACCCTTGTTGGTCTAGTTTTTGACTTAGCGGTGGAGGGGGGGGTTCGAGGTCAACCGACGACAGGAAAAAAATCCTTTGTGACCGGCGAAACTCCTTATCCTCCACTGTGTGAGAAGAGAAAAGACACACTAGGGATATCTATAATCGTTTGAAAACCAAAACGCACTAGAAAAAATACCTATGAGATAAAACAAGCAGTCACTAGCTAGTTGGAAGAAAAGTTACAACAACCAACACTGGAGTAACTTACCGGTGAAAGTGAAACTTGAATACGGAAGCACCCTCCGGGTATAATCTGCAAAGAATGGCCCGATGTCTGTCCTAGGTACCACAGTATACCCCCATAGTCACCTGTGTAAGTCACTAGAATGATAGGATACTAGGTTGCCAGCATGCAAACAGTCACCAGGCAGGTACAGTCAACAGTCGAGTGGACCGCAATGAGCAGGGTATCAAGCACGAAACCTATCAAGGGTATTGAGTGCAAGTGTTACGGATGATGATTGAGGACCTCGAATGGATTCGAGACCCATGAAGCTCCATGGAAAATGTGATCAACGGAATCCCAAGATAAGCCCTCTATATGCATTCCCCACTATGCTTGGTCCGGCTTTGGAGGGGTTATCTCTGCCATATTTCCGCACGCAACCTCGTGTTTATCCCCTGTGTTAGAGGGGGGCCCCGGATAACTTTCATGATACTGGACTTTTAACACTCCCTAGCATAGACTCATATGTTTGTTTTTGCAGCCTTGAAGAGTTTTGTCTCCAATCCTAAATCAAGGCTCCAGCCTAGACTAGTTGATGGACCCTACAAACATAAAGTCTAGTTGATTTTAATTAATCATTAATTTTAGTGGTTGTCTTAAGTCAAAGGGAACGAAAGTGAAACCAGTGATGTTTTTTTTAGAGATGAAAGAGAAAATCGTATAATGAAACTGGAAACAAATTACTTCTTCACAAATTCAACTTTGCACATTCAAAATCTTTAACCAACTTTTCAAACTTCTTTTTCCTAAGATATTTTAATAGAAAACTCAAAACAAGATTTCACTCGACTACGAGCTACTTATTGTCTTAAGTCAATCAGCCAATAACTTACGAAAGCAATATTTTTCTTGATGATTAATGCAAACAACCAACTACTTAATCCAAACCAAGAAATAAAGGAACTTTTTTTTTATTGTTTAATGCTTGAGAAGCAAAAAGGGAAAAATGACGACAAGTAAAGACCAAGAAATGACTTATGGCCTAAGCACAGATCGCAAAGAGTTACTGACAATAACACACAATCAGATTGAAGTAGACTCTCAAACTTGTCTAAAAACCCTATTACAGAAAAATAGAGGAAAAGCTTTTAATGAAAAAGAAATCTATGATGTAATCAAACCTAAGCTACAGACTGCTATGACAAAGACCTAGACTAGATCAAGAAAATCCTTGAGAGGTGTGACCCCTGACAGGGAAGAGGATGGATGCCTCTTCTAAATTTTCTTTTTCTCAATAGGTACGCTACTGACATTTCAACATCCAACGTATGTACGTGGGTTGTGCAAGGTCAGGACGAGTGTGCACACGTGCAAGCCCACTACAAGTTGCGTTCACCTCTGAAACTCCTCAAAAATTTAAAAAATAAGCAATCAAGCACTGGTAGGGAGTAATGGTATTGAGAACCAAGATCCCTTGAAGACACAGAAACTTACTTTGAGCGAAAAAGATGTAAGGAAACTTTGTTAAAACCAAGATAATATGAGGTTATACCTAGGCTTCAGACTGCAACAATAGAGACCAGAACTAGATCCAGAAAACCCCTGAGAAGAATCACTTATGACAGGGAAGAGGATGTCTGGCTCTCTTAATTTATTTTTTTTCTGAACTCAGGCACGCAGCTAACACTTCATCAACCAACGTATGCATGCAGGATGTATAAAGGTAGGGCACGTATGCACGCGTGCAGGTCCACTACAGGTCGCATGCACCTCTGTGACTTCATGTAAAAGAATAAAAACAATTGAGTAATGAAAGAAGGGAGTACTGGTATGGAAGACCAGAATCCCTACTAGCTCAGACTCTTGCACAAAATCAGAAAAAAAGGTAATAAAACCAATTTAAAACACCCAAAAAGTATCCCCCAAAACCCTAGAGATTTCCTGAATATGGTCGCCAATTCTGTTGTGAGTGGGAAATCCCCCTAAGGACTAGCATTATGGGTTATATAATGGATGCATAAATGACCTAAAGTATCCTACTTCTTACCATCATCCCAATCATAAACCCCATTATCCATATATAAATATAAGGTTAAAAAGATCAAGTTATTGTACCTTAGTTACCGTGTTTGATGTTGATCCTTTAACGTTCGGTCGCTCCTTGACTGAAAATATCCTCCCAAAGATGATATGCATTCATAAACAGACAAACAAAGAACTCCAAACATGCATATGATCTATGAACTAATGGGTTAGAGATTCTATCAAAATATAATCAATATTAAACATTAAAAACCTCATATGGCGGGACGGGAAAAGTACTTCTTTTATTAATCTCATAAGAGTAACTTACAATAGTGAGATCAACCACTGCTCCTCGAATCTGGTCCTGGGCTCCTCTTCAACTGTGCTCCAACTGCTTTTGTATATGCTTCTCTTCACACAATGGTTGCAAAAGGTTGGGGCAAAGGGAACGCAAAATCGGGTAGAGTTTCTTTAAAATTATTTTCCTCTTCCAAATGGGACCCCTACCCCTTCTTTTATAGGCTGAAAAGGGATAGGTATTTGGTTGAATGACCGAATGTAGGTGGTCAAATCGTTTTAGGAAAACTACCCAAAAATTTGTATTCCATCTACAACTTTCTATTTTTCGTGCTTGTGTAGGTATACACGGGATGTAGTGGGTCAGCTCGCGTATACACGTGTGTAGTAGTGGAGCAGGGCGTGTGTGCCTTCAAAAAGGGTGTTTTTAAGAAGAGTTGTTCAGTAGTGACTTGAAAAAAATGGAAAATGAGATGGCATGATGCCAGGTATGCATGTCTGGTGAAAATTAGGGTTATAACACTAGCTCTACTCTGGCTAATCCCCTTCCTTCACGTGACCATGGACTACGACCATGGGTTAGCCCCCTTCGTGATTTCTCACTTCTAATATTTCGCGAGTGGCTTGCTCCCCTTTCTTGATTTCCGAATAGGAGATAGCTCCCTATGTTAGACTCCTTCTTTGATGTGACCATGGGTTATGACCGTGGGTCAGCTCCCTTCACGATTTTTCGAAATCTGAATCTGCGAAATCCTCATATCAGATCCATGGTCCTCGATGATCCACAACTAATGGCTGAGATATCTCTCATGAAATCGGACTTCATGAGTTCTCTCTCCTCTCGACTTTGCTTCTCCTACCTCCGACTTCCCGATTTCTGAACCCACTCTCATCAGATCAACGGTCCATGACCCTTTGTGATCCAACAGTCCAGATCTCCTCTTCGCGTTTTGGGACATTCTGTTTCATGAAGTTGAGAGATGGATCACCTCCTTTCTCTCGATTTCTGATTTCTCAAAAATCCTCACACGTCAGATCGACGGTCCATGACCCTCCACTATCCGACAGTCCACTTTCGCTCCTCCTCCTGATCTTAAGATTTCTTCTGACTTAGAATATTTTCTAAGTATTCAAAGGCTTCGAACTTTGTTCCTCCTACAAGTCTATCTCATGGAACTTGTATGCACTTCTAGAAAGTGTTATCTCTTCTGAGATTTCTCGCCTTCTACACCTTTGATTTCTTAAGGAGTCACTTTGACACTTAGTCGAATTTTTTATCTGTGCACTCCTTGCAACAAATTCTTGTGCAAGTTTTAGGTTCTTGTGGACAACTGTGCACACCTTGCAACAGTCACTTTGCACTCCTTGCAAAGGGAAAGTTCATGCTATCTCTTCAGAGCTTCTGAGTCAAAACAGACTCTATCAATGCACTCCTTGTGGACCGTATGCACACCTTGCATGGCTTAGTGAAGAGAAAACGATTGAACCTTATACAAACATTTCACAGTTTCATATATTCGTAACGAAATTCATTCCTTCATGAAAACAATAATAATAGGGAATTTCAAAACAATAAGAACACTATGAATTGGGTCAATTTTTCTCTGTTATATTCATTCAAAGTAAAAATGGTTACAACTATGATCAAAACAAAAACTAGGAACTCAACTATTTCCTCCTAAATCACTACAGCCTCATTTGGGCATACAAAACCTCTATTTATCTTCGAGGGTCCTTAGGGTACCCCCCCCCAACTACTCGTCTACTCGAAAACAAAACTTAACTGCTACTTAAGTTCAATTACATTTAAGACTAGGAGCAAAAACTCCTAGATTACGCGTGATCATTCAACTTCCAAGAATTTGATCTTCTTCCATTTTTCAATCAGGTCCAAAAGAATTGCAGTAAATTCCAGTGTTAAGATTCTGAAATGATTCCAAGGCGTCGAGTTGTCCTTCCATGCGTGCTCACTGATGATGCTCCTGCATCACTTTTGGATCAAGTTTCATAAAATAATGATATAAAAACATTTGCAGAAGCCTCAAGTCATCCAGATTGGTATACAACAATGAATGAAGAGTATCAGTCTTTAATGGTGAACAATACTTGGGATCTTGTACCTCTTCCAAAAGGAAGATAAAATGTCAGGTGTAAATAGGTGTATAGAACTAAGTATGCATCAGGTGGAAGTGTTGAAATACATAAGGCTCGGTTACTTTCCAAAGGGTTCTCTTGAGTTGAAGGCATAAACTATAATGAAAAAATTTCCCATGTATCCAAAATGAAGTCCATTCACCTTGTTATATCCCTTGTTGGCTCACATCAATGGGAGTTCCATCAGATGGATGTTAAATATGCCTTATTGCATGGGGATTTGCAAGAATAAATATACATGGAACAACCTCTTGACTGTGTCCATAATGAATCTAGATTTGTTTGTTTCCTTAAGAAATCTCTTTATGGTCTTAAGAAAGCTCCCCAAGCTTGGTATGCCAAAATCGATATCTTTCTTCTTGAAACCTACTTTTCTAGATGCCATTATGATCCTAATGTTTATACCAAGAAAGTAGGAATCCATCTTATACTCATTTTTTCTTTATGTTGATGATATTATCCTCACTAGTAGCGACCATAAACTTTTAAACCATGTGAAAAATAGCCTTAATAAGATATTTGAAATGACTTACTTAGGCTATTTGCACTATTTCCTTTCCCTCAAAGTATTGCAAAACAAGGAAGGAATATTTCTTTCCCATTCTCAATATGCTTGTGATCTTCTTTGCCACTTTCACATGGATGATTCTAAACCATCCCCTTCTCCCTCCCAATCTGGAGTCAAATTTGCTGCCACTTGTACTTCTCCCGAAGTTGATGTCACCTTATACAATCAATTAGTTGGTAGCCTCTTACATTTGACTCATACCCATCATGATATATACTTTATTGTTGGTCTTGTTTCTCGGTATATGCAATCACCCAATGAAATCCATTGGAAAACAACTAAAAGGATACTTCAATATGTCTGGGGTATAGTTCAATTCATGATACATTCAGCTCAGGGGCACCTAAGGGGGGACTCCTTTATTGGTTGGTTTCACTGATTCAGATTGGGCTAGTGACCCTAATGATCAAAAGTCTACTACAAGTTATGTTTTCAACCTTAGTTCAAGACGTGTCACTTGGGCATGTCAGAAACAATAGAATATTGATATTTTTTCAGTAGAAAAAGAGTATCGAGCAACAAATAATGTAAGTCAAGAAGCCTTGTGGATTTGAAAGATCCTTTTAGAATTTTTCTTCCAACCACAACATCCTACTAGCCTTTGGTGTGACAATCATAGTTCCATCAAGATCATCAAATATCCATTTCAAAATCAGTGCAACAAACACATTGAAATATACATGCACTTCATTAGAAAGCTCATTCATGATAGGGTTATTGAAGTGTTATTTTTCCCTACAAAAGATAAAGTTGCAGACATTTTCACAAAGTCTCTTATCGAAGAGAATTTTTCCAAACTTTGATCTATCTTAGGAGTTATGGAACTTGTCATTAAGGGGGGATATGCACTAATGCCTCCGAATCCTATTGTTTCTCCTTCATAAATCCTTCAATCCTATCCCAAGTTGTTCTTAAGGGGAGATGTTAGGATATTTAAACACTTAGGAGTTAGTTAAGATCAACTTGGTCTAATGTGTTGTTAGGCTAAAGTGTGTTTCTTAGTGTGTTTCTTTAGTATGCATTAGTATGCATTTTTATTTAAAAAATCTGACGGTCACGATATGTAACCAACATAGAGTGATCCTATGACTCATATTCTCCTCGATATTAATGACTACATTGATCTGTGTCTTAACACCCGATTGGTCCATGATCTCTATTTAAAGAGCATGGAGGGTCATTTATTGATGATTGATTGTCAGAAAATGTATTTTAAATCTCTTTGAAATATTTTCTTTTGCATTAATAAATGTCTCCAAGTGGCCATGTTGGCTAGAGATGTGGATTTTTCCCCATAGGGGTTTTACCACATAAAAACATCGGTGTCCTGATATTTGATCTGGTTGTGTGAGTGCTTACTGAAGGTGTTTGTCCTCTATTGGAATACATGTGTTGTCGAAGAGTACCATGAAATTGAAAGATAAAAAAAAGAAACATAAAAAACTAGGGTATTTTGTAGGGCACATATTACACAAGCCTGCACATATAGACCACTTTGTATATATTTCAAACATTATTTTACTTATTTTCTCTAGGTTTAACACATTAAAAACTGGAGAAAATTGATCGTTGAACCCTTTAATAAAGTTCAAATCAAGAAAACAAGAAAAAATGTACAATGAAAACACTTGGAGTTCGGAAAAATTCTTCTAATACACCTTTGCCACCCCCTTATGTGGAATATACAATACCATGTTTTCCAACCATCCCAAGAAAATAAAGCCACATGTCCTTGCCTCCTCCTATTTATACAAATATTAGTTATGGGTGTGGTAATATAAACACAATTCACGCTCCTCACACACAACCCAATTCACAACCTAGATTTAAAAGTACAAAATGGAAAAAGAATGTCCATATACAGTTAAGGAAGGTCATCACTAACTTTTGGTATTAATTTCATATTCCTTTTCACTATGCTAGAAGCCTTTGTTGGCAATGTTTGATTGATGCAGTGCTTCTTTAGGTACGAGTTTCAAATCCCTACATGTGAGAGATAGTGCCCAAGTTTGAATCTAGATTCTAGATTAGGGTTAGATTTTTTCCATAAGAAGTGTGTCTTGATGCGACACTAGTCTAGAAATATGATAGGAATGTATTCAAACTTAGAAAATATTAGATATGGAAAAATAAATGCAATATATGCAATATTTTTTTGATGATGATTCCAAGTTGATCAATGACTTTTCCAAGGGATATGGAGTCAAAACAATCCTTAAAACTAGGGGCTTAGTTATGAAAACTATTTAAACCAATAAGATGCCAAGGTTAGGAAGGCTACAACCACATTATTAACACCTTCTTATGGGATAAATAATCACATATTTCTTTTTTTGTTGAGGAACAATGCCCCATTTTCTAAGGGATGATGTCTTTGGGAAGACTATCCTCATGTTGGGTGGACAATTGTGATTAAAAATAAGTGTTAAAAATAATTGTTTATGCAAAAACTTCATTCATATGAAATGTAGGTTTTCCATATTTGTTAGTGTATAATAGTTTATGTTACCTTCCATATTTATTATACTAGAGACATAGAACTCATTCATTGTTTCTAGATATGTTTGAGATGTTATGTAGCTACACACATACATTTATTAAATACAATGTAAGGCGGGAGTGACAAACACTTGACTTTGCTTGACTTATATTTTATGAGAGATCATGCTAGGTTGTTCTATTGATTTCCATTGCTGTCTTTGTGGAAATATTGGAAAATGTTTTCAAATTTTTTCACCCCTAATATTGTTGAGTGAGTGATAAAACACTAAGGGATGGTGCCTTATTTTGAAGGAAAGGCACCCTATTTTCATATAAGGAACAACTAAATTGCATGTAGGAAAGTCCATAGATTGATTAGTTCATTTCTTTGATATAATTAATTTTTTTTTGGTAATTCGTTCTTTGGTGGAATTCCTTTTAGCTCAATAATATTCAAAAGTTGAAGTATCCTAACATTAGTTTCGATATTTTCTGAACATTCACCCTAATGGGGGAATTTGTAAAATTTGTTATAATTGAATGCCACTGCAAATTTGTTCTCTAGTTGTTTCCCAAATTTCTCAATGTTTTTTCCAATAGGCTATAAAATGTTAGATGCATAAAAAAATATATCCTATATTCAAATTGTAAATACAAATAATATGTTTACATCGTGGAACTAGCTCTTCATTTTTTAAAATATGACCACCACAATCAATATTGAGAAAATTTCTAGAAATTAAATGGAAGGAATTATATTACATCATCTTGACTTAGAGATATTAACTACCTAAATGAATTTTTATATGGTAACATGGAACATTTACAAGAATACAAACATATTGCATTCATAGGAGATCGTGTTAGCAAGATAAATAATACCATTGCATAAACTTGTTTTGAGTAACCAACCTTAAGAGAAATATATATTTCAAGTTATTAGTATTTATAATGTTTTGAGCATTAGCAATAAATAGAGAAAATTGAGTTACATTATTAGAGAAACAATCATTACCATCACATATTTTTTGTTTATCAATTTCAAAAGTTGTAGAGGGATAACATTGGCCGATTCTAAATCCTAAACATTCAAATTATTCAAGAGATGTATTAAATATAAAAGAACTCAAAGGGAATACTTATTGTGAGCTCCATTATTTTCCTATTTATACTTGTGTAATATTTACATACAAAATTGATAAACGTGAAGGATCAAATCCTTTCACTGAGAGGGGTGGGGTGAATCGGTGACACAATTATTTTATCAATTTTTCTTTTATTAATGCAAACAAAATTTTAACACAATATTTTATCGTGGAACCCAAATGGGAAAAACCACAAACTCTTTTCTATTAACTGCAAAATTTTGTTTTACATGTTACATAGAAGGAAGATATTCTTCCTTTTCGATCAACACCAACTGATCAGGATGCACCCACACCCTTTGTTCACCAGCACCAACTGGTAAAGGGCTATGACTCCCTATTTAGTCAGCAACAATTGACAAGGAAGCACCAACTCCCTTTGCAGGAACCAACCTGCCCTTGCACCACCCAACCACCCTTATTTTCATAAGTATTTTCAGCTTTCCTTCCTTGAATCTTCTTCATCTTTTGATTTTCTTATATGGACTGCAGAGACAATTTTCTTCTCAACACTCTTCCTTGTTTATATATTCTTCAAAACATTGTGAGAGTGATACATTGTGCCCCTTGGTTTTGAACCATTGCACCTCTTTGTTTAACTTAACCATAATCATTGATTATTACTTTCATTGTGAAGGCTTTTCGTAAATTGATCACATATGGATCAATTTCATCCTTTAAACTCGATCTCGAATCTCTGTTATTTTCATAGAAACCAAATTTTTGCGGAGGCACTTCCTTCAAACCATTACATGTGACCGAGCGTTACAGAACCATGGGCTTACCATTACATCAACGTATTATATTTTCATTGAAATCTCTTATACCATATGACCAATGGCAGTAACTAGATGCTAGGAAAAATGAGTGCTTGTACACTTTATTAGAATCAATGGTCACGATTTAATCTCCCGATGATGGATGACTGTCAGGACTTCGGGACTTCTCCCTTCGAAACTTTGGGACTTGCAACATGTCAAACCTCTCTTTTCCCATATGACAATATTTCGGAGTGGAATATCTATTGACACATGTCTCCTTGAATCTATGATCAGGATCTCCTCCGCGAGTCCAGCCTTCGGGAATTTCACTTCTCAAACTTCCGTTTCTTCTGTACAATAATCTTCTGGAGTTGATGATCTGCAGACACCTTTCCTCCTTAATCCAATGACTATCCTCCGCGCTGGGACTTCAGCCTTCGACAATTTCAAACCTTTCTCCTTCACGTTTTCTAGGAGTAGTTTCACCCGGAGTTCACGATCCGTTGACACGTACCCTCTTGCACGATCAACGATCATAAGTGACTTCGATACTTCGGGACTTTAGGCTGATCTCTTCTTTAATTTGATGACTAGGACTTAATCAAGAATTTAGATGGATGGCCACCATTAACTCCGGGACTTCGACTATTCTACTTACACTATCCTTCCACTGTGTTTTTGATCAATGGTTGAGAATGAAGCCTAAGTATTCTACAGATTAGATGAACCATGTCTACTTCGGGATTTCGTCCTTTGGGACTTCAGAGATTTTGTCATTTTCTAGTGTTGAAACTCCTGAAGTAAAACTCCCAGAGTGATGTAACTTGCTTATGTCACTTGATGATGTGTCACGAGCCGAGTAGCTTCCATGTGTCACTCAGATTCATGATTTTCACGTACCTGAAATACTGATATCAAATTGACACTTGTCATTCTCTGACGATGCCACGTGTCCTTGCTGATGTGGTTTGTCATAGTTTCTTGCTAACGTGGTCTGTTGACCAACAACCCTGATCCACTGATCATCGTATATCGTCTAGATTCGATGGTCCTTATTCATTTCGTATTTCAGGACTTCAGGTATTTTGAATTTTCAAGTTGCCAATTCTTCAGAAGTGTAACCTCCTCACATATTTTAACCCAAACTAAATGTTGTTCGTCGATCATGGTCTTAGATTAACGGATCAATTTGTATGTGATGCTGCTTTGTATTGGTTTAAATCCAACGACCTTCCAACTTATCCTATCCTTCCACTTTATTTGATTTGATGGTTGACGGGAATTCGGATAATCAAGATCTCTGGTCTTTCTGCTTGTCCTGTCCTTCCACTCAAAAGTGATCCAACGCCTGACGGGTATTCGGATAATCGAATTCTCAATAATTTTCCCCGCTTATCCTATCCTTCCACTTAAAGTGATCCAACGGTTGTGAAGGCACTCGAAGCAGATCAACGATCAAGGATGATTATGAAACCATAACTTGCAAGTGATTTAACTCATCCCCTGAGCTCCGCAATTTGAAGTTGTGCATTTTTTGGTGATTCAACCACAGTCGTTGATCTTTGAGGTCATAAGATCTGATGGTATTGAATAATTGTGGGATTGGAAATAGCACGATATTTAATACTCCTTTTGATCTGTGCAATCTATCCCTGTCGTTGATTTGGCGATTGCGCATCCGACGGTCACGACTTAATTTGACCTAATATGATCGTTTGTTGGATCAACCCCAATTGTTGATCTTCAAAGCTATAGGATCGAACGGTCCTGACTAATTGCGGGATTGGAACTAGCGAGTCGTTTAATTCTCCTTTCAATCTCCACAATCTATCCCTGCCATTGATTTGGCTTGCAGATCCGACGATAACAATCCTCCAATGGTCTTCAAGCCCATGGTCACTCATATGACGGACGTTTGTAATATGATACGATCAACACAGTCAATTTATTGATCAGATGACTATTGAGGCTTCTCACCCCGAGCTTATGATTTTCCTTTCGATCTTTGATCTCTGCATACTGTTCGCTCTGTTTGATGTCAGTCATTATATATTGTTGACTAGTCCTCCAACGATTCTTCTGAAATTCATTGCGCCATCTCTTCTGAGCTTTGATCTTCATTCGCTAACCCTCCTGAGATTTTGTCTCACGTTATCATCACATCAATGATATCGACTGTTGACATCAATGACAATACATCAATGACACTATGTCCAACAATCTCCCCCTTTGTCATTGATGGAAACTCACAAACTTCATACACAATCTCCCCCTGTGATGTTGCTTCTCTCCTTTGAAGTTACTCTCCCCCTTTGACATCAATGGAAAAAGGTTTTCTTCTCCTATGATCTGTCTTTCTAAATACTTATGATCAGAGTCCTGACCATTGGTAACTCCTCCTGCAATCACACTTTTCCTGTCATAACTGAATGACTCCTTCTGACGTTGATTTTTGTCTCCCCCTGAATAGGTGCCAACGGATGCATTATTTTCTTGAGAGATTTAGGTTGGAAGAGGGATTACTCCCATTTTTTTCCTGAGATATTCAAATACATCTTTGCTTAAGGGTTTTGTGAAAATATCTACCACATGTTCTTGTGTCGGGACATACTCCAATTTGATATTCTTATTTTCAGTCGGATCTCTTAGATAGTAGTATTTTATTGGAATGTGTTTTGATTTGGAGTTCTAGCAAGGTTCTTGGAGAGATTTATCGTGCTTGTATTATCACAGTATATAGTAGTAGGTTTTTCAAATACTATTTTGATGTCTTGTAGGGTTTGTTTCATCCACTCCACTTGTGTGAAATATTATGTTGCTGCAATATACTCAACTTCAGTGCTAGATAATGAAATTGAGGATTGTTTCTTGATCATCCAAGCTACCAATGATTCTCCCAAAAATAATTCTCCTTCACTTGTAATTTTTCTGTCATCTACACTACCTACCCAATCAATATCTGAATAGGCTTTTAAAGTGAATGAATCCTTGATAGGGTACCACAAACCAAGATCTATGGTTCCTTTCAAATACCTAAAGATTATTTTTACATCTTGAACATGGCTCTCCTTTGGTGTTGATTGGAATCTAGCCACCATCCCAACAACTTGCTTGACATCAGGTCTGGAAGTTGTTACATAGAGAAAACTCCCAATCATTGATCTATAGTATTTTGGATCTACATCTTTGGACTCATCAGCCTTGCTTAGTTTTCACCCAACTTTCATAGGTGTACTAACAGGTTTGCAATCCTCTAACTAGAATTTCTTAAGCATATCTTTAACATACTTAGATTGATGGATAAATAATCCTCTTCTGGATTGTATTATTTGTAGTCCTAGAAATAAATTCAGTTCACCAAGCAAAGACATTTCAAATTCTTGTTGCATCTTCCTAGCAAAGTCCTTACTCATTTTTTCATCATCACTGCCAAATATAATATCATCAACATATACTTCCACAATAATCATGTTATTACCAACAATTTTACAATAAATATTGTTGTCTGCTAATCCTTTTTTGAGGCCTTGTTTTTTTAAATAAGAATCTAGCCTCGCATACCATGCTCTGGGTGCTTTTTTTAGCCCATAGAGTGATTTATTTAATTTACAGACATAGTATCCTTTGTTAGTTAATTGAAATACTTTGGGTTGTTCAATATAGATTTCCTCTTCTAAGTTTTCATTGAGAAATGCTGACATGGCATCCATTTGGTATACTTTAAATTTTTTGTAACTGGATAAAGTTAGGAACATCCTAATTGCCTCCAATCTGGCCACAGGTGCAAAGGTTTCTTCATAGTCTACTCCTTCAACCTGAGCATACCCTTTACATACCAATATGGTTTTGTTTATGATTACTTTCCCATTCTCATTCATTTTTTTTTATACACCCATTTAGTTCCAATGACATTTTTATTTTTTGGTCTTGGAACTAGTTCCCAAGTTTGATTTTTTTCAATTTGGTCCAATTCTTCATTCATAGATTTAACCCAATTATCGTCTTTACATGCATATTTGATTGAGCTAGGATCAATGTGTGACAACAATGCTATTTCTATTTGATACAATAGTTTTCTTCTTGTGTGCACTCCATCATTCATATCTCCAATAATCAGTTCTTTAGGATGATTCTTTTGAGTCATTCTTGAGGGTGTCTTTGTGTCTCTTCTTGGGAATTCCTCTCTTATATATTATTGAATATATTCTTCATATTCACTCGTATGCATATCATCATCTTCCCTTTATTTATTTTCTTCTACTTCTTCTACTTGTGTTCCAATTGTCTCACCATCATCTTCATCTTCACTTTCAATTATAGTCTCTTGATTTTTGATTCTTAACATTTTTAGGTCATCCACCTTGACATCTGCACTCTCAACAATCTTATGTGATCTAAGATTGTATCATCTGTATGCTTTCTTGTTAGAAGAATATCCAAGAAAAATACCTTCATCAGATCTAGCATCAAAGTTTCCAAGATTCTCATCAAGTCTTTTGTTGTAGCATTTACTTCCAAAGACCTTGAAGTACTTTATTGATGGAGCTCTTCCAAGCCATAGTTCATAAGGAGTATTATCACTATTAAAATTGAGATGAAATCTGTTCAATATGTATACTTTTGTGCTTACAACTTCCCTCCAATATCCATCAGACAATTTTTCTTCATTGAGCATAGTCCTTGCAGCCTCCTGAACTGTTCTATTCTTTCTCTCAGCAATCCCGTTTTGCTGAGGTGTTATGGCAACAGAGAATTGTATTTTTATTCCATGGGTTTCACAGAAGAGATCAAACTCTTTTGAGGTGAACTCACCACCATTGTTTGATCTGAGATATTTCATTTTTGTCTCCTTTTCATTTTCAACAAGGGTTTTAAAGGCTTTGAATTTGTTAAGTGCTTCTGATTTTTCTTTGAGAAAAAACATCCAACCCATTCTAGTAAAATCATCAATGAACAACATAAAGTAAGACTCTCCTTGAAAAATCTTGGTCCTTTTAGGTCCACATAGGTCAATGTGAACAATCTCTAAAGGTTTTAAGGTTGTGTATTATTTTCCTTTTAACCTTATTCTAGTTTGCTTCCCTAGTTGACAGTGCCTACAGATAGTATTTGAGGGATTTATGATCTTTGGAAAGTTTTTTATTGCACCAAGATTGCTGACTTTTACTAGATTGTCAAAGTTAATATGCCCCAACCTTCTATTCCATAGACAACTTTCATCTACTAGATTCATATGACATTCCTCATTCAATTTTGCATCTAGTATATATATATTTTCTAGAGTTCTAGGGGCAGTACCAATCAGTTTTCTTGTGTCTTCTCTCCTAATCTCACATTTATGGGAATCAAAGATGCAAAAGTGCCCCTGATCACAGGTTTGGCTAACAATTAATAGGCTAGGTTTCAATTTTTCAACAAGCAACACATTCTTGGCTTTGTATTTTCCCAAACTCATAGTGCCTTTCCTAAGTATATTACCTGAAGCATTGTCACCAAATGTAACTTTACCTTTTTGTTTATTTAAGTTCAAAAACTTCTCTTTGTTTCCTGTCATATGTTTTGAGCACCCACTATCAACATACCAAAGATCTTCTTTATCTTGGGATTTTAAGGCAATAAGACATTCCTTCTTTGGTGTTTTTTCTTTCCAAAGCTTCTTTTTCTCTCTAATGAATCTTGGTTGTTCTTAGACTTCCATTAATTTTCAATTACTGGACTTATGTCCATAGTTATGACATCTGAATCATTCTAGGTCCACTTCTTGTAGAGGTGCAAAGGAGTTATAGTTTCTTCTTTTGACTTGATTTATTGCTTGGTTATCTTTACGGTTATAGTTCTTAACCCTCAAATGTTTCCTTCTATATGCTCTACAATTCATAACTTTGTGTCCAAAATTAAAGAATGCAAAGAAATAACCAATGAAAATGCGAGGATACATGTTTTGATAGAACTTCTTTGGTATTTTCTTATCTTCCTTCTTGATGGGTGGAAGTGGTCCTATGGAGTTCTGATCATTTCTTGTCTTCTCTTCATTTTTCTTCTTGAATGTACTGAGGAGAGTATCTACATAAGATTTTGAATTAACTTGGATTTCTTCTTGAGAATAGCCTATTCCATTTTTATTACCTGAATCTCTTTGTGTTGTAATAATCTTATCTAGTATTTTAGAGCTATTTTCATATTTTGTTTATATGAGCTTTGCATCAAGTTCTTTTCTCAGGTGAACTATTTCTGCCTCCATTCTTTCACAGGTTATTTGTTTTTCTTTGAGAGACTTTTCCAGACTTTCTTCGATCCTATTTTCTTCTAGGATTTGGTTTTCAAATTGGTCATGAGTTTCTCCATCTCCTTTTCTTTCTATTCATGTTTTTCCTTTTGTTCAGGGTCGTCCTTGGGATAGGGACACTTGGCTGCAAAATGGCCAACCTTGCTACAATTAAAATATTTGAAAGGAAACTTGCCTTTGTACTTCCCTGATCCTTTCTGAAGTTTTTTAATGAAATTTTCTTCTTCCACATCAGATTCTTCATCATGGCTGGATTGAAGTTTCTTCTTTTGATTCTTTGTTTTCTTGAGTACCTTGAAGGTTGCCTCTCCTTGTGAGTGATTCTCATGACCTAATCTTAACTCATAGGCAGTGAGGATACCATATAATTCATCCATGGTGAGTTTATCTAGATTTTCCCGATATTCAAGAGAGGACAGTTTAGGTTTAGTGTTCTTAGTACTTTTTCAACTAGCTCATTGTCTGACACTTCTACTCCCAATCCTTTGATTGCATTAACAATATTATCAATTCTTTCAAAGTACTTTGAGATATTCTCTTCATCCTTCATTTTCAGACCTTCATATTGTACTCCGAGAGTCTAGATTTTGGACCTCTTTACCTTGGAATCTCCTGCATATATGGTTTCCAATTTATCGCAGAGTTGTTTTTCCTTATTACAGTTTAGTACCTTAGCAAGGATTTTCTTACTCAGTCCAGCTTGTAGTGTGTTTAAAGCCTTTGCATGGTCCTAAAACTTTTTCTTGTCTCTTTCTTCTGTGGGAGTGGTTTTTGGAACATCATATCCCTTTTCCACTAATGTCCATACTTATAGTCCAATGGACATAAGATAGCTTTTCATTCTAACACTCCAGAAGACATAGTCTTCACCATTAAATAGGGGGATTTTTGATGACATCTTCAACTGTTGATCCATCCTAATGTATATTCCTCTTCAAGTTATTTAAACCTTTTGTGAAGAGACCCGCTCTGATACCAATTGAAGGATCAGATCATATCACTGAGAGGGGGGGGGTGGATCAATGACACAATTATTTTATCAATTTTTCTTTTATTAATGCAAACATAATTTTAACGCAATATTTTATCGTGGAACCCAAATGGGAAAAACCACAAACTCTTTTCTATTAACTGCAAATTTCTTTTTTACATGTTACATAGAAGGAATATATTCTTCCTTTTTTATCAGCGCCAACTGATCAGGATGTACCTACACCCTTTTTTCACCAGCACCAACTGGTAGGAGGCTACAACCACCTATTTAGTCAGCTACAACTGACAAGGAAGCACCAACTCCCTTTGCAGGCACCACCCTACCCTTGCACCAACCAACCACGCTTATTTTCATAATTATTTTCATCTTTCCTTCCTGGAATCTGCTTTTGCTTTTGATCTTTTGATCTGGAATACAGAGACAATTTTCTTCTCAACACTCTTCCTTGTTTATATATTCTTCAAAACAGTGTGAGAGTGATACATTGTGTCCCTTGGTTTTGAACCATCGCATCTCTTTTTTAAAATTAACCATAATCATCGATTATTACTTTCACTATGAAGGCTTTTCATAAATTGATCACATATGGATCAATTTCATCCTTTAAACTCAATCCTGAATTTGTGTTATTTTCATAGAAACTGATTTTTTGCGGAGGCACTTCCCTCAAACCATTACATGTGACCGAGTGTTACAGAACCACGGTCTTACCAATTACAATGACGTATTATATTTTCATTTAAATCTCTTATACCATATGACCAATGGTGGTAACCAAATGCTAGGCCAAATGAGTGCTTGAGTGATTTATTATAATCAACGGTCACGATTTAATCTCTCGATGATGGATGACTGTCGGGACTTCAGGACTTCGCCCTTCAGAACTTCGGGACTTGCAACATGTCAAATATAGATTTTCCCATATGACAATCTTCTGGAGTGGAATATCTATTGACATGTCTCCCTGAATCTACAATTAGGATCTCCTACACGAGCCTGGCCTTCGGGACTTTCAATTCTCAAAATTTCATTTCTTCCGTACAACAATCTTTCGAAGTTGATGATCTGCAGACACCTGTCCTCCTTAATCCAACGACTATCCTCTACTTTGGTACTTCAGCCTTTGACAATTTCAAACCTTTCTCCTTCGTGTTTTCCAGGAGTAGTTTCTCTCTGAGTTCATGATCCATTGACACGTACCCTCCTGCATGATCAATGATCATAAGTGAATTCAACACTTCGGGACTTTAAGTTGATCGCTTCTTTAATCTGACAGCTGTGACTTAATCAGGCATTTAAATGGATGGCCACCATGTTGGACAACTGAGAGGGGGGGGGGGGTGAATCAGTTGTTACTATGCTTAAACAATTATTCCCATTTTAAACTCTTTACAGAACACTCAATGGTGATCACCATAATGCAGGGAAGTAAGCAATAGACTATTCAACATCAATCACAGACATGAAATATACAGAGACATATATTTCCTGAGGAAACCCATAAAGGGAAAAAAACTCTTCTTCTTGATATGATAAGTGATCTTTATTTTTTGTACATTATCATTCTTAGGAGCACCAAATCCTTTTGAGGCTACCACCCTTGTTTTACAAGCATCAACTTGGTGAGAGCACCAACTCTCTGGTTTCTCTAGCACCCACTAGAAGGAAGCACCAACTCCCTAGTTTCTCTAGCACCCACTATAAGGAAGCACCAACTCCCTGAGTGTTCCAACACCAACTGGATGGAAGCACCAAGTTCCAGTTACATAGGTACCAACTTGTATAACAGAGAACAATAGTTCTCCCTTGCACCACCCTGACACCCTGGTTTTTCTGGCTGCAACTAGATGGAAGCTACAACTCCCTGTGTTCAAGCACCCACTTGAAACTCTGAGGAAAACAGTCCTCCCTAGCACCTCCCTACCACCCTGGTTTTTCTAGCTGAAACCATATGGAAGCTACAACTCCCCGTGTTCAAGCACCCACTTGAAACTCTGAGGACAACAGTCCTCCCTAGAACTTCCCTACCACCCTAAAATATAAATCTTTTCTTTTCATAAATTTATTACAGTGATACAATATTTATCAATGAATTACCAGTCTCATCATTGTTCTACTACACTGCTTTTCTCTACCTACATCAATGTCTTCCTGCACACATCTCTTACCCTTTTTGTTCTTCTTCCTTTTATGCTATGATCACCATGTCCATTATATGCGCTATGCCTCTTCTCTCCACTCCAACTCTTGTGCATATCATGCTTCTACCCGCATGAATAATTCTCAACTGAAGCAACCCTCTATTTTATGTTCTGTGTATATTTATCATGCCAATTCCTCTGACAGATAATCATTGCAACACTTCATCTTCTCTGGCAGTTATGTTGAATCTATTCATCACCAACGATCATTATCCTGAGATTGATTGACCTTTTCTGGAAGTGTGACGCTTCATCTTCTCTTTGCCAGTTGAGATTATCCTCTCTGTTATAGAGTTACAGTCTTCGACGCTTTTCAATCTGTCAATCATCTCCATGATGAGTCTTCATTCCATTGGTAGATACATCGAGACTCTTCAGCTTCTCTGTTGATCACCATGCAACTCCTCGAGTTCTCTGGCTGATACAATCACTTCATTCTGGTAGTTACAATTAGTTAATTATGGATTCTTTGGCTTCTAAGCCCCTTTCTTCACGTGACCTCTGGCGGTGACCATATGCCTATTCTAAAGGCGCTTCCCGAGCTCCGTTTAGTGAGCGCTAGCTCCTTTTTCATGATATGACCTTGGGCTATGAAATTCACATGACCATGCGATTGCAGACACGTCCATAGGTAGTTTGAGGGCAACCCACTATTCGCCCCACAATTCACTACGAGCCTCCATGCGTCCTTTCTCCAAAACCATGGTTTCCATTGCGACCCGCTCACGAAAAATTAAGACCCAAGCATGTTTTGGACCCACAATGGAGCATGACCTTCGATCTCATGATCTTGATGATGCTCTTGAATGGACGGTTCAGACTTGTCCTCTCAAGGCTATGGACTAGATCTCACCTTCCTACATCAACGACTGAGATTTACTTCAAGACTTCGACCTTCGAGAGTTCGGGACTCTGTCCTTTGCGACTTCGGTCCTTCGTCACTTAAGCTCTTCATGACTTCGACCCTTCGCAACTTCGGCCTTCAGGAATTCAAAACTATGTCCTTCACGTTGGTGGTGAAACTCCCGAAGTAAAACTCCTGGAGTGACATCACTTGCTTACGTCACTTGATGACGTGGAATGAGCAGAGTGTTTGCCACGTGTCACTCCGATTTTTGATTTTCACGTACCTGAAATGCCGAATCAACTTGACACTTGTCATTGTTTGATTGTGCCACGTTTTCTTGCTGACATAGTCTTGTTGATGTGGTCTGTTAACATAGATCTCCTTGATCTAACGGGCATCATATGTTCTCCAGATCCGATGGTCCTTATTTATTTCGGATTTTCGGGCTTCGGGTTTTTCAAATCTCAAACTTTCTAGCGTGTAACCTCCTTGCATCTTTGTATCTGAAGTGAATGTTGTTCGTCGATCATGATCCTATATTGATGGCTCGATCTGTCTATGATGCATCCCTTCTAGCTTATCCTGTCCTTCCACCTCAAACTGATCTGACGACTGTCGTTTACTCCGGCTCTCCCTTTGATCAACGACTGCGATCAAATCACGATTTCGCATGTCAATCATTTAGATGTGAGTCAACCCTGCCTCTCCCGACTTCTGATTTTCTGAAACCTGCTCCAAATCAATGACCCACGATCCGCGATGACCCAATGACCCATATCATTTCGCGACTTCGCATTTCACGAATTCCTACAACTCGCACCTTTGACTTCTCCAGCTCGTGAGTCAGTGAAATGATAATATCCCGCCGCGTGTCCTCTAGATCCAATGACTCAGATCTCATTGTGACTTCACATTTCACGGAGTTGGAGGATGGCTCACAGCCATTATCCTCTTCGCAGTTATACTCAATCCAATGGTTGTTATTCCTTCGTGCTCTGATCCAACGACTGAGGTCTAATCTCCTCCTCTGCACGCTCCTCCTGTTTGGACTCTGATCTGACAGCCCAGATCATTCACAGTGCTCGATCCAACGATCAATGTCACTCCTCCTCCCGATATTTGGCTTTCTCAAATCTCTAAGTGTCAAAGGCCACGACCTTTGATCCTTCTGAAAGCATTGATATATGGTATCTCGTCTACGCGTCTTAGAATTCTATCTCTCCTGAGCTTTGGAAAAAATTACCCTCGACCCTAGTGCACACTTTCACTCTGCGTGCAACTCTGCACTATCTGCATACAAATCTACACTATCTCTTCTGAGCTTCTCGAGCTTGGTCATCTGCGTCTTCCCAAAAGACTTCTGGTGCCCACCTGACACATTTTTCCTTTCTCATATTCTGGTCCCTCAAGCTTTGGTTCGTTGCTATTCTTGCATGTAAACATGCCATCGTCGTTGTTGTTCTTGCCATCAATGACAAACACACTTTGTTTGTAAACATGCCAACAATATCCCCCTTTGGCATTGATGGAAACCCTGAATGACTGCACTATTCTGCATAGACCTCCAACTGTAGCATGACCATACCTTTTCTCACCCTTTGACATCAATGTCAAAGAAAAAATTCTCCCCCTGAGTTGTTGTAGTACTTTTCAAAGGTATCAGATATTCAACCAACACATACTCCCCCTCACAAGATGGAATCTCTTAGGTGAGAGTAGGGATGACGCCCAGCTTCTGACGAAGATATTCAAAAGGTGTCTTGGCTAGGGGTTTAGTAAAGATGTCTACAATTTGTTATGTGGAAGGAATATAATTCAGCTAAACAACTCTGTTTGTAACCTGCTCTTTGAGAAAATGATACTTTACTGGGATATGCTTCGTCTTTGAATGGAGGACAGGATTCTTCAAGAAACTAATGGCACTAGTGTTATCACAGTGAAGTGGAATTGGATCAGTATAAGTTACCTTCAAATCTGCAAGAGTTTGTATCATCCATAAAATATGAGTGCAACAAGTAGCAGGAGAAATGTACTCTGCCTCTATAGTTGATAATTAAATATATCCCTACTTCCTACTAAGCCATGCTACTATTGAATCACCTAATAAGAATGCACCTCCACTGGTGGTCTTTCTCTCATCCAAACAGTTTTCCCAATCAACATCTGAATATGCAGTTAATTGCAAGTTCTGATTTTTGGGATACCACATACCATAAGTCATTGTACCCTTCGAATATTTGAATATCCTCTCGACAACTGCTAGATGAATTTTTTTAGGGGAAGACTGATAATGACCTACCATTCCAACAACTTGCATTATATCAGGACGAGATGCTGTGATGTACAAAATGTTAATATTATGGTAGCTCCGGGAGGTATTTACCTCCACGTGTAAACCTGACGAGAATAGAATATTCTAGGAAGCAAGAAGAAACCCTAATGAGTTGGATAATAACCCTAGAAGACATGTCGACTCAAGAAGATAACTTGTATTAGGTTATTAGCCTCCAAGAGAAGAAGTCGGCCAGAATAAATAATATATACTGAATAGATAGATACCCATAATGAGAAGTCGGTTCAGGCAGTTAGCAAGAATTACTATTAATACAGGAGGCCAGTCTTCATTCTGGCATAAATTCTCAGAATTGCAGAGAAACACTTGTGTGCATTGCAGTGCCTAGTTTTGTGCACAGGTTTGGAGGATAGATTCCATTACAGTTGCTGCAGCTAGCAAATCATGTTTGGCTTGGACTATCTCTTGGTTAGGGTTTGGACTATCTGATCAGCTCTTATTGGTGTGATATCCTTGGGGAAATATGCGCTACCCCTTGTTTGGCTATCTAGCCTAGGGTTTGCTTCCGGAGTGATTCTCTTTCAAGGTTAAGGTGCTCGGAGGGTGGCTTCGACCTATGGCTGGGTGACAATAGTGATATTGTCAATGGTAAAATGAGCACATTCATTCATATTCTAATAGGTTATGGGCCCACACCTCCTTCATTCAGTCTAACCATTGGAAGGAAACATAGCCATAAGGATATTAAGCTCGTCAAAGAATTGTCGCTAGGGTTTCTAGCAGGAGCATTCACCAAAGCACTGTCGCTAGGGTTACTAGCAGGTGCAGTTGAAGAAACCCTAATCCTCTCATTGAGGTACCTTAAGTGAAGGGATTGACCTAATTTCTGGATATATCAATGTGCCCTAGCCTAATGCATCTCCTGATACTCTCAGCAATCCAAGACGTCAAGGTTGAGTTTCTGGTCAAATCTAGGGTTGACCAAGTCAAAGCAGCCATGACTTACTCTATGAAGTCAGAAAACAAGTTTGATGGAGCTTCTAACTTCATAGTGTGGAAGACAAGGATTGACCTCATCCTTGCCAAGAATAAAGTGTTGGATATCGTGAAAGGAAAGATCGTGGAACCAAAGTTTGAAGAAGGAAAAGAGAAGGAACTACAGAACGTTGCAGTTATGGAGAATTTCAAAGACGGTGACATCAATGCCATGAGTATCATAGTGGAATCTATAAAAGACCACTTGATACCCTACAT
>ML800536.1:395533-405992 GCA_009831015.1 Picea engelmannii
TTAACATCACTTCCTATTTTTTTATTATCATAATCCTCTTTGGCCATAAGCATAAATTCATTAACCTTATCTTCACAGGAAGATTCACTATTTGTGTCTTCTGAAGAGTCATCATTGTTTACAGATAAACTTTTTTTTTTACCAAATATGTTGGGTTTGTACTTCTTTTCACCTTCAGAATTATGATCCTGCTTCTTGTGTGGACACTTAGATGCAAAGTGACCTATCTTTCCATAGTGAAAACACTTGAAGGGAAACTTGCCTTGATACTTTCCTAATCCTTTCTTTAGTCTTCTCACAAATTTTTCTTCAATTTCATCAGGCTCAGATTCCTCATTCTTATCTGCTTTAAAAGAATATTCTCTAGTGGTGGATTTATCTTTACCTATCCTCATTTCATATGCAATCAACGTTCCTAGAAGTTGATCAAAAGCCGAAGCTTTTAGATCATTAATTTCTTCTATAACAGAGACCTTTGGGTTGAACCTATCTGACAGAGATCTCAAAATTTTCTGAACTAATGAGGCTTCCTCAATTTTTTCACCAAGAGATTTAATTGCATTTACTAGTTCTTCAACTCTCAGAAAGTACTTCCGAATAGTTTCATCTTATTTCATCTGTAGTTGTTCAAACTATACTCTGTAGGTTTGAAGTTTGGAATCCTTTACCTTCTCATTACCTTCATAACTGCTAATGAGTTTGTCCCACATATCTTTGGCAGTTTCTAAGTGCATGACTTTTACAAATTCTTCTTCTGCAAGCCCACTCAAAATATCATTCATAGCCTTAGCATTGAAGCTGAATTCTAGCTTGTCATCCTTATTAGCTAGTACAACTGGCTTTACATAAGCATTCTCTACCACATCCCAAACATCTGCACCTAAATCCATTATGTATGTTCTCATCCTAACTTTCCAGAAGGTGAAGTTTGTTCCATTGAACAGAGGGGCCTTATTGGTTGAAGTTCCTTCATGACTTGACATGTTTAAGCTTACTGATCTACCTTTAAATAAAATGAACCTTCTTTGATACCAATTGTTGGACAACTGAGAGTGGGGGGGTGAATAAGTTGTTACTATGCTTAAACAATTATGCCCATTTTAAACTCTTTACAAAACACTCAATGGTGATCACCATAATGTAGAGAAGTAAGAAATAGACTATTCAACATCAATCACACACATGAAATATATAGAGACATATATTTCCTGAGGAAAACCATAAAGGGAAAACCTCTTCTTCTTGATATGATAAGTAATCTTTATTTTCTGTACATTATCATTATTAGGAGAACCAACTCCTTTTGAGGCTACCACCTCTGTTTTACAAGAAACAACTTGCTAAGAGCACCAACTCTCTGGTTTCTCTAGCACCCACTAGAAGGAAGCACCAACTCCTTGGTTTCTCTAGCACCCACTAGAAGGAAGTACCAACTCCCTGACTGTTCCATCACCAAATGGATGGAAGCACCAACTTCCAGTGACACATACAACAACCTGTATAATAGAGAATAATAGGTCTCCCTTGCACCACCCTGCCACCATGGTTTTTCTGGCTGCAACCAAATGGAACCTACAACTCCCTGTGTTCAAGCACCCACTTGAAACTCTGAGGACAACAATCCTCCCTAGCACCTCCCTAGCACCCTGTTTTTTCTGGCTGCAACCAGATGGAAGCTACAAATCCCTATGTTCAAGCACCCACTTGAAACTCTGAGGACAACAGTCCTCCCTAGCACCTCCCTACCACCCTGAAATATAAATCTTTGCTTTTCATAAATTTATCACAATGATACAGTATTTATCAATGGCTTACCAGTCTCATCATTGTTCTGCTACACTAATCTGCTCTGCCTGCATCAATGTCTTCCTTCACACATCTCTTGTGCTTTATGTTCTTCTTCCTTTTATGCTCTAAGTGACATGTCCATTCTATGCGCTATGCCTCTTCTATGCGCTCCATTTCCTATGCATAACATGCTTATATCCGCATGAATAAATCTCAACTGAAGCAACCCTCTCTTATATGTTCTATGTATATTTATCATGCCAATTCCTCTGCCAGATCATCATTGCAACACTTCGTCTTCTCTGGCAGTTATGATGAATTTGTTCATCAACAACGGTCGTTATACTGAGATTCATTCGCCTTTTCTGGCAGTGCGACGCTTCGTCTTCTCTGTGCCAGTTGAGCTTATCCTCTCTATTACAGTTACAGTCAATCGTCAATTGTCTCTATGATGAGTTTTCATTCCACTGACAGATACATCGAGACTCTTTATCTTCTCTAGCGATCACCATGTAGCTCCTCGAGTTCTCTGGCTGATACAATCACTTCATTCTAGTAGTTACAGTCAGTCAATTATGGATTCTTTGGCTTCTAAGCCCCTTTCTTCATGTGACCTCTGGCGGTGACCATATGACTATTCTAAAGGCGCTTCTCGAGCTCCGTTTAGTGAGAGCTATCTCCTTTTTCATGATATGAACTTCAAGTGACCAAGCAATTGCGAGCACACCCATAGGCTGTTTGAGGGAAACCCACTATTCACCCCACAATTCACTACGAGCCTCCACGCGTCCTTTCTCCAAAACTGTGGTTTCCATTGCAGCCAGATCACGAAAAATTAATACCCAAGCATGTTCTGGCCCTGCAATGGAGCATGACCGTCGATCTCGCGATCTTAACGATGCTCCTAAATGGACGGTTCATATCTGTCCTCTCAAGTCTATGGACCATATCTCACCTTCCTACATCAACGACTAAGATTTAATTTGGGAGTTCGGCCTTCGGGATTTCGGGACTCTATCCTTCACGACTTCGGTCCTTCGGCACTTTGACTCTTCGTGACTTCGGCCCTTCGCAACTTCGACCTTCAGAACTTCGGAACTCTATCCTTCGCGTTGGTGCTGAAACTCCCGAAGTAAAACTCCCAGAGTGACGTCACTAGCTTATGTCACTTGATGACATGGAACGAGCCGAGTGTCTACCACGTGTCACTTGGATTTGTGATTTGCACATACCTAAAATGAAGAATCAACTTGACACTTTTCATTTCCTGATTGCGCCATGTGTCCTTGATGACGTAGATATCCCTGATCTAATGATCATTGTATGTTCCCCAGATCCAAATGTCCTTATTTATTTCGGATTTCTGGGCGTCGAGTTTTTCAATCTCAAACTTTCCGGAGTGTAAACTCCTCGCATATTTATATCCGAAGTGAATGTTGTTCATCGATCATGATCCTAGATCGATGGCTTGATATGTCTGTGATGTAGCTCTTCTAGCTTATCCTATCCTTCCACTTCAAACTGATTTGACGAATGTCATTTACTCTAACTTTCCCTTTGATCTATGACTACGATCAAATCACGATTTCGCATGTCGGGCATTTGGATGTGAGTCAAACCTGACTCTCCTGACTTTCGATTTTCCAAAACCTGCTCCAAATCAACGGTCCATGATCCTCAGTGATCTGATGCCCCAGATCATTTCGCGACATCGCATTTTGAGATTTCCTACAACTCTCACCTTTGACTTCTCCAGCTCATGAGTCAGCGAAATGATGATCTCTCGCCATGTGTCCTCTGGTTCCAACGGCTTAGATCCCATCATGACTTCGCATTTCACGGAGTTGGAGGATGGCTCTCGACCATTATCCTCTTTGCAGTTATACTAGATCCAATGGTTGTTATTCCTTCGTGCTCCAATCCAACGACTGAGGTCTAATCTCCTCCTTTGCACACTCCTCCTGTCTGGACTTTGATTTGATGACCCAGATCATTCACAGTGCTCAATCCAACGGTCACTGTCGCTCTTCCTGATCTTTGGCTTTCTCAAATCTCTAAGTGTCAAAGGCCACGACCTTTGATCCTTCTGAGAGCCTTTATGTATGGGGTCTCTTTTGCATGTCTCAAAACGCTATCTCTCCTGAGAGTTGGAAAAAGTTACCCTCAACCCTGGCGCACACTTGCACTCTGCGTGAAACTCTGCACTATCTCTTCTGAGCTTCTCAAGCTTGGTCATCTGCGTCTTCCCAAAAGGCTTTTGGTGCCCACCTGACACATTATGCCACTCTCATCTTCTGGTCTCTCGAGATTTGGTTCGTTGTTGTTCTTTCCTGTAAACATGCCATCGTCGTTGTTGTTCTTTCCATCAATGACAAGCACACTCTGCCTATAAACATGCCAACACACCATTAACTCCGGGACTTCGACTATTCTACTTACACTATCCTTCCACTATGTTTTTTATCAATGGTTGAGAATGCAACCGAAGTATTCTATAGATCAAACGAACCATGTCTACTTCGAGATTTCGTCCTTCAGGACTTCAGAGATTTTGTCATTTGTTAATGGTGAAACTCCTGGAGTGACGTAACTTGCTTACATCACTTGATAACATGTCATGATCTAAGTAGCTGCCACGTGCCACTCAGATTCGTGATTTTCACATACCTGAAATACTGATTTCAAATTGACACTTGTCATTCTCTCACTGTGCCACGTGTCCTTACTGACGTGGTCTGTCACAATTTCTTCCTGACATGGTCTGCTGACCAACAACCCTGATCCAATGGTCATCATATATCCTCCAGATCCGATGGTCCTTATTCACTTTGGATTTCAACTTTTCAAGTTGCCAATTCTTCTGAACTGAGATTCCCCGAAGTGTAACCTCCTCACATATTTTAACCTGAACTAAATGTTGTTCGTCGATCATGGTATTAAATTAATGACTCGATTTGTATGTGATGTTTCTTTGTCTTGGTTTAAATCCAACAACCTTCCAACTTATCCCATCCTTCCACTTTATTTGATCTGATGGTTGACAGGAATTCGGATAATCGATATCTAAGATCTTTCTTCTTATCCTATCCTTCCACTCAAAAGCGATCCAATGACTGACGGGTATTCGGATAATTGAATTCTCAATCATTTTTCCCTACTTATCCTATCCTTCCACTTAAAGTGATCCAATGGTCGTGAAGACACTCAAAGAAGATCAACGATCAAGGATGATTGCAGAACCAAAACTTGCGAGTGATTTAACTCGTCACCCGAGCTCCACAATTTGAAGTTGTGCATTTGTTGGTGAGTCAACCACAGTCGTTGATCTTTGAGGTTTTGAGATCTGACGGTCCTAACTAATTGTGAGATTGGAAATAGCACGATGTTTAATACTCCTTTCGATCTTCACAATCTATCCCTGTTGTTGATTTGGCGATTGCGCATCCGACGATCACGACTTAATTCAACCTAATAGGATCAGATGGTCCTGACTAATTGCAGGATTGGAACTAGTGAGTCATTTAATTTTCCTTTCGATCTCCGTAATCTATCCATGTCGTTGATCTGGCTTGCAGATCCGACGGTCACAATCCTCCAACAGTCCTCAAGTCCACAATCACTCATATGAACGACGTCCATAATATGAGATGATCAACACGGTCAATTTCTTGATCGGACGACTGCTGAGGCTTCTCACCCTAATCTTATGATTTTCCTTCCGAGCTCTGATCTCTGCATATTGTTCACTCTGCTCGATTTGTCTTGGTTTAAATCCAAATTATGCTCTAAGAGCCATGTCCATTCTATGCACTATGCATCTTCTGTGCGCTCCATCTCCTATGCATAGCATGCTTATACCTGCATGAATAAATCTCAACTGAAACAACCCTCTCTTATATGTTCTGTGTATATTTATCATGCCAATTCCTTTGCTATATCATCATTGCAACGCTTCTTCTTCTCTGACAGTTATGATGAATTTGTTTATCACCAACGGTCGTTATCCTGAGATTCATTCACCTTTTCTGGTAGTGCGATGCTTCGTCTTCTCTGTTCCAGTTGAGCTTATCCTCTCTATTACAGTTACAGTCAATCGTCAATCGTCTCTATGATGAGTCTTCATTCCACTACCAGATACATAGAGACTCTTTAGCTTCTTATGCAGCTCCTCGAGTTCTCTGGCTGATACAATCACTTCATTCTAGTAGTTACAGTCAGTCAATTATGGCTTCTTTGGCTTCTAAGCCCCTTTCTTCACGTGACCTCTGGTGGTGACCATATGACTATTATAAAGGTGCTTCCCGAGCTCCATTTAGTGAGCGCTAGCTCCTTTTTCATGATATGAACTTCAAGTGACCAAGAAATTGCGGGCACGCCCATAGGCGGTTTGAGGGAAACCCACTATTCTCCCCACAATTCACTACGAGCCTCAATGCATCCTTTCTCCAAAACCATGGTTTCCATTGCAGCCAGATCATGAAAAATTAAGACCGGAGCATGTTCTGGCCCCGCAATGGAGCACGACCGTCGATCTCACGATCTTAACGATGATCCTAAATGGATGGTTCAGATCTGTCCTCTCAAGTCTGTGGACCAGATCTTACCTTCCTACATCAACGACTAAGATTTAATTTGGGACTTCGGCTTTCAGGAGTTCGAGACTCTATCCTTTGCGACTTCGGTCCTTCGACACTTTGAATCTTCGTGACTTCGGCCCTTCGCAACTTCGGCCTTTGGGACTTCAGAACTCTGTCCTTCGTGTTTGTGCTGAAACTCCCGAAGTAAAACTCCCAGAGTGACATCACTAGCTTATGTCACTTGATGACGTGGAATGAGTCGAGTGTCCGCCACGTGTCACTCGGATTTGTGATTTGCACGTACCTAAAATGCCAAATCAACTTGACACTTGTCATTTCCTGATTACGCCATGTGTCCTTGCTGACGTAGATCTCCCTGATCTAACAGTCATCGTATGTTCCCCAGATCCGAATGTCCTTATTTATTTCAGATTTCTGGGCTTCAGGTTTTTCAATCTCAAACTTTTTGGAGTGTAACCTCCTCGCATATTTATATCCGAAGTGAATGTTGTTCATCGATCATGATCCTAGATCGATGGCTTGATTTGTCTGCGATGTAGCTCTTCTAGCTTATCCCGTCCTTCCACTTCAAACTGATCTGACGAATGTCATTTACTCTGACTCTCCCTTTGATCGACGACTACGATCAAATCATGATTTTGTGTGTCGAGCATTTGGATGTGAGTCAAACCTGACTCTCTTGACTTTCTATTTTTCGAAACCTACTCTAAATCAACGGTCCACGATCCTCTGTGATCTAATGGCCCAGATCATTTCGTGACATCGCATTTCGAGAGTTCCTACAACTCTCACATTTGACTTCTCCAGCTCGTGAGTCAGCGAAATGATGATCTCTCGCCACGTGTCCTCTGTTTCCAATGGCTTAGATCCCATCGTGACTTCACATTTCACGGAGTTGGAGGATGGCTCTCAACCATTATCCTCTTCGCAGTTGTACTGGATCCAATGGTTGTTAGTCCTTCGCGCTCTGATCCAACGACTGAGGTCTAATCTCCTCCTTTGTGCACTCCTCCTGTCTGGACTCTGATTTGACGGCCTAGATCATTCATAATGCTCGATCCAACGGTCACTGTCGCTCCTCTTGAGCTTTGGCTTTCTTAAATCTCTAAGTGTCAAAGGCCATGACCTTTGATCCTTCTGAGAGCCTTGATGTATGGGATCTCTTCTGCGCATCTCAGAATGCTATCTCTCCTGAGAGTTGGAAAAAGTTACCCTCAGCCCTGGTGCACACTTGCACTCTGCGTGCAACTCCGCATATCTGCGTGCAACTCTGCACTATCTCTTCTGAGATTCTCGAGCTTGGTCATCTACATCTTCCCAAAAGACTTTTGGTGCCCACCTAGCACATTCTACCTTTCATCTTCTGGTCTCTCGAGCTTTGGTTCATTGTTGTTCTTTCCTGTAAACATGCCATCGTTGTTGTTGTTCTTGCCATCAATGACAAGCACACTCTGCCTGTAAACATGCCAACACACCATTAACTCTGGGACTTCGACTATTCTACTTACACTATCCTTCCACTTTGTTTTTTATCAATGGTTGAGAATGCAGCTGAAGTATTCTATAGATCAAACGAACCATGTCTACTTCGAGATTCTGTCCTTCAAGACTTCAAAGATTTTGTCATTTGTTAATGGTGAAACTCCCGGAGTGACGTAAATTTCTTACATCACTTGATAACGTGTCACGAGCCAAGTAGCTGCCACGTGTCACTCAGATTCATGATTTTCACATACCTGAAATACTGATTTCAAATTGACACTTGTCATTCTCTCACTGTGCCACGTGTTCTTGCTGACATGGTCTGTCACAATTTCTTGTTGACGTGGTCTGTTGATCAACAAATCTGATCCAACGGTCGTCGTATATCCTCTAGATCCAATGGTCCTTATTCATTTCGGATTTCAGAACTTTAGGTATTTCAACTTTTCAAGTTGCCAATTCTTCTGAATTGAGATTCCCCGAAGTGTAACCTCCTCACATATTTTAACCTGAACTAAATGTTGTTCGTCGATCATGGGATTAGATTAACGGCTCGATTTGTATGTGATGTTTCTTTGTCTTGGTTTAAATCCAACAACCTTCCAACTTATCCCATCCTTCCACTTTATTTGATCCGATGGTTGACGGGAATTCAGATAATTGAGATCTAAGATCTTTCTTCTTATCCTATCCTTCCACTCAAAAGTGATCCAACGACTAACGGGTATTCGGATAATTGAATTCTCAATCGTTTTTCCCTGCTTATCCTATCCTTCCACTTAAAGTGATCCAACGGTCGTGAAGACACTCAAAGAAGATCAACGATCAAGGATGATTGCAGAACCAAAACTTGCAAGTGATTTAACTCGTCACCCGAGCTTCGTAATTTGAAGTTGTGCATTTGTTGGTGAGTCAACCACAGTCGTCGATCTTTGAGGTTTTAAGATCTGACGGTCCTGACTAATTGAGAGATTGGAAATAGCATGATGTTTAATACTCCTTTCGATCTTCGCAATCTATCCCTGTCGTTGATTTGGTGATTGTGCATCCGACGAACCCGACTTAATTCAACCTAATCTGATCGTTTATTGGATCAACCCCAATCATCGATCTTCGAAGCTATAGGATCAGACGGTCCTGACTAATTGCAGGATTGGAACTGGTGATTCATTTAATTCTCCTTTCAATCTCCGTAATCTATCCCTATCGTTGATCTGGCTTGCAGATCCGAAGGTCACAATCCTCCAACGGTCCTCAAGTCCACAATCACTCATATGAACGACGTCCGTAATATGAGATGATCAACACGGTCAATTTCTTGATTGGACGACTGCTGAGGCTTCTCACCCTAAGCTTATGCTTTTCCTTCTGAGCTTTGATCTTTGCATATTGTTCACTCTGTTTGAAGTCAATCATTATATATTGTTGACTAGTCCTCCAACGATTCTTCTGAATTCATTGCGCCATCTCTTCTGAGCTTTGATCTTAATTCGCTAACCCTCCTAATCTTTTGTCTCAATTGATCATCTCATCAATGATATCAACTGTTGACATCAATGACACTATGTCCAACAAAACGAGCTTCTAATGACAAACAAAAACAAACATCAAATATATCTATATATGTTGTGGAAAAATTATCTATAAAGGTTCATCTATGCCCACTACATAAAAAAAAAAGAATCACCACTATATAAAGAAAAGTTGATATCACCTAGAAAAATGCTCAATGTAATCACAACTACCTATGCATCCCTTATTATTTTCCTTCATAAAACTTTCTTTATATCCATGTTTCCCTTGAAAGATTTCTTCTCCACTTGAGGAGACAAGAAGTTCTATATAAACTAATCTTTTATTCTTAAAAAAACCATTATAATATGAGAGAGTAATGTACTTTTGTTGGTCTCTTCATATTGACAATGAGGGCTTCATATAATAGAATGTTCTCCACCACCTTCTCAATTTCAAATCTTAGCTTTCTCCTTTCCATCTCTAGAATCAACTTCATTCTATTTGCAAATTCATTTTGTTTATGTTTCCTATTCAAAATATGTAAGAACTATATATTTGACCACTTATGTCATGGAGACCTTGTTTAAATGTTTTTTACAATCCACCTAGAGTATTTCCTCTATTTGATAAATAGATTAGTTGCAAATTCATTTTGTTTATGTTTCCTATTAAAAATATGTAAGAACTATATATTTGACCACTTATGTCGTGGAGACCTTGTTTAAATGTCCTTTACAATTCACCTAGAGTATTTCTTCTATTTAAGCTTGATGTGCTACCTTCATCCTACTTATTGTGAGTAGTTTTAATGAATGAAAATTAAACTCAATAAATATATAACCCTCATTTCCAAGATATTCATGCTTGGTTGGGCAAATTTATTGGATTTCATTATATGATATTAGTGTTAAAATTCATATAATAAAAAGAAGGGGAATGAGTCTATCTTACCATGTTTCTTGTGGTATCATTAATTAGCTAGTACAAATTCACCTTTCTTTTCAACTTGTGACTGGAACATGAGACACATTCCATCATTTTGTTCCAAGGAATTGTCTTTCCTAGTTTTAGCACAC
>ML800536.1:439579-457711 GCA_009831015.1 Picea engelmannii
CATAACAAATCTTCTTGCAACTCGAGCATCGATGAGGATCACATGAACTATGATCATAATGCTTAGTTTGTCCATGTTTCTTGACTAGATTCTACTACATGGATTGAAGGACCAATCCTCCCCCACCATCATTTGGATATCCCCCATGGTGGGATAAAGAAACAAATCTTCTATGAAGTAATAAGCTATGGGTCAAGATGGAAATTGAGGATTGGGTCAAGCGAATGTTGTTTGAAAGGACAAGATATTGGATGGGGGGGTGTTAGGCCTATTTCGAAGAGGGTGAGGCCCTCTAAATAGATCACTACTAGAAATTTTTCAATCTTTCATCGATTCATGACCTACCCCTTGGAATTCACCAATGTCAAAGTAGTTGACATTGTCACTTAAAATAAATTCAGCCCACAATTTTCAAAGAAAATATAGTGGCACCTCTATATTATTGCAAAGATTTTTGTCAAAACTCATAAACCACCTATCCATATAGTGGTCTATAAATGGTTTTTATGTGTACTAGTCCATGCAAATGTGTTTCTTTGTCATAGGAGGGTGTAAACTAGTTTTGAGGTCAATAAACAAGGTCATTAGATCTTGTTTTGAAATTTGTAAATCTCTCACCTAGTTTCTATCTAACCCCACAGTATAATATTCAAACATCTTGGTATTGTATTTAGAAATATAATGCAATTGGATTTGAGCATTGAAAATCAAAGATATAATGGTCTAAAGTGTGTGTTGTACTGAGTGAAAGGCATGAGGGATGTCTTGTGTTTCTAAGTGAAAATAAGATTTTTTATCGATTCAAGACCATTGTTAATTTCATTGTTTACATTTGGTGGTTGGGGGTCATGATTGGGTATTTCTTCATTGGGTGATGGTGGGTTCATGTTATTTCATGTTCAGGAACAATGATAATGTGATTTATGTGTTGCATTTGAACAATAATAAAATACTTTTTATTTATCTATATAGTTTGGAGAGTTTATGAGATAAAAAAAGAAATCAGAGTAGACCTACCTCAAATAAATGTAGGAAACACTCGATACAAGCAATGACAATGTTCCTTGTCCTCATGGTAGTAAAATGCACAAGTTCACTCCTCGAATTATGCCTCCTTCACTTAGAGACATGTTTCTTGGTTTGGTAATAAATACAAGTTGTGACTTTTTTAAAATTTTGAATACACAGAAGAACATGAACATGCTTAAGACACACATGCATTTTTAATGCATGTGTTCCGAAAATGTGCATGTGTTCCGAAAGTTATGGCTTGGAAGACTAGTTGGAAGCTTGTGTGGTGGTTCCGAGGGGCCCAAAGCTATAGGAAAATGAATGTGTGCACATTCTTGTATGAGTACATTCCTAAAACCCCATTTTCTCTTTTTGACTAAATTGGGTGAGGTCCAAAAAATTCCAACAAATCCAAGTGTGGGAATAGTTTACATTCCCCCTAGGAATGTACCCATGTTATAACCATACCAGGTAACTTTTCCTTCTCCTCAAAGGTATTATAATTAAATGAACCTGTATTAACAATAGGGTAATATTGTTGGATTACTGAGAGGGGGTGTGAATCGATAATAGAGCAATCTAATCCTTTTTAACCATATAATGCAAGTGTTATATCAATGTAGCATTATCATCCAATATTTGTAGAGTAAATAAACAATGAACAAATGAAAAATCATACACATACACAGTACACCAATGTTTTTACATGGAAACTCAAAGAGGGAGAAAACCACATAATGATTTTTCTTATATGTCTTGAAGAATTACATTCATTGGAAGCACCAGCTTCCTTTATTTTCCAGCTGCAACTGGAAGGAGTCTCCAACCCCCTAGTTTATCAAGCTACAAACTGAGGGAAGCCCCAACTCCCCAATTCTCTGGCTACAACCAGAAGGAGGCTACAACCCCCTATGTTCTCCAGCTACAACCGGAAGGTGGCTACAACCACCTGTCCTTTCCCCGTCCAACCACCCTAACGTATAAGTAGAATGATGGGACCAGTATCACACTATCACTGTGAGATATACTATTGTAATCCTGTACCAGTCAACCTGCACCAAAAAACCTATACCAATAACCTGAACCATGCATTAACCATGCATCAACTTGTACCTCAACATGTAATCAACCTTTACCATAAACAAGTGCATCAACCATGCACCAACCTGTACTAAACAACCTGTAATCAACTTGTATCATAAACAAGTGCATCAACCATCCACCAACATGTACCAAAAAACCTGTAATCAAATTGTACCACAAACAAGTGCATCAACCATGCACCAACCTGTACCTCATCATGCAAACCTTCCTTGACTTTAACAACAAGAGACTAGCATTTTCATCAAACTTTACTTTAGTCTCACATGACTAGTTTTGGATTAGTCAACAACCCTAACTTGAAATAATCATAACTATATACCTATACTGAATAAATATCTGAAAATAGTACACAGTGTTATTCAATGTGTTTTATGCAATTCCTTTAGGTGTCACTTCTTGGAACCTCTCAGAAAAGGAGTTGTAGAAAAAATGACATACCTTGTTGAATTCTGGCTTATTTTAGAGAGAAAACTTGTATAGCGTGCCCCGCATGGAATATTTGTTGTATGGATCTGAAAATTTTACACATAATACTACAGATTATACTCTAACCAACACATTTTGTCTTACTAAATTTGGATCTATTTTGAATAAGTTATGATGTTTTTACCTGAAACACATGTTTTAGACTAGTTTCAGGACTAGCCACAAACCCTATTTTCCATAGAGTGTAACTCCAAAACTACAACGACCCACAAGATGAAATTCGTACCAAATCTACTTGGATATGTTTCCTCAATGGCCTCCCAATTTCACATTCTGAATCATTCTAGAAAAAACGTTATTGCGAAAATGGCGAGATGACCTGTAAATAACATACCTTAGAAAGCATCATCAAAAGAATTTACCCTCCCTTGAATTTTGGCCTTCTTTACTTCACCTTGCCTTTGAAATTTGGCTTATATATCCTTTTTTTACCTCAGTCACCTGTAGATATTCAATATTCTCAAGTGTGATTAAACTGAGAGAGTCATGCCTCTTATTTATACTCTCCAAGTAGCTTCCTTAGATGCATCTTCTAGGCCACTTTGTCCACATAGTCACCTATGTCCAACTTTGCCCAATTTGCCACTTGTCCATGTATCCAATAGCCACTTTACCACTTAACCCATTTTCCTCATTTTAGGGTTAACCTTCTTATAACCACTTTCCATAATTAGAAAGTTCTCCATTTACTTTATTATTTAAATAATCCTCATTGACTTTGTCAGTTCACTTTATTATTTAAATAATCCTCTTTGACTTTTTCACTTCACTTTATTATTTAAATAATCCTCTTTGAATTTGTCACTTCACTTTATTATTTAAATAATTTCTTCTTTACAAGCACTTTGACTTCTTTGACCTTTTGGGGCTTCAAGCCAATCATATGAGGGTTCTTCAACTTCATAATGCCATAACTCTCAAACCGTGAGGAGTTATGTGACATTCCACATACCATCGAAAATGACATGACATGTACTATCCATCTAGAATATTCTTACCTTCAAATATATCAAAAATCATTCCATTATACATCAAACAAACTTGGGTCCATTACCCAAACCTTTGTGCTACTAGAATTCGCTACCAATCTTTCTTCAAGGGTTGACATCAATGACAACCAACCCAATTAATCAACAATCTCCCCCTTTGGCATTCATGGCAACACTCTGATGCAATACTGAAATCATATCACTCATGCTTCCCCTGGAACCATGCCTACATCTCTATGACCAACGCTCCCCTTGGAACCATGTCTCTGTCCTCTGCATTCGATAAATCTCTCCCCCTTTTTCATCAATGGAAAATGTATCTTTTCATTCGAGTCTGCTCCCCCTAACCGACTCATCTGATCTCCCAACCTGAACTGTCATTTTTATGGTACTTCCTTGTGTACATCTAAGACATATAAGATAAGCATTCAAAAGAATTCATTTTGGAGTAGAAATAACTTTGAGTCTTCGGTGAAGATACTCAAAGGCTTCCCGTGGAAGTGATTTTATAAAGATGTCTGCCACTTGTTCTTTTGTTCCCACATATTCAACTCTGATGTTCCTTTCTGCAACCTGTTCCCGTAGAAAGTGATACTTGATTGGAATGTGCTTCGTCTTGGAGTGCATCACTGGGTTCTTTGAGATATTGATGGCACTTGTATTATCGTGATAGATTGGAATGGGCTCATCATACTCAATCTGTATATATGTCAGAGTTTGTTTCACCCATAGAACCTATGTACAACATGGTGCTGCTGCAATATACTCTACCTCGACTATAGATAAAGATACTGATGATTGTTTCTTTATTATACATGATACTAAACACTCACCCAAGTAGAACTCTACTCCACTGATGCTTTTTCGGTCATCAATGAAACCTTCCCAATCTGCATATGTGTAGGCAATAAGTGATAGATCCTTTCCTTTTGGATACCATAATCCGAACTCTTCTGTTCCTTTGAGATATCTGAAAATCCTCTTCACTGCTAATACATGTGATTCCTTTGGTGCTGCTTGAAATTGTGCCACCTATCCAACTGCCTACATTACATCTGGTATGGATGTTGTCACCTATAGTAGGCTACCAATCATTGACTTGTATTGCCTCTGATCTGTAGATTTTGAATCATCATCTTTGCTCAACTTGCAATTGGTTTTCATGGGAGTGATAACTAGTTTGCAATCTTCCATTCTGAACCTCTTTAGCATTTCTCTGATAGACTTGGTTCGAGAAATAAAAATTCATTGGTTTCTTTGATGTATCTGAAGACCCGGAAAGAATGATAGTTCTCCAAGTAATGACATTTCAAATTCATTCTGCATGTCCTTTGCAAATTTCTATCTTATCCTGTCATCAATACTTCCAAAAATAATATCATCAACATAAACTTTAATTAATAAAATACTATCTTGAGTTACCTTGATGTAGACGTTGTTTTCTGCAATTCATTTTCTAAACCATGCTTGCTGTAAATATTTATCCAGTCAAGAGTACCATGCTCTAGGAGCCTGTTTTAGACCATACAAGGCCTTATTTAATTTGCACACATAATCTGCGTTCTTTGACAACTGAAATCCTTTTGGTTGTTCAATGTAGACTTCTTCCCCAAGTTCCCCATTCATAAAATTTGATTTTACGTCCATCTGATACACTTTAATATTTTTGGAGCATGCATAGGCTAAAAGAAATAGGATTGCTTCCATTCTGGAAACTAGGGAAAATGTCTCTTCAAAGTCGATTCCTTCAACCTATGCATATCCTTTACATACAAATCTAACTTTGTTCCTTGTAACCTGTCCATCTTCATTCAATTTATTCTTGTATACCCACTTTGTGTCGATCACATTCTTATCCTTTGGTCTTGGAACCAATTTCCAAGTGTCATTTTTCTCTATTTGATCAAATTCTTCATCCATGGCCTTATTCCAAAATTCATCCTTGTTGGCCTCTTCAAAACAGGTTGGTTCAATTGTAGATGAGAGTGCTAGGTGAGTTTGTTTTGGTGAATGAATTCTTCTTCTAGTCTCAACTCCTGCATCTTTGTTTTCGATAATCTGATCTGAAGGATGATTCTTATATACTCGTCTGCTAGGTGTCTTTGGAGGAACTTGTTGATCTTGCTCTCCTTCTTCTATCGGATCCTCTTCATCTTCCCCTTCTACTTCTTTTTCATCTTATGCTTCTTCTTCGTAAAATTGTTCCATTGATTCATTTTCTTCTTCCTTTAATTCTTTTCTACCTATTTCATCAATTATTACGTTGATGCTTTCCACAACTTTGTTCAATCTTAGGTTGTAACACTTGTATGCTTTCCTTGTACTTGAGTAACCAACAAGTACTCCTTTGGCCACACGAGAGTCAAAATTTTCCATTCTCCCATCTTCTCTTTTGATGTAGCATTTTCTTCCAAAAAAATTGAAGTGCTTCACATTTGTTGGTCTTCCTTTTCATAGCTCGTAGGGAGTTTTGTCAGTGTTGTTTCTGAACATTACTCTGTTTTGAATGTGAATTGTTGTATGCACTGTCTATGTCCAAAATATATCTATCAATTTGGAATCCATTAGCATTGTTCAAGCCATTTCCTGTATTGTCATGTTCTTTCTTTCAACAACTCCATTTTGTTGAGGTGTCCTAGCAACAAAGAATTGTCTTTTTATTCTATGCTTGTTGCAGTAGTCTATAAAAGTGAACTCTCCTCCATTATTTGATCTCAAGCATTTGATTTTTGAATCCAATTCATTTTCAACCATTTCCTTGTATACTGTTAAGAACCAAAGTAGATCTATAAATATAATCACCACAAATACTGAATACACAATAGATCCACAAAGAAATATAGAAGAAACCACACTTTGTTATTACCAAACCCTTGAGGTAGGGCAACACCATACAATGGATCCTATTATGGAAGGGATCCTCTCCTATTCACTTGCCTCTTCGAGGGGGCATTCTCCTATTGAGTTTCATCTCCAAATACAATACTTCTCTTCATGTCTCATTACATTGCTTGAACCCCTTTATATAGTGATACCATCACCTAAGAACATTCTAGAGGAGGAATCTTCTAGAAGTAGAATCATCTAAGAAGTCCTCTTACATTTATTATATCTGATTACTCATTTATTATATCTAACTACCATAGTGGGCCTTATTTAATAATATAGTGGACCTAGTCCACCTTACATTAAATGACCTCCACTATTATCACTATGGGCCCTCTGGGCCCCTCCACTACCTCTCTAGCTACCTTACATTCCATCCCCCTTATGAAAGTGTTGTCCTCAATGCTTGATGTACAACCATATACCAGGGTCCATGGATAATTGTGGACCATAATGCTGAAGAAGACTGAAGAACCAAGGTCCCATGTAGAAAGGAAATCCACCATGTTGAAGTAGTCCAACCACCATTGTAAGCCCGGGTCCCATGTCCAAGTGCTCATGTGAACTCCCTATGGAAGATTTTGGAACCCAATAACCAACTCCAAATGATGCTCCAAATATTGACACCGATCATGTGGACCCAAATAAGAAGATCCATCCACATAGTGGAAAAGGGTCGTAGCAAAATCTAGAATGAATAATACAACTGTAGAATATGTAGATTGAATGCTGGTAACTAGCTCCTGATGTGGGACATTGATGTTCTCTACAGAAGGTGGAGTAGAGTCATCAAATAAAATATGAAAGTGGTTGTCATCCCAGAAATGACAACTATCCATATACCAATCATCACAATCTACCTCAAAATCATACCAAGCATATATTTCTTGATTATATTCATCCCTGAGGACCTCCATAAGAAATCTCTCCTGCATGTTATTCAATGAATCTTGAATACTACGAAAACTATCATTGAGGCCGTATGTGAGGCTGTTTCTGAGGCTATCTGTGAGACCATGTACAAATGCATCCAATCTGTCATCCAATGTGTGAAACAATTGGGCTTTGAATGATTCAAGAATTTCTTTCAGGTTTTGAGAAGAAGTAGCCATCTGAGCATTCTATGAACTCACCCAATAAGTTATGGTAGAAAATCATGGCTTTTTTCTGGAAAAACCCTAAAAAACTGTTGAAGTTAAAATGCTCATAACTTCACTTCCCTGACTCTGTTTTGGCTGATTTTTTTTTTTGAAATTGGATGAAATTGTGAGAGAAACTCAGATATGTAATTTATTTGGGCAAATTCGGCTTCCAGATGCTACATAAATAAAAAAATTCTCGCCGCCGTCTGCGGAAAAAATCCTGAAAATTTGTAGATTTTAAAACTTCAATATCTTGACTTCCCGGACTCTTTTTCGGACGGTTTTTACTCCGTTTTGGATACCTTACATATACCTTGAAGTTTTCAAAAGCTTCTGACTTGTTCCTGAGAAAGAAAACTGTAGTCATTCTTGTATAATCATCAACTAATAACATAAAGTATTTCCCACCTTTTAAACCCTTTGTTGTAGTTGGTCCAACTAGATCAGTATGCACAATTTCTAGTGGTCTTGTCGTTGAATATTCTTTTGATTTAAACTTGGTCTTTGTTTGCTTTCCTTGTTGACAATGATTTCATAAAGTGTTGGTTGGTTTCGTGATCTGGGGCATTTGTCTAACTACTTCCCTTTTGCTGACTTTGACAAGGTTATCAAAATGTATGTGACCCATTCTTCTGTGCCATAACCAACTTTCATCTTCCTTTCCTAGGAAAAACTTTTCATTTCCAATTTCACTTAACACATATATGTTGCTTGAAGTTCTTGCAGTTGTTGCAACTAATTTTCCTGAAACTTCTTTTCTTATCTCGCACTTTTGTGAATTGAAAGTATCTTTATGACCTTGGTGACACATTTGACTCACACTTAGAAGATTATGTTTCATATCTTCTACTAGTAGAACATTTTTTTCCTCGGTATTCTTGTTCCCAATTCTGACTGTGTCTTTTCCAATGATTTTAGCTGAATCATCATTTCCAAAGGAGACTGATCCATCTCTTTCCTTTCTTAATGTAAGAAACCTGTCTCTATCACCTGTCATGTGTTTTGAAAAACCATTGTCAACATACCAAACACGTTTCTTTTTCTTAGCTTGTAGAGCGAGTGTGCATTCTTCATTGCTATATTGATTCTGCTTTCTTATCCATGTCCTTTTCTGAGATTCCTGTCTGTGACTGTTGTTGTTTTGTTGTGGTTCTCTAGAAGGGACTATCATTCTACAATCTTTGTCCATCTGTCCAAAGTTGTTACACTTGTAGAAGTCCACTTCAGTGCTCAAAGATTCAAACCTTTTGTAACTTATTCTTTGTGTTTCACTAGGCCTTCTTGGATAACCCTTTTGTGTATGATTTTCAAAGTTGTTTATGTTCCTGTTGTTAGCTATGCAATTCACATATTTATTTCCAAAATTATTACATTCATAACATAAGCCAAAAAATATAGTTTGATACTTGGGAGTTGAAGATCTTCTGAAAGGAGGTACTCTTATGAGTCCTTCTTCTTCATGAAGCCTATCTATTTCTGTCGATCGTTGATTCTGAAATCTAAATCTTCTCGCTAGAGGAGTGTCCCTCTAATTTTCTTTGTAGAACTTCCTATCCCCTTTGATTTTTTATGCATAGATTTTTGGATATGTTTCTTGTTCTGTTGTTTTGGAGCTTGATCCATTTTCTATCTGATTGTATCCAAGTCCAGACTTGTCATGATGAGGTTTTTGACTGCTGATAATGTCATTCAAAAATTTTGAGTTGTCCTGCATATTTTTCTTTTGAATATCCTTTCTTAATGTGACAATTTATGCTTCCAAATTTCCAATGATCCTGTCTCTTCCTTCTAGTTGTTCTTTGAGTGATTCTTCAATTCTTTTATCTTCTTCAATTTGAACCTTCAAATTTGTGATCATTTGTTCTAGTTCTTGAGTGTCTTCTTTCTTGTCTAGTTCCGCTTGTAGTTTCTTGTTTTTCTTCTTTTCTTTTCTGATAACTTCTATGACACACAACAATTCTTCTCAGTAGTCAACTTCTACCTCTTCATATTCTTCTTCGACCTCTTCAGATTCTTATTTAGATTCTTCTTTATCATACTCTTCTACTACCATGAATAGAACTTTTTCTGTCTCACTGTCATTGACTTCATCTTCATCTGATGATGATATGTCTTCTTTGGTGCATAAGTTTTTCTTGAAATCTTTCTTTTTGGTTCTTTTCCCTTTATATGTTTGTTTGCGATTTGAGTAACCTTCATCATTTCTCTTTTTATTATGAGGAAATTTTTTTAGCAAAGTGACCAATACCATCACAATTAAAACAAATCAAAGGAATCTTACCTCTATACCTATCGTTGGTTCCCTTGTTCAATATTCTGACAAAGTTGGTTGCTTCTTCATCATCTTCCGAGACGTCATTGCTGCTGCTATGTTCTTTTTCTTTTTTCTTTCCCTTTTTCTTTGACCTTTTGGATGCTTTGAAACCTGTTTGTTTTATATATGGATTTTCCTATTCATTTCTCATTTCATATGCTGTGAAGATTCCATGTAGTTCATCCATGCTTATTGAGTTTAGATATGCTCTTTATTCTAGTGCTGATATCTTAGGGTCAAATATCATAGGAAGAGATCTTAGTACCTTTTGAACAATTACATATTCTTTGATTTCTTCTCCCAATCCCAAGATTTCATTTACTATTTCATCGACTCATAAAAAGTAAGCTGCAATACTCTCATCTTCCTTCATCTTTAGTTCTTCGAACTGACCTCTGTAAGTTTGAAGCTTTGTTGCTTTGACTTTTTAATCTCCTTCATAAATATTTCGAAGTTTGTCCCAAATCTCTTTAGCGGATTTACAATGTGAAACTTTGGTGAATATTGATTCTCCGAGACCATTTAGAAGTGTTTTTGTGGCTTTGGAATTATTCTGACTGAGTTTCATTGCTTTGCCAGTTGTCAGCGGAACTGTTGGTGTTGTTTATCCATCTACAATTGATTGCCAAATTTAAAATCTCTATGCCTGTATTTATGTCTTCATCCTTATGCTACAAAATGCATACTTTTGTCCATCAAATTGTAGTATTCCATTTTTATACATGTTGTTTCTCTCCATGATCTACCTTTCAGTGATTAAATTGATTTCTGAAGGAACCTGCTATGATACCAATTGTTGGATTACTGAGAGGGGGGTGACTCACTAATAGAGAAATCTAATCCTTTTTAACCATATAATGCAAGTGTTATATCAATGTAGCATTATCATCCAATATTTGCAGAGTAAATAAACAATGAACAAATGAACAATCATACACATACACAATACACCAGTGTTTTTACGTGGAAACCCAAAGAGGGAGAAAACCACATAATTCTCTTTATTATATGTCTTGAATAGTTACATTCATTGGAAGCACCAAATTCCTTTTTTTTCCAGCTGCAACTAGAAGGAGACTCCAACCCCCTAGTTTCTTAGTCTACAACATGAGGGAAGCTCCAACTCCCCAATTCTCTGGTTACAACCAGAAGAAGGCTACAACCACCTATGTTCTCTGGCTACAACCGGAAGGTCGCTAAAACCACCTCTCCTTGCCTCATCCAAATTCCATGACGTATAAGTAGAATGATGGAACCACTGTCACACTATCACTATGAGTGATCCGAAAAGATCTTTTACACGACTATGGTTGAGTTATTATGCATGTGTTCATTAACCAATTAAGGAAGCTTAAAGAAAGTGGAAGAATATATGAGAAGTTATCACAGCCATATAAACATGTAAATAACTGAAATGAAGCAATAAAAAACATCTAAACATAACACCAATGTGATAACGGAGTTCGACAATCTTGCCTACGTCTCTGGGCCTTTGTCTCAGTGGGTGAGGCTTTCTTATTTCTGTTCAAAGCTCAATAAGTACATCACAACAGTGCCAAAAGGTTACAAAACTGATGTGGTCTTTTTCTCTCAGATATTAAGAACCCAACAGAAGAAATGACACTCAAAATGGATGACCGGAGCTCCCAAAAATGGCCCGCAAAGGTGCACTCCTCAATAGATTCCCTGCATAAAAATGGCTTTGACTTGGCTTTCCTTTACCATAAACCTACTCTGAATCTCCTCTCATGGCCTCAAGAAGTCTTGGTTTATATAGATCTAAAGTTGGTAACCATCTCCCAACTTCCCCCCAAGATTTGGCATCAAAAAGGGCCCAATATCCCCCTCAAAGGGCCAAAAATCTCCAAAAATGCCCAATATGGGCCAAACTATAGGGAAAAAGATCCACCTGTGTATAAAAAATAAAAAATATCCCAAAGGGGTTGGGCGTGCGTGCAAAGATAGGGTCATATGGCATATAGGTGGCCAAGTGTGAGCCCCTAAGGGCTGTGTGTTGGTCCCTAGCCCACATACAATGGTCATATGGTGTAAATAATAGGACCGCGCCTTTATATACATGCCCAACAAGTGTAAACCACATTGAATTCATGGCATTAGCCCTCCAAATCCGTGCACTAGTGGTTTTAAAATTTGAAATGTGTGGTGGTAGGTGCATAATCCGCACCCCTTGTTGACTGTATAGTGGAGCGCCCCCATAGTGGTAGTTGTGGTGCTATGGTAAAGGTAAGTCTGCAGGATGGGGCTTGACCCTAGCCTCTTTCTGTCTCTAATATACACATAATGCACTTTATATAAATATAATGTGGGTTGTAATAACAAGCTCTACCCACGTCATGATGGTTATCAAACCTTTTCTAAGGCGTTAGGATGGTAAGAGGTCTCATGTTCGAACCTCTCGGAGTCCAACAATTTTTCCATACACTTAAACCAAGTGACCAACCCCTAGGTGCCACGTAGAAGCCCAATTATGGGCCATGTGGAACCTCCTAACTTGTTGGAAACTGATGCGACATGTCAAGTATTGAATGGTCCACCTATCAGTGTCATACCTACCACCTGTCTGCCCTGTTAGCATCGTACCTGCCACCTATCTACCCTGTCAGCATTGTACCCTGCCACATGTCACCGTACGGTAGGGCCACATGGAACCTGTACGAGTGTGTCATGTGTCACCCTTCCAGTGGTGACATGTGTCACTTCCTGGTTGGTCCATGTCAATTGTACAAATCCTTCCAATTGTACTGCCACATCAATTGTACGACCTGTACAGTCATATTCCATGTGGCATTGTATGGACTGTACAATCAACATTTTTTTTCCTGTTTGGAAAAATGAATAGAACGTGATATAAGGAGAATACGACATCCGTTTGAGCCCATTCAAGTTTCATTGGGTTCATATCGACGAGGCCTACACACACATCCATTTTGAAGCCATTATGAGAACATTTATTTTTAGGCCTTTCTGAGCGCCATAAAGATTCTGGATCTGAATCTGGATCACACCTCCCCACTAAAGGACCTTTTGGTCCTCAAAAGGTTATTGACCAGTCAACAAGCTCAGGATAGGCCACCTGTCTTGTCCTCTGTCTCTAATCTCTGTCCTGTGCACATGTCTCATCAAGATCAACTGTAACACAATCATGACAACTGGAAACATATTGTTAGCCATTTGAACCCTGTCACATTTTATTGAAGCCACTATCATCCATGTAGACAACATTACTAATGATAACATAAAAAACATGACTGTAAATGAGCTGATATACTTGTATTATTTTCATAACATGAGCTTATCTTGAAGCAAACTTTGATTGATTTTCCATTCAAGAATCATTTCCTATTCTTTCTTAAGATCGATCACTTGATTTGAAACAATTATTGGTTTGTTGCTTTCTTTAGATGCCTTCTTTAATTGTTCCATTGTTTGAAGAGTTGTATTTTACTTTACATAATGAGCATGAACCATATAATCTTGACCTGCTTTGGTTAATTGATATTGATTATTTGTCATGTAGAAAATTGCTTTATGATCATATAAGTATGGACTACCTAAGACCATTCCACATTCACTTAGTGGCACTACATCACATGTTACCTCATCCACATACTTAGATGAAATTGAAAATTTTATTGTGCACTTCTTTGTTATGTGCATTTGATGATGGTTTCTTATCCACTTAAGTGTGTAAGGCTTGTGATGTACTTGTGTTTTTAACCCCAATTGCTTAACCAATTCCTCTGAAATTAGATTAGATTGAGATCCACTATTGATTAATGTATCAACCTTAATGTGCCTCATGATGAACCTGATGTAAAACAAGTTACTTATACAATCAATTCCGTCACCAATATTACCTGTCATACCAACCAATGAGACTTTTGATTCATCACCTGAATCTGATCCCAAGTCTGTCGATCGTGTTGTCGCTGCATCTGTTTTCCTCCCTTTCTTATCCTTGAACCACTTTGGCATCTTCTCGGGATGCAAATGCCAAAAATGGTCCTCCTCATGCCCCTATTTCTTGAAATGCTTGCAAGAGGGCCTCTCTTCCTTTCTCGTCACTGCATTTGACTTCTTGCCATGCCACTTCCTCTTGTCCTCTTTCCTTGAAGATGATTCCCCTTATACTCCAACACATATTTTACCTACTTCAATGTATGTTGCTTGAACAAAAACCTCATCAAGATTAGTTGGTCCAAACATGAATACAATGTTTATAATGTGTGCAGGTAAACCTCCTATATACTTCATAAGAGTTTCTTGGGTATATAAAGGGATATCTAACATCAATGTCATTTTTCAAAATCCATCTGTGTATTCTTGCATTATTTTTGCTTTTCTTAGTTTTAAAGCTTGCAATTCAATTAATGCTTTCTCTTTATAACCCAAAGGATAGAATTGATTTCTAATTTCAGAAATAAAACTTTTCCATGATGGAAATACATCACCCACTTATTGCGTTCCATTTTGCAACTTGTTTTGCCACCAGATGAGTGTTGTGCCTGCAAGTCTCAATGATTCCAACTTGATTTGTGTGGTCTCATCCTTGATTTGTTGCACACTGCAATAGACCTCCATATGTCTAACCCAATTATCAAGTCTCTCTAAATTAACTTCACCATCGTACATGGGTAATTCAAATTTAACATCAAGTTTTAATAAATTCATTTCATTCTTATGTTTATGAACATGTTTCTTTGCATTGCATTTATAACTTGAACTTGATGAAGAAGGAGAAGAAGGAGGTGATGATGGAGGTGAAGGAGGAATCATAGGAGGATCCTCTCCTTCTTCACTTTTTCCCTTTGAAGATTCACCCAGATTTGTTCTCTTTCATTCCAAGTAATCCTCGTACAAAACTTTCACCATCTCTGACATAGAAAATAAAGTTTTTCGAAACTCTTTCTCATCAAGATAAAGTCCCTCTTCCGATTCCATATTCTCACTTTGAGAAGTTCTCTTTCTCAATCCAATAAATGGATTCTCTTCAACAAGCTTTCCTTCACCATGACGTATCTTTTCTCTGGTTAACATGCAAAACTCAAATCCAAATGTCAACTAGCTCTGATACCACTTGATCCAAAAAGATATTTTACATGACTATGGTTGAGTTATTATGCATGTGTTCATTAACCAATTAAGGAAGATTAAAGAAAGAGGAAGAATATATGAGAAGTTATCACAACCATATAAACATGTACATAACTAAAATGAAGTAATAAACAACATATAAACATAGCACCAATGTGATAACAGAGTTCGGTAATCTCGCCTACGTCTCTGGGTCTTTGTCTCAGTGGTGAGGATTTCTTATTTCTGTTCAAAGCTCAATAAGTACATCACAGTAGTGCAAAAAGGTTACAAAAATAATATGGTCTTGTTCTCTCATATCTTAATAACCCAACAGAAGAAACGACACTCAAAATGGATGACCGGAGCTCCCAGAAATGGCTCGCAAAGGTGCGCTCCTCAACAGCTTCCCTGCATAAAAATGGCTTTGGCTTGGCTTTCCTTCAGCATAAACCTACTATGAATATCCTCTCATGGCCTTAAGAAGGCTTGGTTTATATATATATGAAGTTGGTAACCATATCCCAACTTCCCCTCAATATTTTCCCTCAAAAAGGGCCCAATATCCCCCAAAAAGGGCAAAAAATCTCCAAAAACGCCCAATCTGAGCCAAACTATAGGCAAAAAGACCCACCTGTGTATAAAAAATAAAAAAATATCCTAAAGGGGCTAGGTGCGCACACAAATATAGGGTCATATGGAATATAGGTAACCAAGCGCCATCCCCTAAGGGTTGCGTGTTGGCCCCTAGCCTGCATACAATGGTCATATGGTGTAAATAATAGGACCGCGCTTCTATATATGCACCCAATAGGTGTAAACTACCCTGAATTCATGGCATTAGCCCCCCAAATCTGCACGTTGGTGGTTTTAAACTTTGAAACGTGTGGTGGCAGGTGCATAATTTGTGTCCCTTGTTGACTGTATAGTGGAGCGCCCCCATAGTGGTAGTTGTGGTGCTATGGTAAAGGTAAGTCCGGAGGCTTGGGCTTGGCCCCAAACCCCTTCTGCCTCCAATACATACATTATGCACTTTATATAAATATAATGTGGGTTTTAATAACAAGATCTACCCATGGCGGGTTGGTTATTAGACATTTCCCAAGGCATTAGGCTAGTAAGAGGTCTCGTGTTTGAACCTATCGAAGTCCAACAATTTTTCCATACACTTAAACCAAGTGACCAACCACTGGGTGCCACATGGAAGCCCAAGTCTGGGCCACGTGGCACCTCCTAATTTGTTGGAAATTGATGCCATGTGTCGAGTACTGAAGGGTCCACCTGTCAGCACCGTACCTGCCACCTTTCTACCCTATCAACGTCATACCCTGCTACATGTTTTCCCTGTCAGTGTCGTACCCTACCACGTGTCACCATACGGTAGGGCCACGTGGCACCTTTATGAGTGTGCCACGTGTCACCCTTCCAATGGTAACACATGTCACTTCCTGGTTGGTCCACATCAGCTCTACAGAATTTGCCAACTATGATGCCATGTCTGTTGTATGTTCATACGGCCTGTACAGTCAGCTAACATGTGGTACTGTACATATTGTACAGTTAACATTTTTTTCCCTGTTTGGAAAAATGAACAAAACGTGATATCAGGAGCATATGACGTCCATTTGAGACCGTTCAAGTTGCGTTGGGTTCGTATCGACGAGGCCTATGCACAAATCCATTTTGAAGCCATTATGAGAACATTTGTTTTTAGGCCTTTCTGAGCCCCATCAAGCTTCTGGATCTAAATCTAGATCAGTGAGATATACTGATGTAAACATGTACCAATAAACCTACAATAAACAATTTGTACCAATAACCTAAACCATGCATCAACCAATACCTCAACCTGTAATCAACCTGTACCATAAACAACTGCATCAACCATGCACCAACCTGTACTAAACAACATGTAATCAACTTGTACCATAAACAAGTGCATCAACCATGCACCAACCTGTACCAAACAACCTGTAATCAACTTGTACCATAAACAATTGCATCAAACATGCACCAACATGTACCTCATCCTGCAAACCTTCCTTAACTTTAACAACAATAGACTAGAATTTTCATCAAACTTTACTTTAGCCTCACATGACTAGTTTTGGATTAGTCAACAACCCTAATTTGAAATAATCATAACTATGTACCTGTAATGAATGAAGATGTGAAAATAGTACACGATGTTATTCAGTGTGTTTTATTCAATTCCTCCAAGTGTCACGACTTGGAACCTCTCATAAAAGGAGTTATAGAAAAAATGGCATACCTTGTTGAATTATGGCTTATTCTAGAGAGTGAACTTGTAGAGCGTGCCCCGCATGGAATGTTTGTTGTATGGATCTCAAAATTTTACATAGAATACTACAGACTGTACTATAACCAAAAAATTTGTTCTTACTGAATTTGGCTCTGTTATGAATAAGTTATGACGTTTTTACCCGAAACACCTGTTTTAGACTAGTTTCAGGACTAGCCACAAACCCTATTTTCCACGGAGTGTAACTCCAAAAATAAAACAACCCACAAGCTGAAATTAGTCCACAACTACTTGGATATGTTTACTCAATGGCCTCCCAATTTCACGGTCTAAATCATTCTAAAAAAAAAGTTATCGTGAAAATGGTGAGATGACCTGTAAATAACATACCTTAGAAAGCATCATCAAAAGAATTTATCCTCCCTTGAATTTCAGCCTTCTTTACTTCACCTTGCCTCTGAAATTCAGCTTAGATATCCTTTGGTTACCTCAGTCACTTGTAGATATTCAATATGCTCAAGTGTGATTAAAATGAGATAGCCTTGCCTCTTATTTATACTCTCCAAGTAGCTTCCTTAGAAGCATCTTCTAGGCCACTTTGTCCACATAGTCACGTATGTCCAACTTTGCCCAATTTTCCACTTGTCCATGTATACAATAGCCACTTGACCACTTAACCCATTTTTCTCATTTTAGGGTTAACCTTCTTATAACCACTTTCCATAATTAGAAAGTTCTCCATTTACTTTATTATTTAAATAATCCTCCTCAACTTTGTCACTTCACTTTATTATTTAAATAATCCTCTTTGACTTTGTCACTTCACTTTATTATTTAAATAAT
>ML800537.1:0-23039 GCA_009831015.1 Picea engelmannii
TACAGAGCTCTACGAGGGCCGCCTCTATCTCTTCGCCATCGCCTCCTTCGGACGAAACCAATGTCTCTGCTGCATTTTCTAATCTGAATATGATTCCCCAACCGACTACATAACTTTCAAAATTTGCAGTCAAAGCATTTACAATATGGCATTTATGGCATTTGAATGCACACGGAAGCATAGGTAATCGGGCTGTCAAATTCGAAATGTTCCGGTGTATATATGGCATTGCGCATTTATCAATCTTCGTCCGGTGTATATATGGCTTTGCGCATTTATCAATCTTCGCCGTCGGATTTTCAAAAGCAAAGATCCGCTGCCGTGTCTTGTCTCGGTAAATGGGTCGCCATCCTGGGCCACAAGAAACATTATGAAACTATAGGAAATCATTTATCAAAGCAGCAAGAATTGCCTGGGAAGAAGCGAAGCCGGCAATAACGCTTCAAACTTCCCAGCCAATGAAATTGTGACAAATCCATAAAAATTTTATTAAAAAAATTACGTATTTAAATTTCCTATGTTAAACATTACCATTTTTTCAAAAATTTCGAAGTCAACCTTCAACTAATTGAAAGTCAGCGATGAACTCATCGCTATAGTCCCTGCCCTTGGCCTTCTGCAGGGACTAATAAGAATGATGATATAATGAATGGGTCTCTATCATAAATATAGTCTTTATGAAGAGATGTGTCATTTTACTTATTTATTTATTAATTATTTGTAAATGTTTACTATTATTTTTTATTATCCCTATTTTATTTTTATACACATAACATTGCCTCATTATTCAAAATTATTTTGTCTTCAAAGTAAAGATATTGTTTTCAAAAGCTCATTCAAGCCATTCATTGGGATCATTGTGTTTTTTCATCATTTGGTAGCGTTACGTAGTCTAATACAAGAAAGACTAGAACCACAAGCTTCAAATGATCAAAAAAAGACTAGTGGTGCACTTCTACTTCATGGAAAACTTTATACCCCCGCTACTTGCATGGTCATGCTGAGAGTTGATACACTCTTTCCAAAATTCTCATACTCGTGCCAATTGTCAGTGAAGTTGTTAGTCGATCGTTGGTCTCTTATGCGGAAGTTGTTAGGTCATTTGGGCATTTCTTTATATACAAAGTATTGAGCATACTCATGCTATGGACTCGGGTTGAATGTGATGGTAATGTCATGAGCAAAAACATGGTGCTAGTTGAAAACACGAAAGCCTTCCATAAGACTCTATGTATGTAAGCCATTTTGCTTGTATCGAAGAATTCATATCCATACTTCCCAGGATCGAAATTGTCCAAAGTGTGACAATATAATTGATTGACCTTGAATCATCAGTCTAGGGGCAGATGATCTTGTAAGTTACCAGATGTAAGATATTATGCAGAAACAGGAATATTTAGCAATTATCAAAGGAACAACAAAATATTGAGAGAGCAATACCAGAAATAATATCTTTATTCAAAGAAAGCAATGTTCACTTGTCTCTTCGAGGGGGCAACCTCCAGCAGAGCAGAGCTCTATTATAATACTTTCTCAAGACCCGCTTTCTCATACCTCCTACTCTTATTTATGCTAATTCTATCTTCTAAAGAACATTCTAGATGAAGAACTTTATAGAAGTGGAAGCTCTTATTAGTTCTTCTTACATTGACTTGGTCACATTTATTTAATAGGCCTTGTTAACTAATGTCGGCCTTTATTACATGGAAAATATATCATGCTAACTAATGACCAAGTAAGAGGGGTTAGGATCCGATCATAACATGCCCTCCTCCTTCGAAATCAGACTTGTCCTCAAGGTTGAAGATGTGGAAATTGTTGCAGTATGGTCGTTGGTTCCCAAGTTGCATCCTTTGGAGACGTGTCCTTCCACTTGATCAACACATCTTTGATAGTTCATCCATGCAAGTGACGTGTGTGCACGTTGAGGATGGATTCTAGTTGTAGCCAAATGGAGCCTTCTTCATCTGATTCAAGCAAGATGGTTTGAACCCTATCATTCTGACCCACCACTTTCTTCAAACGAGAAACATGGAACATCAAATGTATTTTGAAGGCAGTTGGAAGTGCTTGTTTGTAGGCAACTAGACCAATACGTTTGATCATCTGATAGGGGCCATAAAATTTGGGTGCCAACTTGTGGTGGCCATGGGCATTGAGTGAGGTTTGCTTGTAAGGTGGGAGTCGAAAAAACACTTGATCACCATCTTGGAAACCCCTTTCGGAATGTTGGTGGTCAACCTGTTTCTTCATACAATTTTGGGCCATGTGGAGGTTATCCTTCAAAGTCGCAAGGGTAGCTTCTCTACCTTGCAGCAACTTATCAATAGCCTTGACCTTTGATGTGCCTGGAAGATATGAAGTTACTATAGGTGGTTGTTGGCCATACACTGTTTCATATGGTGTCATTTTGGTTGTTGTGTGATAAGAAGTGTTGTACCACCATTCTGCCAATGGTAAGCAGTGAACCCACTAATGTTGTTTGTCCAAGGAAAAACAACGCAAGTAGGTTTCCAAACATTTATTGACAACTTTTGTTTGGCCATCCGTCTAGGGGTGGTATGTTGTGCTCATGTTCAATTGTGTGCCCTATAATTTAAACAATTCTTGCCAAATTGTGTTGGTGAAAGTCAAGTCATGATCGAACACAATGGATGTTGGCATGCCATGCAATTTGAAAATCTTATCAATGAAAACTTGCACTACCATAGTGGGCGTAAAAGGGTGTGGTAAGGAACAAAAATGTGCATACTTTGAGAGGTGATCTACCACAATCGTCACGACTGACTTTTGCCTGCTTTTGGAAGGCCCACGATAAATTCCATGGAGATGTTAGTCCAAATAGAAGTTGGAATGGGTAACGATTGTAGAGCTCCTGGGGTCTTGACAGTTTCACCTTTATTTCATTAGAAAATATCACATTCAGTGACAAAGGTAAGGATGTCCTTCTTCATGCCTTTCCAGAAAAAAGAACGGTGAGCACGAGCATATGTCTTTTGGAATCTTGAGTGACCTGCAATAGGAGATGAATGCAACTCATTTAAGATCTTGGGCTTGAGTGTTGAAGTCAGAGACAGAACCAAGCGCCCCTTATACAAGTGTATATTGTCTTGCCAAGTGTAGTCGGTGGGTGGGTTAGGGTCCTCCTGAAGTCGTTGAATTACCTATGATATGGTTGGGTGGGTTAGCCACTCTTGTCAAACTTCCTCGATCCAATTAGGAACTGGTAATGATAAGGCAAAGAGGGAACCTTCATCCTCATATTGTCTTGACAACGCATCGACCACTACATTGTCTTTGCCTTTTTTATATATGATCTCATAATCATAGCCTAACATTTTGGTCAACCACTTGTTCTATTCCAAGGAGGATAACCTCTGCTCTAGGAAATACTTCAGACTATGGTGATATGTTTTGACCTGAAAATGACGTCCCAATAGATATGGTCGCCAAGTGTGCACAACATGGAGAATGGCCATCATTTCCTTTTAATATGTAGATTTTCCCAAATTGCGGCCACTCAAAGCCTAGCCAGTGAAAGCAAGAGGTCTACCTTCTTGTGTTAGAACTGTGCCAATACCAGTGCATGAAGAATCTTATTCCACAACAAAAGTTTTGTTGAAATTAGGGGCTGCTAAGACTGGGGTAGTGCACATGGCCTGCTTTAAATATGTGAATACCTGCTCTGTTGTCGGTGTCCGATGAAATGCATTCTTCTTAAGAAGGTTCATCAATGGTTGGGCAATTTTAACATAATGGTGGACAAATTTCATGTAATATCCTGTGAGGCCTAGGAAACCCCAAAGGCGTTTCAAGGTCGTGGGTCTCGACCAATCCTGCATAACTTGAATCTTTTTGGGGTCCACTCTTACCCCATCACAGCCCACAATGTGTCCCAAGTATTCGACCTCGCTTGCCCCAAAAGAACACTTGGCCCTTTTGACAAACAATTGATTGTCCTGTAACAATTGGATTACTTTGTCCACGTGGTGGAGATGGGCATCCCAAATGCGGTTGTAAATGAGGATATCATCGAATAAAACTAGAACAAACTTATGAAGGTAGGGCTTCAAGAGTTTATTCATGAGATTTTGGAAGGTAGATGGGGCATTGTAAAGTTTAAAAGGCATTACCAAGAATTCATAATGGCCTTCGTGAGTTCGGAAAGTGGTCTTCGAAATCTCTGCTTCATTCACCCGAATTTGGTGATAGCCTGAACGAAGATCTAATTTTGTGAAGAAACAAGCACCCTGGAGTTCATCCAACAGATCATCATTGACAGGAATGGGAAACTTATCCTTAATGGCCAATTTTCCAAGGGCATGAGGACACCTGCACCAAGAACCTTCTTTTTTAAATACCATCAAAATAGGGGATGAATATGGATTGGTACTTGGGCGAATTACACAAGCCTCTAGTAATTCCTACACCATTTTTTCTATTTCATTTTTTTTAGCAAATGGATACCGATAGGGGTGTACGTTGGGGGGATGACTACCTAGAAGGAGAGGGATGTTGTGATCATGCTCACCTCAGGAAGGGGGTAAGTTTGTGGGTGTCTAAAAGACCATGTGGTGCTTGTCCAAGACCAGTTGCACATCAGGATGTACTGTTGGAGATTATTGGTCACATACCTAGATGACATTAAGTTTAGCAATCACACAACGGTGGCCTTTCTTCAAAGTTTCTCCATCTGGTGAGAACTGATAATTTTGGGGGAGCTAGCTTGTAGGCCTTGGAGGGTATAGGTGTGAGCATCTTAAGTAAATCTCATATACAACTCATGATAATCCATGGTAATCAGTCCTAGAGTGTGAATCCATTCAACACCCAAGACAATATCACAACCACCCATGGCAATGAAAACATGTGTGTTTTCAGGTTATAATCGCCCATTTGGAGTTTGACATTCTCAGAGCGGGCCCACATTTCATTGTACCACCATTAGCTATGAGAATTTGAAATTTTGAAACTAGTCTAACAAAGCAATTGACATCCTTAATGACCTTGCGATGAATAAAATTATGGGTGCTACCACTATCAATCAATACCACGACGGACCTATGTTTGATGTAGCCCTTGATTTTTAATGTCCATAGAGCAAAAATACCCACAAGGGAATTGAGAGATATGACAGGTTCCTCCAGTTCCATAGGAGGTGTGATTGGATCTAGGATGGGGGAAGTTGGTTATCTGTCCTCTGAGTTTGTGGCCTCACCTGATACGTTGTCCTCGGAGGAGATGGAAGTTTACCCATCAATTTGGGAGAACTTTTGTTCACGACATTTATGGCCCGACGAATACTCTTCAACATAGTAACAACAAAGTCCTTGCCTCCGACATTCAACCATTTCTGCGGGAGATACCTTGTGGACCTTCAATGTTTGGGTCGGAGCAAGAGTAGCCCCTAGACGAGAGTGGTTGGGAACTGCAGAACGAAGGGGTTGGGCATGAAGAATGTTGTCAACCTACAATGCTAATTTGCATGTCTGCAACCAAGTAACAGGATGGTGCATGCAAACATGAGCCTGAATGGCGTCCTTTAAGCCACTGAGGAAGCATTCAATATAGAACTGTAATACCCCAGGCTTATTCCCAGTTATAATTGTACACATGTTCATTTTCTATAGGCTGACGAGCCATGATATTACGGGTCTAAGTACCTGTGTGATTATTAAGTAAAGAGCCAAAGCTAAGAGGCCAACAAGTCATCTTTGTATTTTTGTAATCACACTTAAATATTAATAAATTCACACCGTTGCTGCAAACCAACCCGACAAAAGAGTAAGGGAGCTAAAATCCACTGGATGGGAAAGGGAGCTAAGAGTCTAGAAAGAGGAATAAGCCTAAGGGCTTAAGCCAAAGGAATATTTTAATAATATTTCCTAAAATTCTAATTTATGGGATACACACACACACACACACACACACACACACACACACACATATATGAGAATTTTATGGGGTGACAAGTGTCATCTCATGAACATGCAAATATATTGGGAAAGTTTGGTGCATTATGGCATTCATTCAATAATTCCTTCATTTCTGTTTTGGGGGAACGCTCACATTCAGTCAACCATCGATAGCATACATGTGTTTGGAAAGTTTGGGGGATCTCAATTATTCATTCAATCACCCCATCATTCGATCCTACTCTCCATATTGGGTACTGTTATCGCACAGTTTGTAGCTAGTTCAAAAGGCTATGAAGTAGAAGGCCAAACTGGCATAACAGGAACCTATCCCACCCGATGTCACCATGATGGGGAGGTTAGGCCCAGGGGAGACGTCCCCGGTAACCTGGAGTTTTGAAGAGGCAAAAGTTTAAAAGTCAAAGTAAAGTTCCCCCTTCACAGGTCACCACCAAAATAGATAGTCCCAGCTAAACAACCAATAATGAAGTGAAGTCCCAAAGAAGAACACCTGCCCGGAACAAGGTAACAACAAACCAATATATGCAAGCTATGATTCAATGGGTTAGTTCTTCATAAGACTATCTGATATCAATATATAAGCAATTATAGCAATAAATATTCACGAAGTCAATGTTTGTTAATATAGCAATGAAATAATAGTACTCCACCAATAAATATCAAGGTGATGTAGCAATCAATGTATCCAATCAATCCTTCATTCAATAAATGCATTAAACCACCATCCAATTGCCTATAAAGGAATATTGTTGCATCAAGATGAAGTAACCAAGGGTGACGTCAGCCTTCTTAGGGTTAGTAGTTAGCTAGGGTTTCAATTTAGCAATGTTTTGAGAGTTGTTTGATCACTTTCACTTCAACGTTGGAGGTCTAAGATCAGTGCCTGAGGGTTAATGGAGTCAATTTAGAAGAGAATGCAAAGGTTGAAGGAAACTAAGGACTAGAGGGAAGGGTTCTGAAGTGTTGCTATGGAAGAGCCTCAGAATCAAAACCCTAGGGGAGAGAGGCTCACTCCGGTGTTGCTAAAGCAAGGCCTCGTGTTCTCTCCTCCTTCCTTAGGTTAACTTGGCAAAAATGGCTAGCATGTAAGATAAATCAAGACTAGAGGATGTAGTGAGGGAGAGTGTTGCTAAGGCAAGGCTCTATCACCAAACCCTAGAAGCAGGACGGCCCTAGGTGTAGACAACCTAGGCTTGGGACGTCTCCTCCTTCTTGACTTCAGAAAGTACGGCTAGCTCAGGGAGAAGAAGCAACAAGAGTGTAGCTATGGCTAGGCTCTTTCTTCCTTCTTCAATGGCTGAAAATTTCTCTTTTAAGGGACATGAAACAAGGACCTACTTGTGTGCTTGTCACCTACGGTTTTTTATCAACAAATTATAAACATATGCAAGAATATAAGACTACAACCATTCAATCAAGAAGTTTTGCAGAAAAAACACTTACATATCACCATGAAAATAGCATGCAACCCCTAGTTGTAAACCTTCCTTCAAGAGCAATGCCTTCCTTCAACAAGTGCGCCTCACTAAATCAGTAAAACTACCCAAGTAGGGTGCAAAACTCAGACCTCACTAAATGAGTGAGTGATGTGTTATGTCAAAATGAGGCTAAAACTCCTCAATATATAGTGTATCAATGACCTTAATTAATTTTAGGTCATAAAAATGGTCGACAAGACCAAAACACTGTTTTTACATTAAATTGTCAAATTAAAACCCTAACTGAGCTGTAAAAAAGGTAAAAGCCCCTTCAAGGGAGGCGCTAGCCCCTTTTAGGGCAGATGAGACATCCAGGAGCAAAACATTAGCCCCCCAGGGGCCTCTCCAACATGCCACACGTGCCACTGCTGCCCAGTCTGCCTCCAAAAATGTCCATGAAGTTGGATGACGTCATGGTGAGGATGTGCACATTCTGAGCCTTCCAAGGCCAACGTTCTACTGAAAAGGGGTCATTCCTCCTAGGTCGGGCTCTGCCAAAGTGCCTCTGATGAAACGTCCTCTTCTTCTCTGGTGCAAAACCTCGGTCAAACACTGTCCTGTCTCTTCCCCCCTGATGGGGTCTCAACAACCATCTGATGGGCTCTTCAGCCCCATGGAGGTTCGAACTGATCATCTCTCCATGTGTACCGGTCCAAATGGTACCTATCCGTCGAGCATGGTCCTGCACATCAAAAACTACGCCCTCCATGGGCTCATCAGTCACCGGGATCATAGCAATGTTAATCATGTTTCATCATCAATATTAACAAACATATGCATAAGACCCTAATACATCATTTAATAACTCAAAGAGACTACAAAAACCTACAATACATGACTGGAGAAAAAGACAAAACGTCCTATTGGGCTAGTATCCACAAGAAACGAGAAGTTTCCAGGAAGGTTTCATTCAAGCCATGTAAATGAGATGATGTGGCTAGGGGATGTCCAGACATGTGGGTAGAGTGAGAGCTAGGGATGCATAATGTTATCCGTGGGTGCCTTTGTAGAAGGCGAGCTGTACCCGTCATGATGCAATTTTTGCAAGCTCGTTCTTGCCTTTATTATTTTCTTTTATTTGCTTTTTCTTCTTCTTTTTCTTTTTATTCAAGGGCTAACCAGAGGACACTGCCTTGGCATGGTGACCAGAGCTGACAGTGTTACCCAAAAGTACTTTCACAGAGATGATAAGGTTGGCTCGTGATGAGACCCCCTTTCCCTTGGCCATGCAACCAAAGGTCACTGCCCTGGAGTGGTAACCAGATGGTGGCAATGTCATACTGTTAGGTACCCATGAACCTAATAGGTTGGCCCGTGATGAGACCCCCTATCCTCTTGACTAGGTCTTGTTTTTTATTTTCTAGGTCCCTCTTGTTTCTTGCTGAGAGGCTTTTTATTGCCTTCTTGGGGATCCCTGGGCAAAACATCTTGAGGTTTCATTTCTAGGATTTTATCTTTTACCAGCTGCTTTTACCTTCTGGGCCTTTAGCCCCTTCTTCCCACAAGATAAGGTGCAACCCTACAAACAGTTCAATCCAATGCCCAGACAAGGGGAATGGGATAAATGAGCGGGAGATAAGATGAAAAAAGTGGTGGTATGATGGGAGCGAACGATGGCTCTTTAGAAATCTCCCCGGTGGCAAACCCAGACCTATGGGAACAAGCTTGCTAAGATACCCTGTCAATCTCCCAGAGCATGTTCAAGTGGGCTAATGTAATATCCAAGCAGTTGTTAGAGATAAAAGGAATCATATGCATATATTTAAAAGGTTTTAATGATCAAAAGTGACACATACCATGATACCTGGACCAATTACCTCATGGAGCAAGAGCCTCCTCCGATACAAGACTAAGCTGAAGGTGATGGATGCTACTGTGCTGACAAGACAAGTTTGATGAAAGAAGAAAAGGATGGGCCCTCCAGGGCCATGCTCAGGTCAATCTTTCTCTCGGTACTCCATATCTAAGACTTGTGGGCCTTGAGACATGATCTCCTAGTTATCCCTTAAAATTGGGGATAACAGGTACCATTTCCCTGCTACTATTGGAGGTATTGTATGTCATCTCCACATTTGCTTGGGGCGCTTGAGGCAATATTTGTGGGTAAACAAGTTGAAGAGGCGAGTTGTCAGGCTCATGTGTGCTGAAGAGGTGGGTTGTCAGACCCGTAAGCATTCTCTCCAGGCGAGATAATTGGTGGGAATTGTTTCCCTGAGGTGCAAGCAGTAGCTACAGGAATTTGACACTTCATGTCCGCCTTGTTGCTAAAGCCCGGAAGAGAAGTGGGGCAGTCGAAGGGGAACACTTCCTAGGTGGGAAAAGCATGTGGGGAATTAGAGACCGTAGCTTGGTTGTTAAACTTGTCACCTAAAATTCTGAGCATTGTTGCTAAGAGACCTTGCCTAGATAGGTTTTCCTTGCCAAGTGGAGTTTACGCCCTAGCTTGGGGGTGACCTACTGTCAATTTGTGGGCAGCAGAGTCCAATTTTGGGAGGAAAGTTCAAAGTCTGCATGTAGTTGGTGGTTATTTATATCATATAAGTGCCCATCATGTGTTTGTTTAAACTATTGTAAGAATGTTTATGTGATCATGTGTTGGATACTTACTGTGCAAAGGTTCAAGTACTTCTATTATGGGTATTTATTGTGTTAATTATACTCATAATACCCATTGTTAAACTTGTACATAAGTTGTGATATGAGACTGTTGTCATGGGTTTTTACTGTTGTAATTATCCTTAATATTTGTTGCGAGGATTGTTCAAATATGGCAATTATGTGTTGTGATCCTGCGTTGGATACTTATTGTGCAAATGTTTATGTATTCTTATTATGGGAATATGTTGTTCTTAATATGCTTCAATATATCTAATGTTAGAATTGCACAGATATTGTAATTATGTATATTCTACCATGGGGTTTTACTGTTGTAATTATCCTTGAGCATTTTGTTGCTATATTTGCCCAGAACTGTATATATGCCATTATATTTACACATAAAGAATAATTGTGTGTTTCGGTATGGTTTCACTTGCTTATACATGTTTATATATGGGAATTGTTAGTATTTTGCTTATATTTGTTCATGTGTAGAGTTTTCCTTTAAATCAATGATAACATAGTGGAAATTCAACAACTCAATGTTGGAAATGCCTTTGTTCTAGTATGGACAACTTGTTGAGAGAAAACTCTCTATGTGAATGGTGAGGGAATAAAGCTTTCACTGGTTGGAAGAAGAATTGCAGAACTATGGAAGGCTTGGTAACCCTTAGAAATTCCACAAAGAAATACCTGAACCGTTAAGTCCTAGGTCAGATTGTTTGACCTCAAAAAAACTTGTGTTTTGCCTCAAAAGAATCACAGTCGTCGATCTCGGCACAACGAATAAATTGTGACCGTTGATCGTTGTGGTACTGTCGAAGTAGTCCATGATTAGGCTGAGATGAGACTCCGCACTGACTGGATTCATCGATCCATCGGAGCATGGAGGTAGGAGATATACCACAGTTGGATCTAGTTGTCATTATATCGGGGCAAAATTCGTTGAAAAGAGTTGGTCGGAGTGGACTTTCAGAGGGAACTCTCGAGTTGTCGTAGAAACACTCTGAAGGAGAAACTCTGAGGTCGAGTATGGACCGTAGATCTCAAAGTGGGCAAGTTTAACCTCAATCGTTGATCATCAGGGGATCCGACTTACCAGTTCAAGGTGAAAGAGCGAGATGGTGCTGACCAGGAGCACCAGCAAGATGACACATGTCGATAGCTAATTGGTCAATGATATGAGTACGTGTCTAGAGGGATAGGAGAGCTTTTAGATCATTGATCAAATCTCAACCGTTGGTCGTGGGAATCGTGATAACATCTACGTCGTCCATCGCAGTGGGTCCTTCGGAGTAGATTTGCTCACCAGAATGAAAATACCCTGAATGGGTGGGACTCTAAGGAGTATTCCTAGTCGTCGATCGGAGACCAGATGAGATGAATTGACTTGACTTCTTTGATGATATCGTTAGGTTCGATTGGCAACAACGATGAAAATTTATTTGGAAAGCAGAGTGTTCGCTTATAACATCTGCGAAGAATAGTAAATATATTCGGAGTGGAGAAACCATACAAGAAATTTAAGTGGTGTCGTAAACGTTTATGTTTTCTGCCTAGAGAATATGATAAGGAAAGAACCCCTAATATGAAGGGTTTCTTTTGCTTAATTCTTTGAAATTGCTGACATTTATTTTTAAGTAGAGAAGATGGTAAAGATAGTTGAAATTGTTCACATTTTTTTTTAAAGTAGTGAAGATGGTAAAGATAGTTTATTACAGTTTTATGTTATAAAAGTTTTTAATTTGGGAGTTGGTCATCATCCTCAAAATATTTTTCTAGATAATGGAAAGAAACTATATTTTAATTTTTGGACTTCGACTTAAAAAATTTCAAAGTTTTAAAGGACCAGAGAAAGGTAACTTTGTAGCGTAAACATTAGGTAATTTACTCAATATATGAGATAAAATAAAATATTTGATTGATAAAATGAAATAAGAATGATGAATGATGATACAATGAATGGGTCTCTATCATAAATATAGTCTTTATGAAGAGATGTGTCATTTTACTTATTTATTTATTAATTATTTGCAAATGTTAACTATTATATTTTATTATCCCTATCTTATTTTTATACACATAACATTCCCTCCTTATTCAAAATTATTTTGTCTTCAAAGCAAATATATTATTTTCAAAAGCTCATTCAAGCCATTCATTGGGGTCATTGTGTTTTTTCATCATTTGGTAGTGTTATGTAGTCAAATACAAGAAAGACTAGAACCACAAGCTTCAAATGATCGAAAAATGACTCGCGCTGCACTTCTACTTCATGGAAAACCTTATCCCCCCCGTTACTTGCATGCTCATGCTGAGAGTTGATACACTCTTTCCAAAATTCTCATACTCATGCCAATTGTCAGCAATGTCGTTGGTCGATCTTTGGTCTCTTCTGCGGAAGTTGTTAGGTCATTTGGGAATCTCTTTATATAAAAAGTATCAAGCATACTCATGCTATGGAATCATGTTGAATGTGATGGTAATGTCATGAGAAAAAACATGGTGCTAGTTGAAAACATGAAAGCCTTCCATAAGACTCTATGTCGATAAGCCATTGTGCTTGTATCGAAGAATGCATATCCATGCTTCCCAACGTCGAAATTGTCCAAAGTGTGACAATACATTTGATTGAACTTGAATCATCAGTCTAGGGCAGATGATCTTGTAAGGTATAAGATGTAAGATATTATGCAAAAACAATAATATTTAGCAATTATCAAGGGAACAACAAAATATTGAGAGAGCAATACCAAAAATAATACCTTTATTCAAAGAAAGCAATGTTCACTTGCCTCTTCGAGGGAGCAACCTCCAACAAAGTAGAGCGTTGTTACAATACTTTCTCAAGGCTGACTTTCTCATACCTCCTACTCTTATTTATACTAATTCTATCTTCTAAAGAACATTCTAGAGGAAGATCTTTCTAGAAGCGGAAGCTTCTATTAGGTCTTCTTACATTGACTTGTTCACATTTATTTAATAGTCCTTGTAAACTAATGTCAACCTTTATTACATGGAAAATATATCATGCTAACTAATGACCAACTAAGAGGGGTTAGGATCGGATCCTAACATGCCTTCCTCCTTCAAAAGAAGTCTTGTCCTCAAGGTTGAAGATATGGAAATTGTTGCAGTATGGTCGTTGGTTCCCAAGTTGCATCCTCTAGAGACGTGTCCTTCCACTTGATCAACACTTATTTGATAATTCGACCACACAAGTGATGTTTGCGTAGGTTGAGGACGAATTCTAGTTGCAGCCAAATGGAAACTTATTCATCTAATTCAGGCAAGATGGTTTGAACCCTGCAATTTTGACCCACCACTTTCTTCAAACAGGAAACATGGAACACCAAAAGTATTTTGGAGGTAGTTGGAAGTGTCAGATTGTAGGAAACTAGACCAATATGTTTGATAATCTGATAGGGGCCATAAAATTTGGGTGCCAACTTGTGGTGGCCATGGGCATTGAGTGAGATTTGCTTGTAAGGTGGGAGTCGAAGGAACACCCAATCACCTTCTTGGAAAACCCTTTCAGAATGTTGGTGGTTAGCTTGTTGCTTCATATGATTTTGGGCCATGTGGAGGTTACCCTTCAAAGCCACAAGGGTAGTTGCTCTACCTTGCAACAACTTATCAATAGCCCGGACCTTTGATGTGCCTAGAAGATATGAAGTTACTGTAGGTGGTTGTTGGACATACACCATTTCATATGGTGTCATTTTGGTTGTTGTATGACAAGAAGTGTTGTACCACCATTCTACCAATGGTAACCATTGCAACCACTGATGTCATTTTTTTGAGGCAAAACAACGCAAGTAGGCTTCCAAACATTTATTGACAACTTCCTTTTCACCATCCGTCTGGGGGTGGTATGTTGTGATCATGTTCAATTATGTGCCCTGTAATTTAAACAATTCTTGCCAAAATGTGTTGGTGAAAGTCGAGTCATGATCGGACACAATGGATGTTGGCATGCCATGCAGTTTGAAAATATTATCAATGAAAACTTGCGCTACCATAGTGGGCGTAAAAGGGTGTGGTAAGGCACAAAAATGTGCATACTTTGAGAGGTGATCTACCACAACCATCACGACTGACTTGTTGCCCACTTTTGGAAGGCCCACAATAAATTCCATGGAGATGTCATTCCAAATAGAGGCCGAAATAGGTAACGATTGTAGAGCTCCTAGGGTCTTGATAGTTTCACCTTTATTGCGCTGGAAAATATCACATTTGGTGACAAAAGTAAGGATGTCCTTCTTCATGCCTTTCCAAAAAAAAGAACGGTGAGCACGAGCATATGTCTTTTGGAATCTTGAGTGACCTGCAATAGGAGATGAATGCAACTCATTTAAGATCTTGGGCTTGAGTGTTGAAGTCGGAGACAGAACCAAGCTCTCGTTATATGGGGGGATATTGTCTTGCCAAGTGTAGTCGGTGGGTGGGTTAGGGTCCTCTTCAAGTCATTGAATTACCTGTGATATGGTTGGATGGGTTAGCCACTCTTGTCAATCTTCCTCAATCCAATTAGGAACTGGTAATGATAAGGCAAAGAGGGAACCTTCATTCTCATATTGTCTTGACAACGCATCGACCACTACATTGTCTTTGCCTTTTTTATACATGATCTCATAATCATAGCCCAACATTTTGGTCAGGCACTTGTTTTGTTCCAGGGAGGATAACATCTGCTCTAGGATATACTTCAGACTATGGTGATCTGTTTTGATATGAAAACGACGTCCCAATAGATATGGTCGCCAAGTGTGCACAACATGGAGAATGGACATCATTTCCTTTTCATATGTAGATTTTCCCAAATTGCAACCACTCAAAGCCTGGCTAGTGAAAGCAGGAGGTCTACCATCTTATGTCAGAACTACGCCAATACCAGTGCCTGAAGCATCAGATTCCACAACAATTTTTTTGTTGAAATCAGGGGTTGCTAAGACGGGGGTAGTGCACATGGCCCGCTTTAAATCTATGAAGGCCTTCTCTGTTGTCGGTGTCCAATGAAATGCATTCTTCTTAAGAAAGTTTTGTCAATGCCTGGGCAATTTTTCCATAATGGTGGACAAATTTTCTGTAATATCCTCTGAGGCCCAGGAAACCCTAAAGGTGTTTCAAGGTCGTGGGTCTCGGCTAATATTGCACAACTTGAATGTTTTTGGGGTCGACTCTTACCCCCTCATGGCCCACAATGTGTCCCAATTATTTGACCTCACATGCCCCAAAAGAACTCTTGGCCTTTTTGACAAACAATTGATTTTCCTGTAACAATTGGAGTACTTTATCCACATGGTGGAGATGGGCATCCCAAATTTCGTTGTAAATGAGGATGTCATCGAAGAAAACCATAACAAAATTTCGAAGGTAGAGATTCAAGAGTTTATTCTTGAGACTTTGGAAGGTAGATGGGGCATTGAAAAGTCCAAAAGGCATTACCAAGAATTCATAATGGCCTTAATGAGTTTGGAAAGTGATCTTCGAACTCTCTGCTTCATTCATCTGAATCTGGTGATAGCCTAAGTGAAGATATAATTTTGTGAAGAAACATGCACCTTGGAGTTCATCCAACAAATCATCAATGACAGGAATGAGAATCTTATCCTTAATGGCCAATTTTCTAAGGGTGCAGAAATTTGGACACATGCACCAAGAACCTTATTTTTTAAAAACCATCAAAACAGGGGATGGATATGGGCTGGTACTTGGGCGAATTACACAGACCTCTAGTAATTCCTGCAACATTTTTTCTATTTCATTTTTTTGAGCAAATGGATATCGATAGGGGCGCAAATTTGGGGGTTAACTACCTAGAAGGAGAGGGATGGTGTGATCATGCTCACCTCGGAAGGGGGGTAAGTCGATGGGTGTCTCAAAGACCCGGTGGTGCTTGTCCAAGACCAGTTGCAAATCGTGATGTACTTCTAGAGATGATTGATCACATACCTAGATGGCATTAAGTTGAACAATCACACCATGGAGGCCTTTCTTTAGAAGTTTCTCCATCTAGTGAGAACTGATAATTTTCGGGGAGCCAACTTGTAGGTGTTGGACACACCTACCACACTTAGAGGGGGGGTGAATGAGTGTGGGGCTCTTTTTCCCAAACTTCCCTCTTACACAAAACTCTTTAGTTAGCATTCAACATTTTACTCATTACTCATTGTTGTCATTTATAACTAGTTAGATGTGAGCACATATCAGCAACAAATCATCAACAAGTCATTACCACAAGGAACATAAAAAAAACAAGATGTATGTACAATTTTCTTTTTATTATGGACAGCAATGCGGGGGTTTATCAGCAACAACTGAATAGAGTACAACTCTACAAGAGCATCAGCTATATAATGCAAGACTCAACTTACACCCTTAGCATCAACTGAGATGAGGCAACAATCCTCAACAAATGTCAATCTGCAACAAGTACGTGACCTATCAATAGTGTAGCGTGCATGTGCACGCGCCCTACCAATAGTACAACCCGCGTGTATACGCGTCCAAGCAATACTACAACCTGTGTATACGCTCCCAAACAATATTGCAGCCTGCGTATACCTTCTAAGCTATTAGGGGTTTTTCTTCAAAATCAACTCAGATCCTTTGCAACCAATTTATCATTCTCTTATGTTTGTCATTGACCATCAGCCAGTCATAATACATCTAAGCTCTCCAATATCTTACTCATGCTCCACAACCAATCAATATGAATACTACTCAATCATGCATAAGTAATCAACATACTATAGCCATCATATCAGTACTGAATCATAAGAGTGTTGCTCACTCTATCAACCAACATAAATCACATCATAGCAACCATACCAAGAATGCCCTAGGCATTTACAACACAATAAGCAATGTTATCCATCAAGACAATAATGTAACCATACCAGTGTCTCAATGATAGATTTGAGCCCATAGAATGCAGATCAGGAACCTCCTTCAGTCTTCAACAACTTGTCATCAGCTCAACCAAAAATCTCCATGATTTTATCCACTGTATGCTCCCTATACACAGACAACCTGCGTATACACACCTTCTATAGACAACCCACGTATTATACACACCTTGTACACAGACATCTTGCGTATACGCACCCTGTACACAGACAACCCGCGTACGCATCGGAAAAAAGGGTTTCTGAAGCTCTGAGACTTTTGCCGTCAAGATCTTTGATATTGCCAAAACTTTGATGCGTCCATGAGATCCTCCTCATGCTCTCTTTTTCAAAATAGATCTTCAATCATGCTCAAGAGATCCACACAAAAATGCTCTCACAAGAAGCTCTCCATCAATACTTCAAAAGATATTCTCACGAGAAGCTCTCCATTGATCCACACACAAGGATGATATGCAAGAGTCCATAGCTATCTTATTTATACTTTCATCCTCTAGGTCATTTTACCCACTTTTAGGTTGCTTAACCTATTTTCCTTATTTTAGGGTTAACCACTTTCCATAAATAGAAAGTTCTCCAATATTTTATCATTTAAATATTCCTTCTTGATTTTGTCACCTTACTTTATCATTTAAATAATCTTTCTTGATTTTGTTACTTCTCTTTATTATTTAAATAATCCACCTTAACTTTGTCATTTTACTTTATCTTTTAAATAATGATTTCTTTTTTTAGGTCACTTTGACTTCTTTGACCTTGGGGGCTTCAAGCCTTTATATGGCGGTCCTCCAACTTCGTAAGGCCATAACTCTCAAACTGTGAGGGGTTATGTGACATTCCACATACCACCGAAAATGGCATGACAAGCACTATCCATATAGGATAGTTTCACCAACAATTTCATTGATCTTCAACTCATTATTCCACATACAAGCATGGGTCCTCCAACCATTCTTCTAGGATAACTCAATCCGCAAAGCGCCTTCCCGTGAGGGATTTCACCATAAGGGGACCACTTTGGAGTTCATCCATTTGTGCACTTTATCAATCATGATAAGACAATAATGAGTCATCTATGCATCTTTCCAACAATGCATCATATACATCGACTATGCATCATGTACCAATGAAACCACATCGATCCATCTTCATCATGTATCAATGACAAATCATTGATCCATCTACGTATTATCATCAAGGCGATCCATCTTCATCATATCAATGAAAACTCATTGATCCATCTATGCATACTCATCAAGGACTCATTGATCCATCTATGCATACTCATCAAGGACTCATTGATCCATCTATGCATTCTCATCAAGGAGTCATCTATTACATTACATCAATCAATCAAACCATTGGCATCAATGACAACATGATCCAACAATCTCCCCCTTTGGCATTGATGGCAATACCAACATTGATGTCAACACCAATTACCAATTATTGATGTCAACATGTAGATAAGGCATGATCTACATCAATAGTCAATGTGACTATCTCTCTCTATCAATAAACATCAATCACATGAATGTGATTAACTCTCCCCCTTTGACATTAATGACAAAGGGCCATTTTCCTCTTGGGGCTGCTCCCCCTGCTTGAACTCTATTTGGGGCTCCTCCCCCTGCTTTCTTCTGAATAATATCTCCCCTTTTGAACATGGGATATCACTCTGATGTAACTGTTGAAGATACATTGAACATACTCCCCCTGTGACTATCGCTCCTCTTGGAATTATGCCTATGTGCTCTTTCTTCAAATATAGGGCTCTTTTCTAAGTATGCATCTGATAAATATCTCCGCCTAGAATCATGAGAAGAAGAATGACTCCCCCTATGGGTATGTCTCCCCCTATCTTCTCTGCAAGATGAAAAATGTGCTACCATATAGTGATCCTTGGACCTGTTCATGCATCAAACCCATCCCATACCAAGCATCATGAAGCAAAAGATATGTCAACAATGAAATAAAGAATCATGATCATGTATCAAAATGTGCCCACCATGCACAACATCCATGTACAAAAAGTGTGTTCATCATGCACAACACCTATGTACATCATCCATGTACATCAACATCATGCAATGTGCCAAAAAATATCATCCATGGAATATATCAATCATATGCCTCTGCCAATATGCCAACATGTGCATCTACCAATATGCCAACCATGTGCATCCATCAATATGCCAACCATGTGCATCGACCAATATGCCAACCATGTGCATCTACCAACATGCTAAACAATTTATCATATCACTCATGATATGTCTCCATCATGAACCAAGTGCCATAGCCATGTATCAAACAAATATCAATTGTTGTGCTAATCAAGTAATACCATCAACATAGTATCATCAAGCATATGCCATATACGAGTGCACCAAAACATGTACACCATCATGCACCAACACCACAAAAATGTTGAATCCCATACATGTATGTCAAATCCTCCATAAAACATGTGCCAATCAAACTGCTAGTAGGTGCCTCTACCAATGTACTATAAAAGTACCAATTATGCATTAACTATAGATCAACAATGATGTACAACATGATCATCTCATCAACTTCACCAACTATATGTCTCAATATGTAGCCCAATCACATGCAAAATGCATGCACCATGATATCCATCATGTGCTTCCAATAATATATCATAAGATATATCAATGAAACTCAAATATGTACCAACCATGTACCCCAACAGATCGACATCAATTCATACTCATGGGTTAGTGCCATGCACCCAAGATTTATCTTTCATAGTAACCTTACATGATCTAATATAGAACCATGAAAACCTGCAACAAATAGTGTCAGAACCTGCAATAAACCATGTTAGACCTTACATCACAGAGTTATACCATAACATCAAACTCCAAGCCATGTGCATTGCCTTTTTCCCAAGGCTTTAACACATATACGCGGCCTGCTGCACAACAGATCGTGTATGTACACGACCTATTCAAGGTCAGCCTGCGTATGTACGCGACTGTCACCACTGTCACCTATGTATAACTCAATATATGACACTTTTGAGCTTTCCTTCAGTCTTTCATTTTGTTCTGGCTGCCCTGTCTTCTTCACCCACTTCTGTAGGTGTCTCTGCTCCTCAGAACTTGAGCTCTGAGCATCCATATTTTCAAAAATGTCTCCTTTCCTTACTTCATTTCTTCTTCTAGCCATGCTATGTGAAGTCCTCATCGTGGACTTTCTTCTTGTGTTCCAGTACTCTTGGGATTTGTGGCCAAATCCACTACAGCTGTAGCATCTCATGGTATTACAGTGAACAACAATATGTCCTACTTGATCACATCTCCAACATCTCATGGTGTTATGAAATCTTCCATTATATCTCCTTTCATAAGATCTACATTCAAAAACTTTGTGACCATATCCATTACATGAATAACAATGCCCATGGAAGACACTTTCATACCTTTGCTTTGGTGTCCCAAGAATGGCTTCTTGATGTCTTCCTTGCTTTGTTCTTTTGAAATTTTATTTTCCTTGTGTATATGGTTGCTTTGCAACATTGTCTTCCTTCTTTGATGACCTTACCTCATGCTCCTTTGAGGTGCTTGCTTCAGCATGTGTAGTTTCCTTTTTGTATCCAAGACCTGATTTATCACATGGTGATCTTTGACTTTCCAATATCTCATCCAAGATTCTTGAGCAATTCAAGAATTTGTTTGACTTCTCTACCTTCTTTCTAAGGTCAACAATTTCAGCTTCTAACTTATGACATGACTCTTCCTTTTCATTAATTTGATTCTTCAAAAATTATTCTATCCTTTTGGCTTCTTCAATTTGGGTCTTGAGATGGACAATAGTTTCAAAACTTTTTCTAATCTCATCCTCTAACTTCATATCTTCTTTTTCATTCTTTAGTCTTGTGATCTCTTATTCCTTTTCTACTAATTGAGTCTTAGAACTCTCTTCTTGTTCATTGAGCATTCCCTTTAACTTCAAGATGTATCCTTGAATCCTCCTAAGAAACTTCTTAGTGTTATCGGAAAGATAGTTATAGTGTGTATAAAAATGACCACTTCTATATCTATATAAACCCTCTTCAATTTCCTTTTGAAGTTCTAATAGATTGTCTTATATTCTTTCCATGGGATAACTATCATCAAACTTTACACAAACTGTTTCTAGATCATCTTCTTCACTTGAGAAAAATTCAACATCATCATAGTTTGAATCATTGCAATCAAGAGTCTTTGGAGATTCTTTACCTTCATTTGAAGTATCCTCAATATCTTCCTTCTTTCCAACATCATCACATGATTCTTTTCCTTCATTTGAAATTCTTTCAAAATCATCACATATGCAATCAAGAGTTAGAGATTCTTTACCTTTGATAATCTTGACAGAGTGGTCTTCAACATCTTCTTTCTTTTCTTGATATGTCTCCTCTAGCTTTAGCCATAGATCCTTGGCGGAAGTGCATTGTCCCATGCTCTCTTTGATAGGGCTTGAAAGTCCACTAAGAATGGTCTTGAGAGCCAATGCATCATTCTTCTTTCCTTCTCTTTGAGTTGCAAACTTTGACTTGTTCTTCAACGGAACTGATCCACCAATGGCTACCTTCCAAATAGCTGCTCCCATTGTCTTCAAATATACTCTCATCTCTATTCTCCAAGTAGAATAGTTTTCCTCATCAAGGATTGGAACTTCATCATCCATTTGTGTGTTTATGGATCTCCTTCAAGCTTGTTAAGGCTTGTAGTGAAGGCCCACTCTGATACCAATTGNGTTGGACACACCTACCACACTTAGAGGGGGGGTGAATGAGTGTGGGGCTCTTTTTCCCAAACTTCCCTCTTACACAAAACTCTTTTGTTAGCATTCAACATTTTACTCATTACTCATTGCCGTCATTTATAACCAGTTAGATGTGAGCACATATCAACAACATATACCAACAATATATCATCAACAAGTCATTACCACAAGGAACATAAAGAACACAAGATGTATGTACAATTTTGTTTTTTTTATGGACAACAATCCGGGGGTTTATCAACAACAACTGAATAGAGTACAACTCTACAAGAGCATCAAATCTATAATGCAAGACTCAACTTACACCCTCAACATCAACTGAGATGAGGCAACAATCCTCAACAGATGTCAATCTGCAACAGTTACGTGACCTGTCAGTAGTGCAGCCTGCGTGTGCATGCACCCTACCAGTAGTACAGCCCGCGTGTATACGCATCCAAGCAATACTACAACCTGCGTATACGCTAACAAACAATACTGCAACCTGCGTATACCTTCTAAGTTATTAGGGTTTGTTCTTCAAAATAAACTCAGATCCTCTGCAACCAATTTATCATTCTCTTATGTTTTTCACTGACCATCAGCCAGTCATAATACATCTAAGCTCTCCAATATCTTACTCATGCTCCACAACCAATCAATATGAATACTACTCAATCATGCATAAGTAATCAACATACTATAGCCATCGTATCAATACTAAATCATAAGAGTGTTGCTCACTCTATCAACCAACATATATCACAACATAGAAACCATACCAAGAATGCCCTAGGCATTCACAACACAATAAGAAATGCTATCCATTCAAGACAATAATGTAACCATACCAATCTCTCAGTGATAGATCTGAGCCCATAAAGTGCAGATCAAGAACTTGCTTTAGTCTTCAACAACTTGTCATCAGCTCAACCAAAAATCTCCATGATTTTATCCACTGTACGCTCCATATAAATAGACAACCCACATATACGCACCTTGTACAGACATCCCGCGTATTATACGCACCTTGTACACAGACAGCTTGCGTATACGCACCCTATACACAGATAACTCACGCACACATCAGAAAATAGGGTTTCTGAAGCTCCGAGACTTTTGCCGTCAAGATCTCCGATATTGCCGAAACTTTGACACGTCCATGAGATCCTCCTAACGCTCTCTTTCTCAAAATATATCTTCAATCATGCTCAAGAGATCCACACAAAAATGCTCTCACAAGAAGCTCTCCATCAATACTTCAAAAGATATTCTCACTAGAAGCTCTCCATTGATCCACACACAAGGATGATATGCAAGAGTCCATAGCTATCTTATTT
>ML800537.1:23139-78651 GCA_009831015.1 Picea engelmannii
ATCAAGAGTTATAGATTCTTTACCTTTGATAATCTTGACAGAGTGGTCTTCAACATCTTCTTTCTTTTCTTGATATGTCTCCTCTAGATTTAGCCATAGATCCTTGGTGGAAGTGCATTGTCCCATGCTCTCTTTGATAGGGCTTGAAAGTCCACTAAGAATGGTCTTGAGAGCCAATGCATCATTCTTCTTTCCTTCCCTTTGAGCTGCAAACTTTGACTCGTTCTTCAACGAAACTGATCCACCAATGGCTACCTTCCAAATAGTTGCTCCCATTGTCTTCAAATATACTCTCATCTTTATTCTCCAAGTAGAATAGTTTTCCTCATCAAGGATTGGAACTTCATCATCCATTTGTGTGTTTATGGTTCTCCTTCAAGTTTGTTAAGGCTTGTAGTGAAGGCCCACTCTGATACCAATTGTTGGACACACCTACCACACTTAGAGGGGGGGTGAATGAGTGTGGGGCTCTTTTTCCCAAACTTCCCTCTTACACAAAACTCTTTAGTTATCATTCAACATTTTACTCATTACTCATTGTTGTCATTTATAACCAGTTAGATGTGAGCACATATCAGCAACATATACCAACAATATATCATCAACAAGTCATTACCACAAGGAACATAAAGAACACAAGATGTATGTACAATTTTAATTTTATTATGCACAACAATCCGGGGGTTTATCAACAACAACTGAATAGAGTACAACTCTACAAGAGCATCAACTCTATAATGCAAGACTCAACTCACACCCTCAACATCAACTGAGATGAGGCAACAATCCTCAACAGATCTCAATCTGCAACAGTTACGTGACCTGTCAGTAGTGCAACCTGCATGTGCATGCGCCCTACCAGTAGTACAGCCCGCGTGTATACGCGTCCAAGCAATACTACAACCTGCGTATACGCTCCCAAACAATACTGCAACCTGTGTATTCCTTCTAAGCTATTAGGGTTTGTTCTTCAAAATAAACTTAGATCCTCTGCAACCAATTTATCATTCTCTTATGTTTGTCACTGACCATCATCCAGTCATAATACATCTAAGCTCTCCAATATCTTACTCATGCTCCACAACCAATCAATATGAATACTACTCAATCATGCATGAGTAATCAACATACTATAGCCATCATATCAGTACTGAATCACAAGAGTGTTGCTCACTCTATCAACCAACATATATCACATCATAGCAACCATACCAAGAATGCCCTAGGCATTCACAACACAATAAGCAATGCTATCCATTCAAGACAATAATATAACCATACCAATGTCTCAGTGATAGATTTGAGCCCATAAAGTGCAGATCAGGAACTTGCTTTAGTCTTCAACAACTTGTCATCAGCTCAACCAAAAATCTCCATGATTTTATCCACTGTACGCTCCATATACATAGACAACCCGCGTATACGCACCTTGTACAGACATCTCGCGTATTACACACACCTTGTACACAGACAGCTTGCGTATACGCACCCTATACATAGACAACTCGTGCACACATCAAAAAATAGGGTTTCTGAAGCTCCGAGACTTTTGTCGTCAAGATCTCCGATATTGCTGAAACTTTGACATGTCCATGAGATACTCCTCACGCTCTCTTTCTCAAAATAGATCTTCAATCATGCTCAAGAGATCCACACCAAAATGCTGTCACAAGAAGCTCTCCATCAATACTTCAAAAGATATGCTCACTAGAATCTCTCCATTGATCCACACACAAGGATGATATGCAAGAGTCCATAGCTATCTTATTTATACTTTCATCCTCTAGGTCATTTTACCCACTTTTAGGTTGCTTAACCTATTTTCCTTATTTTAGGGTTAACCACTTTCCATAAATAGAAAGTTCTCCAATATTTTATCATTTAAATATTCCTTCTTGATTTTGTCACCTTACTTTATCATTTAAATAATCTTTCTTGATTTTGTCACATTATTTATTATTTAAATAATCTACCTTGACTTTGTCATTTTACTTTATCATTTAAATAATGATTTCTTCTTTTAGGTCACTTTGACTTCTTTGACCTTGGGGGCTTCAAGCCTTCATATGGGGGTCCTCCAACTTTGTAAGGCCATAACTCTCAAACCGTAAGGGGTTATGTGACATTCCACATACCACCAAAAATGGCATCACAAGCACTATCCATCTAAGATAGTTTTACCAACAATTTCATTGATCTTCAACTCATTATTCCACATACAAGCATGGGTCCTCCAACCATTCTTCTAGGATAACTCAATCCGCAAAGCGTCTTCCCGTGAGGGCTTTCACCATAAGGGGACCACTTTGGAGTTCATCCATTTGTGCACCTTATCAATTATGATAAGACAATAATGAGTCATATATACATCTTTCCAACAATGCATCATATACATCGGCTATGCATCATGTACCAATGAAACCACATCGATCCATCTTCATCATGTATCAATGACAAATCATTGATCCATCTATGTATTATCATCAAGGGTGATCCATATTCATCATATCAATGACAACTCATTGATCCATCTATGCATACTCATCAAGGACTCATTGATCCATCTATGCATTCTCATCAAGGAGTCATCTATTACATTACATCAATCATTAATCAATCAATCACTTGACATCTATCAATCAAACCATTGGCATCAATGACAACATGATCCAATAGTAGGCCTTGGAGGGTATAGGTGTGAGCATCTTGAGTAAAGCTCATATATAACACATGATAATCCATGGTAATTAGTTCTAGAGTGCGAAGCCATTTAACACCCAAGACAATAGCACAACCACCCATGGTAATGGAAAACATGTGAGTTTTTAGGTTATAATTGCCCATTTGGAGTTTGACATTCTTAGAGCCGCCCCACATTTCATTGTACCACCATTAGCTATGAGAATTTTAAAATTATAAACTGGTCTAACAAAGCAATTGACATCCTTAATGACCTTGCGATGAAAAAACTTATGGGTGTTATCACTATCAATCAACACCACGACTGACATATGTTTGATGCAACCCTTGATTTTTAATGTCTGTGGAGCATAAATACTCGCAAGGGCATTGAGAGATATGACAGGTTCCTCTAGTTCCATAGGAGGTGTGACTAGATCTAAGATGGGGGAAGTTGGTTATTTGTCCTCTAAGTCTGGGGCCTCACCTGATAGGATATCCTCAGAGGAGATGGAAGCTGACCCATCAATCTCGAAGAACTTTTGTTTAGGACATTTATGGTCTGGTGAATACTTTTCAACCTAGTAACAACAAAGTCCTTGCCTCCAACGTTAAACCATTTCTGCAGGAGATACCTTTTGGACCTTCAATGTATGGGTTGGAGCAAGGGTAGCCCCTGGAAGAGGGCAGTTGGGAACTGCAAAACGAAGGGGTTGGGCATGAAGAATGGTCTCAACCTCTAATGCTAATTTGCACACCTGCAACCAAGTAACAGGATGGTGCATGCAAACATGAGCTCAAATGGCGTCCTTTAAGCCACTAAGGAAGCATTCAAGATAGAACTGTAATACCCCAGGCTTATTCTCAATTATAATTGTACACATGTTCATTTTCTATGGGTTGGTGAGCCAGGATATTATGGGTCTAAGTACCTGTGCGATTATTAAGTAAAGAGCCAAAGCTAAGAGGCCATCGAATCATCTTTGTATTTTTGTAATCATACATGAATATTAATAAAATCACACCATTGTCGCAGACCGACTCGACAAAAGAATAAGGGGAATAAACTCCACTAGAAGGGAAAGGGAGCTAAGAGTCTAGGAAGAGGACTAAGCCTAGGGGCTTAAGCCAACGAAATATTTTTAATCATTTTTCCTAAAAGTCTAATTTATGGGATACACATAAAATTTATCCTCAGTCCCTAAAAGAGGAGAATGAATCACCAAGTGGGTGCAAGAGAGGTTTATGGGGTGACTAGTGTCATCTGATGAACATGCAAATATATTGGGAAAGCTTAGTGCATTATCACATTCATTCAATCATTCCTTCATTTATGTTTTGGGGGAACACTCATGTTCACTCAACCATCGATAACATACATGTTTTTGGAAAGTTTGGGGGATCTCAATTATTCATTTAATCACCCCATCATTTGATCCTACTCTCCATCTTGGGTACCATTTCCCTGCTACTGTTGGAGGTACTGGATGTCATCTCCACATTTCTTGGGGCGCTTGAGGAGAGATTTGTGGGTAAACAAGCTGAAGAGGCGAGTTTTCAATCTCATGTGTGTTGAAGAGGCAGATTGTCAGGCCTGTAAGCATTCTCTCTAGGTGAGAGAATCTGTGGGAATTGTTTTCCCAAGGTGCCAAGCTGCAACTACAGTAGTTCAACACTCCATGTCTTCTTTGTTATTGAAGCCTAGAAGGGAAGTGGGACAACCAAAGGGGGCACACTTCCTAGGTGGGAAAAGCATGTGGGGAATTAGAGACTGTAGGCTGGCTGTTAAACTTGGGACCTGAAATTCTGAGCATTGTTGTTGAGAGACCTTGCCTAGCTAGATTTTCCTTGCCAAGTGGAGTTTAAGCCCTAGTTCAGGGGTGACTTGTTGTCAGTTTGTGGGAAACAGAGTCTAAGTCTGGGAGGAAAGTTGGAAGTATGCATGTAGTTGGTCGCTATTTATATCATATAAGTGCCCACCATGTGTTTGTTTAAACTATTGTAAGAATGTTTATTTGATCATGTGTTGGATACTTACTGTGCAAAGGTTCATGTGCTTCTATTATGGGTATTTGTTGTGTTAATTATACTTGAAATACTTGTCGTTAAAATTGTACAGAAGTTGTGATATGATACCATTGTCATGTGTTTTTACTGTTGTAATTATCCTTAAATATTTGATCCCAGGATTGTTCAGATATGGAAATTATATGTTGTGATCCTATGTTGGATACTTATTGTGCAAATGTTTATGTATTCTTATTATGGGAATATGTTGTTATTAATATGCTTAAGTATATTTGATGTTATAATTGCACAAATATTGTAATCATGTATATTCTACCATGGGTTTTTACTGTTGTAATTATTCTTGAGCATTGTGTTGCTATATTTTCCCAAAACTGTATATATGCCATTATATTTACACATAAAGCATAATTGTCTCTTTTGGTATGGTTTCACTTTCTTATACATGTTTATATATATGGGCATTCTTAGTATTTTGCATATCTTTGTTCATATGTAGAGTTTTCCTTTAAATCAATGATAACAGAGTTGGAATTCAGTAGCTCGGGGTTGGAAATGCCTCTTTTCTGGTATGGAAAGCTCATTGAGAGAAAACTCTATATGTGAACGGTGAGGGAATAAAGCCTTATAATTTCTGGAAAGAAATACTTGAACCATTAAGTCCTAGGTATGAGTGTTTCACCTCACAAAAACTTGTGTTTTGCCTCAGAAGAATCACAACCATCGATCAAATCAATCGTGACCATTGATCATTGTGGTACCGTCGAAGTAGTCCATGGTTAGGCCGAGATGAGACTTTGAATTGACTAAAGTTGTCAATCCATCAGAGCATGGAGGTAGGAGATATACCACCATTGGATCTAGTTGTCATTATATCGGGGTGAAATCCGTTGAAAAGAGTTGGTCGAAGTGGAATTATGGAGGGAATTATGGAGCGGTCGTAGAAACACTATGAAGGAGAAACTCCAAGGTTGAGTATGGACCATAGATCTTAAAGTGGGAAATTTTAACCTCAACCGTTGATCATTGGGGGATCCCACTTAGCAGGTCAAGGTGTAAGAGCAAGATGGTGCTTACCAGGAGTGCCAAAAAGATGATGCACGTCGATAGTTGATTGGTCGACGAGATAAGTACAGGTCCAACGGGATAGGAGATTTTTTAGACCATTGATTAAATCTCAATCGTTGGTCGTGGGAATCGTGAGAACATCTACGTCGTCCATCGTAGTGGGTCCTTCGCAGTAGATTGGCTCACTAGAATGAAAATACCCCAAATGGGTAGGACTCTAAGGAGTATTCCTGGTCGTCGATCGAAGACCAGCTGAGATGTAATCTCGACCGTTGATTGGTGTGGAAACTCTTAGACGTGATCGAGAGGAAGGGTGACGTCATGCTGATGGAAAAGAGCCTACATGTATGGGGAAGACACGTGGCGGCCTGTAAACTGTCGATTTAATAGGGGGTGGGTCCCTATCAAGTTCAATCTCTTGGAAATGTGCTTTTATCATTGATTGTTAGATCATAAGGAGGAGAGGGCCCATTGTTGATCGGAGTTAGGGTGTCGGATTACTAGTGAGCGGGGTTGTCAAGGAAATCTGATGGGAAGTACTCTGAGGGATGAATAGGACCGTTGATTGGGGCAACCACAATGAACGACAACTGTCAATTTAATGTGGACCCCACATGGTCGTGTTCAGATGTAGAAGGATGGATCGTCAACCTTCGTGCTAGTTGGAACCCTGATGCTATATTGGTTATCAATTTGTCAGCCTCCAAGACCGTTAGATCTGTCGGATTGTACGTTGTCGTACTAGGGTCATCGGAGTGTGCGAGAAGCCACTTGTGGATACAGTCTGATGGGGTAACTCTGACAGTACAGAAGGACTTCGAATAGATTGGAGTCATTGATCTAGAAGGTCAATTAGACGTTAGTCGAGGAGACAGGTGGCACCTGCCACATCCGCGCTACGTTAGTGCCATGTTAAGTGGCATGTGTACCAGGGTTCCACGTGGCACTAAGGTGGAATTGATGGCAAAAGGCCCAAAAAATTTGGAAGGTTGTAACTTTTGATCCATAAATCAGAACGGAACATGGTTATAGTCGTTATAAATATCTCGACGATTAGAATATTTCTTCGAGGTATATTTGGAGAAATAAATTAGTTGCGGAAAACCAAAATTTTAACACCCCATTCGCATACATGAGAGTTAGGGGGTCGGGTGATGTTACAAAGTGGTATTAGAGCCAGGTTTCAACATTGAACCTGCATGGGCCATTTAACAGTGCACAGAGCCAAATCCAAACACTAGGTCTAGAGGGGCCAGAGATCAGTCACATGACCAGATACATCAAGGCTAGGATGAGCCCGTTGGAAAGTGTTTCTGCCTTAAGACTTTGTTTAGTATTTGCATAATTTCCTTGAGAGGAGGGATTGTATATTGAAATCTTGTTTTGGATCTCTTGCAAAAAAGGAACTTTGTTGTTGCTTGGTGGATTAGTAAATACTCCTATGGGAGTGGTATTATGCTGATAAGCATTAATAGTTGAATTTGAATGTGAAATAACAAGATCTTGCTAAAGGTTGGTTAAGTTCAGAGAAGGAATGAGCTGGTGGTTGTAATGATGGGTTGTTGGAGACTTAGCAAATATAACTGTTGTTTAAATAGAGGATAATCCATGTGTGTATAACTCCCTTCGTTAAGAGGATTGATAGGTAAAAATGTTTGGTGCACAAGTTATGTTGTAATACACATGGTAATGAGTAAGCATGCATGAACATGCAAATATATTTATTATAACCTATGGTTGGTTGTAAGGCATGGTATGTTGATGGATCATTTTGGTCAATTATGACTTGGTGTCAACAGGAGAGTAAAAACATGATTGAAATGTTGATAATACAATTGTGTGTAGCTCTAAGAGGATGAGATATAATGACTAAGGAAAGATTGATCTAAAGTCTAGTAAGGAAAGTATTGGAGTATTTTCCAGTTTTTTTTTTTTGTTTGTTAGTTTGTCCATGACATGTGGGACTAACCTATGGCTAAGAAACTGCGACTTAGGGGCATCTAAGCCGTCAAAATCACCCGGGGATCGCACCTGGCCTGAGACACACCAACCCTTAACATGGATGGATTTTTTGTCCTCGCAAGTTTCGAACCGACGACTTTAACATCACAGAGCGCCTTAACAACACACTCTGTCACTGACTGTCCTACACCTCGGGGACTTTTTCCAGTTGATCAATGGATCAGATTGACATCCAGAGGTAGATGGAAACCATATGGAAATGGATTAGTATGCTTAGGAAGCACTAAAAGGGTATCTAGGAAAGGCTTACCATGATAAAGGTTTGTTGACCAAGAATAGATTGAGGGAAAAAGGAAGTTGGATTTGGGCATGTTATTGCCTTGGGTAATGTTATAATTACCTAGTTGTATTATGGATCGTAAATAATTTTATAGCAGTGGGACATGAATGATTTCTTATTGGTCATTGTCACAAGGAAGGCAACATAAGTATGATTATGCTTGAGAAGTTGGTCGTGTGGATGATTGTAAGATCTTCTCAAAGGAGATTGGTATTAAAATCAGTTAAATATGAATGAATGATATAAAAACAATCTCTTGGTCCCATAAGAAGTTGTTGATCAAACAAATGAGTTTGATGAGCAACATGGAAAACCCTTAATGGAATCCTTGTTTGTGAATGGAATTCATGAGGCAATTACGCATATCAGATGTGGATGATAAGTAGGAAAGTCATCTACAGTACATGATAATACATGTAACACAGGTTCATATGGGAGAAGGGTTTCATAGTATATGAATGAGTTTGGACCCGGTGTGAAGGATGAGCAGAGGCACTTGAAGACATAGTTTTTTGTCAGAAATATCTCACAAGATGATCAAAGGCCAAGGCTGAAGAATGTTAAGGTATGAGTCTAGGTGCAACTATGAAGGCTCGAGAATCCACTACAAGAGAGCCACTTGTGCTAATTAGATTTCTCAATGGGATCAGAGCACAAGAGTAAAGTATTACTGGATGAAGTCATGGAGGTCCATTCACTATAAAGAGTGTATACTTGGAGATAAGGGCAACATCTCCAAGGATCAATCCTACGATTTCGGGGGTGGCACCTCCATTATTACTATAGGGGTAGTGAAGTGTAAGCTTGGTATTAAAGGTGTAGGCATTCTAAAGAATGCCATCAGATATCTTAAAAATAATGCCTCGGGTGCAAGGTGAATATAGAAGTATACAACCATACTTCTGAGGAAATAGATTACATAAATCTAAGTGAATTACAAAATAGAATAAGTCTGGGAGTAACTAGAGGAAATAGGAAAAATGTACCACAAGGTGGATTCCAAGTTATTTTGAGTTTATGGCAGCACTCAAAGAACTATGGAAACGATGAAGGGATTGTTGATGCTATGGAGAATGTCAGGTGTAGTTCAAAAGTATTGAATACATTTCCAAGGTAGCTTGGGGTAACAAACAAAAGGACTCAAGTATATCAGTGATTTCTGAGGAGAAAACAATAAGGAACCATGAAGAAGAAAATGGTTATATGCTGAGTACGAAAGGCAAAGGAAATGGCACCTGAGAGAACCCCTCTCTAGTGGAAAGGAGCCACTGGTAAAAGGTTATAAGGCTAGGAGTACAAGTGGAATTTATGATAGTAACTAAAAGTAGTGTTAACTACTTCCAATTGATATCTATGAAGCTCAAAAAGAAGACTTTTGGGGTAGCATTGTAGGATGCTGAAAGTTGACTACGCGAGCCAAGATCGATACCAATTGGATCAAGAGAAGAGATATAAATGGTTCAAGAAACCACAAGAGCTGAAGTTTTCAGAGAGGGCAAGTTGAAAATTAGTTTGGTCTAGTAAGGTAAATGGATGTGGAAGACCCAAGGTCAATAAGAGAGCATGACTAGATATGTAATCTAATCATATAAGTGTTGGGTCCTATGTTGGATTGTTTCACCTGAGAAAAATCAGTGTTTTTCCTTAGAAGAATCGCAGTCGTCGATCTCAGCACAACGAATCAATCATGACCGTTGATCGCTCTAGTACTATTGGAGTAGTCAATTGTTAGGCCAGGGTTAGACTCCTGATTGACCAGAGTCATTGATCCATTGAAGAATGGGGGTAGTAGATCTACCATTGTTGTATCTAGTTGTCATTATATTGGGGAAAAATCCGTTGAAACAAGTTGGTCAGAGTGGACTTTTAGAGGGAACTCTCGAGCGATTGCATAAACATGCAAAAGGAGAAACTCCAAGGTTGAGTATGGACCATAGATATGAAAGTGGGCAAGTTTAACCTCAATCGTTGATCATCGTGGGATCCCACTTAGCAGGTCAAGGTGGAAGAACAAGATGGTGCTAACCAGGAGCACCAACAGGATGATGCATGTCGATAGTTGATTGGTCGATGAGATGAGTATGTGTCTAGCGTGATAGGAGTGCCTTTAGACCATTGATAAAATCTCAACCATTGGTCGTGGGAATCGTGAGAACATCTACGTTGTCCATCACAGTGGGTCCTTATTATTAGATTGGTTCATCGGAATGAAAATACCCCAAATGGGTAGGACTCTGAGGAGTAATCCTGGTCATCAATCAAAGACCAACTAAGATGTAATCTTGACCATTGATCTGAGTGGAAACTCTTAGATGTGATTGAGAGGAAGGGTGATATCACACTGATGGAAAGAGCCTACGTGTACATGGAAGACACGTGGAAACCTATAAATTATCAAGGTAATAGGGTGTGGGTCCCTATTGAGTTCAATCCCTTGAAAAGGTGCTTTTATCATTGATCTTTAGATCATAAGGAGGAGAGATCACACCATTGATCGGATTCAGGGCGTCGGAGTACTAGTGAGCGAGGTTGGCAAGGAACTCTAACAAGAAGTACTCTGGGGGACGAACATGACCATTGATCGGGGTAACCACGATGAACGTCAATCGTTGATTTAACGTGGACCCCACAGGGGTGTGTTCAAAGGTAGAAGGATAGATCGTTAACCCTTGTGCTAGTTAGAACCTCGACGTTGTCTGGGGAATCTATTTTTCAGCCTCTAGGACCGTTAGATTTTTCGGACTATATGTCATCAGAGTGTGCGAGATGCCACTTGTGGATACACTCCGATGGGGTAACTCTGACGGTACAAAAGGACTCTGAATAGATCAGAGCCGTTGATATAGAAGGCCAATCAAACGTTAATTGAGGAGATAGGTGGCAACTGCCAAGTCCGCGCTATAATAGTACCATGTCAAGTGGCACGTGTACTAGGGTGCCACATGGATACCACATGGCACTGAGGTGGAATTGAGGGTAGAAGGGCCAGAAAATTTGGAAGCCTGTAACTTTTGATCCAGAGCTTGAAATGGAGTGTGGATATGGTCATTAGAAATATCTTGATGAGTAGAATATTTCTTCAAGGTCTAATTGGAGAAATAAATTAGTTGGGGAAAAGCAAAATTTTAACACTCTATCCGCCTAAATGATAGTTAGGGGATTAGGTGATGTTACAAGAAATCATCAGATAAGCCCTCAGTTTTGATAGCCAACTGTTCAAAGGCTATAATGAAGTCTACTAGTGACCCTGTTTGTTTCAACTTGGTGCGTCGTCCCAAAAAATGAGACTCCTTATAAAAAGGAGCACAAACTACTTTGGTGAACATGGTCCAATTTGGTTATCTTGGATAACATTTCTTATGCCATTGCCAACATTCTTGATCCAAGTATAGAACCCCCACATGGAGTTTAGTATCATCATCCCAAATATCATGGAGGGAGAAGTAGTGTTCCATTTTGGATACCCACTCGGCCGAGCATGATCCATCAAATTTATGCATCTCAACTTTGGGCACTTTATTCCATAAATTTGGAAAACCCTAAGGGGAGTGGGAAATATGAGTATTCTCATAATGGGAAGAATGGGTAGCCTCAGAGTGGTACTCCTGGTGCTTACCCTTGATGTGCGACACAAGGTCTTGGACTTGTTGGGTGAGGGAGTTCAGATTTTGGATGAGGGAGTGCAGGCTTTGGTAGAGGGAGTTCATGCGCTGGTCCATGTTCTCATACATGTTGGTTACTTTAGAGTCTAACTCTTCCAAGTTATGAGCGGGTGGTAGGAGCCATTGTGGAGCCTTAGGTAGAATATTACCTCAATGATCAACACAAGATAAGGAGTCTATTGGGATAGGTGGAAAATAAGGGCGTTGGGAAGGGGGGTCGGGTCCACGGAAAAAATAGGCTTAAAAATGATAAGTACCATGACAATCAGGACAAAGAGAGGAATCTAATGGGACAGGTCCCAAAGGAGGGTGTCGGGAAGTGGGGTTGGGTCCACAAAAAAAAATAGGCTTAAAAGTGATACATACCACTTCAGTTAGGACAAAGAGAGGAATCCAATGTTAGAGTTCCCAATTAAGGGTGCCAATGGGACAACTATACTTTTTTTTTTTTTAACTCCTGTGGAGTTATACTTCGATTTAAATACTTATGCAATGTCAGAATGCCCAAATTCTTAACAGTAAAAAATGTGTAGTCAAATCACAACCAGAATGCAAGAGGCAAGGTTGCGCGACCAAAAAATCATGTTTGTACCTTGTGTGGTATGTTCCCCCCTGGTCAGGGTTTGCAAGGTACCTATGGACAAGGGTTTTCCTTGTGCTATAGCTCTCTGATATATGTGCAGGGTCGAACAATAGTATGCGGTCCAATATATCAGGGCACCAACTAAGGAGGCTCGACCGCGCCCCTAGTTGTACTAACCAATTACCCAAGTACTAGATAGTATATTCCCAAGTGTTTTTCTCGGTGGCACTATAGCAGTCAGGCGACAAATCAATTGATCTATGGAGGGTTTCAGGATACCTAGGATAGTCTGTACATAGGTGTTGTCTAATGCGCTATCACTCGAAGGGGTACCAACATGGGTTACAAGGTTGTCCAACAATGCGAGCTTAAAAACCTCTTGTATTCCCTGTGTGTATGCTTCCCCGACTACAAATTTATGCACTGAACAATTGATCACTGTAGCTTAAAGACGTCGTAATACGTCTCTACCCTGAAAAAATTTAGCCCACAATTCCTGCCCAGGAAAGAGCTCTGATACCACTTGTATGGTACTAGATGTAAGATATTATGCAGAAACATGAATATTTAGCAAATATCAAGGGAACAACAAAATATTGAGAGAGCAATACTAGAAATAATACCATAAATAATAGATTTATTTAAAATAAAGCAATGTTCACTTGCCTTTTCAAGGGGGAAACCTCCAGCATAACAGAGCTCTATTACAATACTTTCTCAAGACCCGCTTTCTCGTACATCCTACTCTTATTTATACTAATTATATCTTCTAAAGAACATTCTAGAGGAAGATCTTTCTAGAAGCAAAAACTTCTTTTAGGTATTCTTACATTGACTTGTTCACATTTATTTAATAGGCCTTATTAACTAATGTCAACCTTTATTACATGGAAAATATATCATGCTAACCAATGACCAACTAAGAGGGGTTAGGATCAGATCGTAACAAATCTTCTCCATTATGAAAAAACTCTAAGATATATTTTATGAGATTTCTAAGATGAGGTCATAGTTTAATAAATGACCTCCTCTATTTCCCATAACTTTTAGCACCCTCTTCATCTTATCCACAACCAAGAAGCTCTCTATCGAATTTCTTTTCAATAAGTCTCTCGAGAGCAACCTTTGTTTTGAGAAGATCCTCTTCTGTCTGGATGAAACAATGGCCATCCCCACAGTATAATCATGTTAAAAAGTTTTCAACAATCTTCTCGGACCATTGGATATCCTTGTTATGAAGTTTCTTTGTTAGGTTTAGGTTTGTGGGATGACATATGAGTGGTATGTGATGTGCTCATATTTTGGCCCATTTCCTATGGGATTTTATCACCGTATGCCCTAATTGAGACTCTAGGCTCCATATGCAGAACTGCACATCCTTGTCTCCAAAATTTCCCATTTCACTTCTAGAGATGAGGTGGCTCTTCCATAGATAGTACCTTGCAATTTTGACATGCGATGAGACTTTTCTACCATTATCTTTGGTGTGTGAGGATACAAATAACATAGAAATCATATTTACCAACCCACCCTAGTTCACATCAGTTTTCTCATCGGAATCACCATTTTCTTCATCTTATTCTTCATATTCCCAATTAGATTTAGAGTCTTCATCTTCATCTTTATTTTCCCAATTGGATTTGAAGTCTTCATCTTCTAAGTTGTTGGATATTGTCATTGTTTTTTCTCATTCACCTAGTGTGGAATTTGATTCAAAGATGCCCTCCATTTTGTTGACCTAGATGATGGCTCCTCTAGGGTCATTACCGTCATATTTTGGTAATTCTTTTAAAAATTTGATAATCTCTATCTTGAAATCTTGATTTATGCATACTACTTGAAAAAATTATTTATGGTGCTTCTTGATGTCTCTGATCACTTGTATTTTGTGATTCTGGACTTTTTGGCGATCTTCAGTCGACTAAGAATTCTACAAATAATGTGTCTACCCATTTGGTTAGTTGGTCAATTCTTTCGTTCTAATTATCAAGCATCCTCGTTGTTTCATCCCTATCATCATTTCTTATTTTTAATAGGGTGTGCCATCATTTCTAAAAGTCCTCTATTAACCGATCAATTTTGTCTTCATTTTCTATTAATTTATCGATTTTATCTCTTAATTATATTTGTGCTTATGCTAACTCTTTATGTCCTTCTCCTAACTCTTTACCATTATATTTTGTTATCCCTATCTTATATATATATATATATATATATATATATATATATATATATATATATATATATATATATATATAACATGCTTTGCCAATTCACTTAGGCTAATCCCAATACTATAGGTTTTATGCTTATAGATATGGCTCAAATCTTTTAAGGTCTCACATGCACTATAGTGTTTAGGGGTGCGTTCGACAATTGTTATCTTCACCCTTTAAATAATTCTTAAAAAATATGATTTCATATAAGTTTTGGTATTTAACGTTAAGATAGATTCTCATATTTGAGAATCTCGAGGGCTTGTTTTGGGCTATTCTAGATTGCAATATTTGAGAATATCTCAACCTTAAGTGTTTGGTGGAAAGAATAAGACAATCAAGCATGCATTTGGTGGAAAGAATGAGATTATCGAGTATGTGTTTTGGGATTATATTTTTGTTCAATACATTTAGAATTTAGGTCCATCCCTTTGAGAGTTTTTGGAAAGCAATGTTGTTAGGGGACAAGCATCCTTGGCCTATTGAATTTTGAGCAGCTTGGCAATGAATTCATATTGAAGTTTTATTTTTTATTCGAAAACAAAGGAATAAGGTTTGTTTAAGGGTGTTAAGCATGACAAAAAGTTGACCTTGTTTGATGATGCTTTGATCTGTGTTAATTTGCATTTATAAGTTTTGTCGAATTTCAAAATATGCAAATTGAGATGGATCATTTGCACCACTTAATCAACCATTTGTATGGTGCGCCTTATAGCATGAGCAAAGAGCCTCATGTTAACACTTTTGCTTGGTCAAATAAGTCTCGCTTGTGAAATGCCCTATATCAAAGTGTTAGTTGATTTGTTCAAGGGCACCAAGAAAGATGCCACACATCCCCCTCCTCTCCACTCCATGGTCAAGTAATGATAAGTTCCTCATCATTCATATCATCATCTTTGAAGTAGAGAAGCCCCCTAAACTTGAAAAGAGAAAAAAATGGTCAGGAACCCATTATTACTAATGTCAAGCCTATAAATGGTGGAGAACAACCACAAGGATGACTCACCACTTAGTTGGAGTTCACTTGGAATTGCTACATGACTCTCTATTATTTTGATGAGGTTACTACCTTTTGTTTTGTTTATTTGAGATTAACTTAGCCTTTTAATAGTTTTGGTTCTCAATCTTTGTAGAAAAAACTCACAACACAACATACTTTTTTTTTTCCCAATAAAAACATCATGAGGAAATTTTCGAGCACTTCCCTATATTTTGCGAATAGTACCAATTGTAAACTCATATGTACCTAAACAGATAAGAACATTGAATAAGACACACAACAAAGACAATCAAATCGAAAGATTAACCTCAAAACCTCTTACATGAAATTTAAAACACTTAACCACTCAAAATAATACACTAGATTACAATTTTTTTTAATATAGAAAAAAAATGTTATATATGTATATTAATAATTAAAAGAAACCTTAAAAACATATTGAATATTTTGTTTTAATCTAATATAAAATTTAGAAATTACTAGAATCGATGAATTGGAAAAGATATTAAAATAAAATACTTAAATATTTAAAAAATAATTGTTGATGAAAAAAAATGTATATATATGTTAATATATATAATTTTTTTTTTTAATATAGAAAAAAAATGTTATATATGTATATTAATATTTAAAAGAAACCTTAAAAACATATTGAATATTTTGTTTTAATCTAATATAAAATTTAGAAATTACTAGAATCGATGAATTGGAAAAGATATTAAAATAAAATACTTAAATATTTAAAAAATAATTGTTGATGACTAATTTACTACATTGATAAAAGCAAAGCAACGCATTGTTCTCAACTTTATCAAAGTTCAAATATATTTAATGACATATAATTATTTGTGTTTTGTTCGTGAGGACAAAATAAAGTGTAAATCCTAAATTACACTTTATGAAGTATTCATAAGTATCATTATTTAGGAAATAGGACAATATAAAAGTCCCGTGAGACAGCGCGGTTGGTAAAGACCTTTCTCCATGTTGGGAGGAGGTCTTGAGTTCAATTTCGGCTGGGTTTCCGGGACGAAATGTAATGGCTGTTAGTGCCAGTTTGGACAGTGATGTAAATGATTTATATCTCTAATATAAATCGAGTTAATTTCTAAAAAAAAAAGAAAAAAGGACAATATAAAACGTAAATTATAAATTACACTTTATATTCTTAAACGTATACAAAAAAATCATATAACTACTGGAATCAATGAATGGGAAAAGATATTAAAATAAAATACTTAAATATTTAAAAAATAATTATTTTTGACTATTTTACTGGATCGATAAAAGCAAAGCAAAGCATTGTTCTCAACTTTTTCAAAGTTCAAATATCTACAGTGCCATATACTTATTTGTGTTTTATTCGTGAGGACAAAATAAAGTGTAAATCCTAAATTACACTTTATGAATACTTTATATTCATAAGTATCATTATTTAGGATATAGGACAATATAAAGCATAAATTATAAATTACACTTTATATTCTTAAAAGTATAAAAAAATCATATATATTAATATTAAATTATTTTAAATAAAATAATTTGTTTTTTTAATGTATATAATTGATTGTTCAAGGTAGAAGCATTTTAGAGAACTTTATTTTTTGCTTTTTCATTTAGTTTTCATTGACCTGAGTTGATGAAATTGGTGCGAGTGTGGTTTTTGCTAATCATATCAATATGGAGAAAGTAAAGCTTTGACCTCTCACATATCTTCAGTGGATGAAACTTACTATAACGAAAGCACTTCGGATGATGGTTGAGCATTATACTTTGATTGCATCATCAAAACTCCATAGTCTCTCGTGGAACAAAACTTCTACTCTATTGGAAGTTATATTTAGTTGTCATTATTTGTGTGTTGGAAGAGATGGTTCCATCAAAGGCAGAGTCCCATATGATTGAGCTCTCTAGATTTGTCAATGCATAGAAGAATATTGATCAATTATTGGTGTGAGGTAGTAGGCCCGTAAGTGAAGCACTATATCTCTCATAACCTGGAAATTAGGGTTAGGGTTTTTTACCACCCTAGCCATCGGGACATCATCCTCTTATATATTTCCATCGCCCCCATCACCAACACCAAGGTGCCATCAACCTGCACGATCTAGCCTATGTACAAGATATCGCATCCTCTAGTTTGTTTCACTATTTTCATTTGGGATGTGGTTACGCCAAGAATGATCCCTACACTTAGATTCCTTCTCGAAGGGGAGCCACTCCCTTTATGATCAAAATTTTGTCGAATCCAGGTTGCAACATCCCAGGGTTTCCTCCAATCACAGGTTCAAGAATCTTGGATTCTGATCCATATCTTCCAATCCATGATATGGATGGATGTTGCTTGATGATAGACTTCTTAATGCTAAAAGCATTGTAGCTCACACCTAGCACTCCTATTCAGATTGACACCCAACTCTAGTGCATCTCTATTGGATGGTAAAGGCAGAACTCTATTCCTCTTGTGTCTAGGGCTCAAGTCATAGTTGAATATCATTTGTTGGATCATCTCTTATTGACTATTCATAAGTGGCCATCTACTCTCCTCGTAACAGTAGCCTATAATCGAGGAATACCATTATTCAACATTTGGATCCGAAAAACAATGCGCTAGTCCAACTAACATGAAAAAGATTTGAGGATTTTTATAACGGTTGGACTCTGCAGTGGGATATTGATGAAGGTTTATATAGGTGTAGGCTATGGTTCATGTCAATATCAAGTTGACGCACTCTTAGGGCTATGGATGATGGAGGTCATGGCACCAAAGCTAGCAATGGAAGAGGAGAGCTTGGATTACTTAGTTGACCCACTGGAGAGACAATTGCTCTATAAAGGTCTGCTTCCATGCACACAAGGAACTTCGATGGGTGTAGGGGGGAGGTACCCCATGGGCCAATATCTGCTGGAGGAGAACATGATGAACATCCTTGGTGAGTTAACACATGGATTGTCCAACATTCCAAAGTGGAAGCTAAGCTGGAGGTGAGGGCACAAGACCTTGGTATTGTTTTCTTCGAGGGCATTAATGTTACCTCAATCATACCAACTACAACACATGTTGGAGAGGATATTGCAAATCCAGGGCTGCCAACTCACCAAATTAAAGAGACTGGATCTTTTACCTAACTTAATGTAGGATTGATACCAATGACCTAACCTTGGCCTCCTATGGGGAGTTTGAACTTTTATCATGCAATAGTTTTGGTTTGTACGCGCCAAAACCTGATGGAGGCTTTATTAGAAAATCAATGGATCTTACCCTTGTGAGTGACTCTACTAATAGTTGAGGTAGGGAGTTGAGGGCATCTTAATATAGAAGGAGAAAGGTAACCCAAGAGACATAAATATATTAAAAATATAGATGAGATGATAAGCATGAACTTAGGGGCCAAAACCAAGCTCAATGATGTGATGAATTTGAAAGAATAAGTGGTTGTTTGCCATGTCCCCATTTTTGGGTTCCCCTGTTCTGCAGTGGAAATGACCTACTTGGCTTGTCAATGAAGTAAAAGGGAGTCAAAAGGTGTTATTTAATGTCACTTAGTTATATGTTATGTTTTTAAAGTGACATTAAAGAAATAAAGTAACTTTAGATTAATGAGTTACTTAAACATTATTAAAAGTGACTTTTAATCTTAAAGTGAAAGAAAAAGGGGAATAAGAGTCATATTTGATTTAGTCAAAAAGGGGAAAGTTTTAGAAGGCATGAAAGAAAGATAAAAGGAGGGGTAGTGCTTCACTTTGGATTATGTTTTTGGAATGATCTCTTTGGAGTGCTCTTGGAGCTAAGGTTTTCATTAGGGTTTGGAAAAACCCTTCCATTTAGTTTAGTTCCAGTGGTGCAATATCCACCCTAGTTAGATAAGGAGGAGGATCCATCTAGGATCTTCAACTGAGCTTCATTTGTGGTTTGATATCAGTTTGGTGGTGTAGATTCGTGGGATTTTCTAATGGTGACTGTGACATCTTCCGGGTTTTTTGTTTGATATTGTGTGTTTTCAGTGATGCACTGCAACTGCCATAAAAACCATTAGATATTGTACTTTGGGTTCCATTCATAATAAAATGCCCATGTGTTTTCTTCATATTATGAGTTTTTGAATTGAATGCAATATGTTTGACATAATGTTTATTGGTAGAATCATGCAATTCATTGTCAACCAAATTATGCCATAAAAAATACTTGTAATGCAAATTGTTTGACAAAATCACTAGTATCCTAGCCTACCATAGTTGAGGATATTACAGTGGTATCAGAGTTGTATCAGAGTTGAAGATTTTCCCAGCTTGAAGGGAAACAATGATACCAAGGCCAAGTTCTCTTAGAGAAGGGGTCGAATCTCCTTAAGTGGAACAAGATCTGACTATTAGAGGACCAAACTAGACTATTGGTCGAGTTCCCTCACTTGTGTATCGAGATCTTTCTAGTTGGGCTGAGTTATTTCTCTACAAGGTCGAATCTGGCCATTAAGGGACCGAGTTCCAAGTGTTGGATGGTATTTTGCTTAGTTGAGCTGAGTCATAGCTGAAGGTGCAACGATTTACCTTGTGTTTATCTTCAGTAAAGAACTGCAACAAATTGTTGAGAGAAATCGTGAGTCTACATTGAAAGAGCAATTTGTATACTTTGCAGGTCGAAAGGAATTGGAGAGGCCGTGAGGTTATTCGAACATGCCATCATATTATAGTTTATTCTCAGTCTCGTGGATAACGATTCGTTGGAGGAGTTCGTGGGTTCCTTAGAGGCTGATTCATTCCTTTTGTGGTAGGGTCGTGGCACTTGGAGGGTTCTATGAGGGTCGAATCCCTCCCTTGAGCTAGATCGCGAGGCAAGGGAGCCATGGGGGCTCTAGACAAGGCCTCAAGTCTCTTAGTGAGCTACGTGGGGATAGAGAGAAGGTCTGCGAACCATTATCGAAGGCCACAAGATATAGGAGAGGGAGTCGAGAGCTCCAGTGCAGGCCTCGAAGTTCCTTTGCAGGTCGCGAGAGTCTTTTACAGGCCGCGAGGATGTTGTGTGGTGGTCCAAGTGCCCTATATGCAGAGTCGTGAGCACATGAGGAGGAAACGAGATGTTGGGGGTGATTTACTATGCTTGCAAGATCATGTGGCACTTGAGGGGAGCTATGAGCTCATTGGGCGGAACCGTGATGGATTGTAGGCTATGGAACAGTCTTGATAGGGTCTTGGAAGGGCCATAAGCCTTATTGGGGGGTTGATCTACTCACAGGAGGTCGTTCGTGCTTGGGGAAGACAACAACATATACCAGGGGATTCATGGCATCATTTTCCAGGTTTCGAGTTTATTGAAGCTGCCATAACAACCAATAGATTTTTTGTACTATTTTGTTTATGGAAAATTATCAACCAAGTTTGTCATTGAAATATATGTAATGCAAATTGTTTGTCAAAAGCATAGAACTATAAATAACACAACTTGCACAGTAAACCATAATACCCTAGCCTATCTCCATTGGGGATATTACAGTTTGAGGGGAAATCAATGAAAAAAAAACATATTCATATTGTTTTCGTGAAGTAGCTAGAATTTATTCTAGCAATGCAGTGCTTTAGGAAGATAAATCTAGAACGCCTCGATGAAATTACAAGGGAGTTAATAGAAATTTCATACATTCCTTACTACCGAGAGTATATAACATTGGGTTAGGAGATCCGTGTAGGTTTGTCCTTTAAAGACTATTACACCCTCTGGTATGGAAGCTGGCCCAAGGATCTGGACAAGAATTCCCTTAAAATCACATGGCAAAAATGGAAGAAAGATGAGCATGAAGGACAGGTGGAGGAACATGCATCTAGCCATGTTGAGGGTGTGTGCATAGAGGAGGACCAAACAACAACTCATGATACACCATTAGAGTTAACCGATGAGGCCATTGACACTAGTTTGTTGGAGGGGAAAGATGAGGATGCAACATTTTGACCTACTTATGATGACTATGAGACGATGTTCTAATCAGTCGATGTTAAAGATCCAACATCTCTCCTTGTGTATAATGCTGATGATGAGAGTGGTTCAAGCATGACAACACCTTTGCATGATGAGGATTCAACACCTCACCTTGTTTATGACATGTAGGATGACACAAGCATGATTGTACCAGAATATGACAAAGGTTGAGAGTTATGCGTGGAGGATAACAACGAAGGGGTTGATTTGGTGGATGAGAGCAGATCGGAAAACTTGTATGAGGATGGTAGTCCACATTGCATGGTATCATTTAGTGAGTTAGTTGATCCCTTATGTGACAACCCACACCATGTTAATGAAATAACATTGCGTGATTTGGCGAACTGACTTTTGGTCACAGGGGAGAAAATTGTGCAGGTGTTGATGAGGGAAGATGGTTCTCATAAGTTTATTAAAGACCTTATGTGGAAAACCTAATTGGAGGAGAGGAAAAATGGAATTGCAGATGGAGTAACTAGTACCCAATTGCACATCATCAAAGAGGCACTAGAGTAGATAAAATATGATTACTTGTAGTTGTTCATGGATATGGACCTTGCTCTTAAGTTCATTGAAGACAAAGAAAGGGAGGTTGAGGAGTTTTTTTACTAGTTGAGTTTGGCACGATCTTCAACATTGACAATAGCCGAGACTCCATCATCTTTAGCAGTCATGACACATGAGGGTGTGAGTGGCACTCAAAATTCAAGGGAGGAGCCTCTTGTGACCATCCTGCACGAGGAGTATTCAGAGTTGCAGGTACTTGAGGAGAGATTAGACATAGAGGGTTTTGACCATGAGTTTGTTTTTCATCGTGGGGATCATGAGCCACTTCTATTGGAGAGCCCACTAAAGGCTCAAGGATTAGTTGTGGAGGAGATAGTTGAGCACATTCCTTGGGGACCAACTCGCAAGGAAGTATATGCATCCATGGATTAGGTGGGTAGGTATATGACAAACATGGACATGATCTGGGATACAGGTTCAGGAAACATCAGTAGAGTGATGGATACAATAGCTCTTTAAAGGATACAAGATGGTATAGGATGACTCAATGATAGGTAGCTATATGCAGGGATATTCACTGGTATGCGGTAGTGTACAATGGAGTTGTGGTGTGTTGTTTCCGCTAGGGAGACCTCCTGGTAGAGTCCTCAAGCATACCATTGAGTTGTGATTTCCTAGGATCAGTGAGTGGATGGGTGAACCTCAGGGAGAAACATATCCCTTAATGACCGATATTCATTTGGGATGTCAACAGATGAGGGCTAGGAAGTAGGATAGTCACAGGTATGCTTCCAGACTTCATTATGATATCTTTTTCATACCCTTTTGGTTGACCAATGCACTAGTCACTGTCTAGTATTGCAGGCAGTGGCAAAGACATCTATTATTGTTATTTGATGCCCTAATTATATACAACAAGACATGGAAGTTTCACTTGAGTTAGTTGGGAAATACATGTGGCATTGTGGTCATGTCAGAGGTCTTTCATTTGGACCATGTGATATGTACGTAGAGTGCACATGAGGAGATCCAAACTTTATTGGATTGGTTCACAGAGATTTTAGTAGGCATTGGGAGTGATGGACTTCCAATTTGGTGGTGGGATCCTGACATTCATTAGAGTGATAGATTGCTTCAGATGATTAGGGTGATCAACAAGGTTGTGACAACGATTGGCCTACGCCATTGTGAGGATGATGTGAGAGGAGTTGTTGAGCCTTGTTCTATATGGCAAGGTATATTTTCCCTCATGATACCCATGATCGAGTCTATCTGTGGTCTAGTAGGCTTCGACATTATTGAGAAGCCTTGGTGAGACATGATTCAGGATAGTGATTTCAATTTGGGGGTCCAAGAGAGGAGACCACAGTTTGAACATGGTTATGTGACAATTATGATTGGAGGGATTGTAGTGTTTGACAACTCAACAACTAATACAGATGAGATGGCCAACTTTTGCATTCTAGAGTTTGCTCTTGGGATTCTTAGGTTTGTTTGCTTGGAGGAATGGTGTTCTGAGGGGTTGATCGAGTTTGTGCAACTTCTGGTTGCGTGGATTATCAAAGGCAATCAGGTGGATTCTTGTAGTTGTACCTTGCATATCAGGGTTATAGGGTGCTTCACATCATACATGTTAGTTTGGGACCCTCATGACTTTACTACTTATAGGCCAGTCCAAGAGAGGTTTGCATGGAGGGACTTTGCGAACGATGTGTTGAGAGATTTTTCGGACGATGCTTGGATGATATAGTCTAGGCAGGAGGATCAGATATTTATGATCAGAGTGGCACAACGTCAACATGATGGGTCCTTTTTGGTGATAGCAAGGGACTCTAGGATTTTATGGGTAGACAATTTGGCAGTTGGTATAGATGGGAGAGCTAGTTGTTACTTTTAGGAGGCCCCTTCTGTTAGTACATTGAAGGGAAATATTGTGGGTGGGAGGTACTCCACATCTTTCAAATTGGTTTGGGACCCAAGGATCATTATTAGTTTCAGTTAGGTTCATATTGTTGTTCCTATGGGTGTGATGGCATTGCTTGAGGACATGAAATCTTTGGGAAGGGGAGATTTGTCAGGTCACCATTTTTGGGTTCACCTGTTCTATAGTGGAAATGACTTCCGTGGCTTGTCAGTGAAGAAAAAGGGAGTTAAAAGGGGTTATTTAATGTCACTTGGTTAGGAGATGTAATGTTTTTAAAGTGACATTAATGAAATAAAGTAACTTTAGATTAATGAGTTACTTATGCTAGAAAAATAGGTGTGCTTGTTTCACCATAGACAATATAGCAATATTGTAACCCAACCATATGCACAAAGGCCACCCTCGAGCACCTTAACCTTAACAGAGAGAATAATTCTAGAAGAAAACACTAGAATCAATAGCCAACCAAGGTAGCATGCCTCTCCCTAGAGCTAGTGTACCAGGCAAAAAGTCCAAACCATAACCAAAGAGAAAGTCCAAGCCAAAATCAAAATGTGAGTTGTAGCAGCTGCAGCTCCTCTCCAAACTTGTGCACCAATGGTATTATGCAGTTGTGAGAGTGAGAGTGAAAAAAGAGCTCTAGCGCCCTCTTATTTATAGTCCTCCAAGTGACCTAATTGGGCCGAATTCTACTTCTGGAGGCTAATAACTCAATAATAAATATTCTCTTGAGTCGACTTGTCTCGTAGGGTTATTATCCAACGTTTTAGGGTTTCTCTTGCTTCCCATAATATTCTAGTCTTGTCAGGGTTACATGTAGAGGTTAATACCTCCGACAACTACCATAATATCAACACTCCCTCTTAGCTAGGAAGGTATTAAAGGAAATGGTCTTGAGCACACACATACCATTCAACCGGTAGCATCATCATAGCCATGCAATCTATTTCATGGTCAAATCATGAGTACCATCATCACTATCAGTATCATTTGATAGCATTAATTGCACCATCTCTAGAATCCATACTCCATCTGAGTAATCGGGCATGATGCTGAATAAGTCACTCACTCCATAGAATGATACAAGAATCATTCTTCTAATCTGGACATATGTCGGAGAAGAATGATTGTCCTAGACCATTTTCCACAAGGAGAATGTCTTTCCATCAACATACTGACTATCCATATAGCTAGAAATCATCTCCAACACTATTGATAGTCTCAATGGCAATCAAAACAATGCCATCCAATAGAACACAATTGTGTCTATCCATAATAGTACACAACTACTACCCAATTGTGCACAACCACTCCTAGTAGCACACAACTACCAACCAATGACACACAGTCACTACCAATGGAGCACATCCACCACAGTAGCATACAACTACTGTCCATAGACATATACTCTCCAGAAAAATCATATCATCTGATATGAACCTATATAAAACAATATCATGATATAAATTGAGTCATTTGGGCCATTCTTCCACTCACATCTGTGATATATGGAAGAAAATCTTCCCTCAGAAAGTAAAGCATCAACCATGGGCTCTCTGGAATATTCTTATCAAACATAGAAGAATAATTGTCCCTGATTTCTGAGCATGGACCATTCACCTAACTGGGCCATTCCTCCGACACTAATCATAGTGCAACCTTGAGAGAATGAATCTTCCCTAGGGAATGCTTGTCCTTGATTTCTGAACCTGGACCATTCACCTAATTGGGCCATTCCTCCGACACTAATCACAGTGAAACCTTGAGAGAATGAGTCTTCCCCATAGAATGATTGTTCGGACCATTTCCTATGGAAAACATTGTCCCGCACAAACCTCCAAAATGAACCATTCTTCGAAACTGCTCACAACTGTGAACTTCAAAAGAATGACTACTCGACGAGGCATACAATTCTACTTGACCACTACTCAGAGTGACTGCCAAGAAGAACAATTATCTTGGACCATTCCCCCAGACTGGCCACAAGAGGAATCATTGTCTATGGTACATCAACAATCTATCAGACCATTTTCATTACGAAAATGACTGTCTCATCTGGACCATTTCTTGAGCTGGAAAATGCATGTCCGTCAGAAATCTCGAACCACTTTCCAAACGGGAAGGGAACTGCCCATCCTGGGCCATTTTCCAAACTGGAAAATTATTGTCCGTAAATCAATAACATATCAGTGCTCCCTCCCAACCTGGGAGTAATCACTTCTTTTTCCAATAAGGAAGTCGTCTCCACAAGCTCCAACTTGTCTCTTAAGTACGCAATTTTTTTTTATCTTGGACAGAGGCTTTACCAAAATATTTGTTATCTGCTCATCTGTGGAGATATATTGGAGAACCAGTTCTCTCTTCTGGAATTTATCACGGAGAATATAATGATTGATCTCAATGTACTTCTTCCTGTCATGGAACACCGGTTTCTTGAAAGCTTCACATACCTCTGATCATTACAATATATAATCAAATTCAACACCTGATCAGACGGTCCAGAAATTAACTTATTACTTCTGTACAAGCATCACAAGATGCAATATACTATGTTTCTGTATTGTTGATTGCAACATACTTTTGTTTCCTGCTAGCTCATGACATAGTGGAAAAGTTCAAACTAAGACATATCCAAGTAGCACTCCTTCTGTCATATGTACTCTCTGCCCAATCTCAATCTATAAATTCATGCAACTGTATGCCATAATTTAAACGTCCCACAAAACAAATATCCGACTGAGTATCCTCCAAATACATTAACAAGCCAATCAATTGTCAATACAAAGATTGGTCTACTGGATTAGAGTCGTGTAATGTCCCCACTTTGGGACATCATTATATCACAGAGTGTCATGATGACCAGAGTAGCTAGATGGAGGTTATAGCGAGTAAAAGAGATATTTAGGGGTTTTCTGGGGTCCGACTTGCATCGCTCATCTTATTTCATTGTCATGATCCATTCTGCACAACTTGGCTTTGGTTTTGTTGAATTTCGACGATTTTTGTAATTTTGAGTTATTTTGGGCTATATGTTAATTAAAATCACTAAGGAGGTCATATTGGGCATAATACCTAGAGGAACCTCTTAGTGTAATAACTCATCGGAATCGAGAGGAATATCACTACAGGATAGGATGATGAGAAGTGACTTTTAGTGGCCAGGGAAGCCCCAAGGAGGGATAAACAACATTTTAGAGGTAAAATGGTTAATTAATTAATTAATTAATAATTAAATAAAGTAAAAGTTACTTGGAGAGACAAGGTGAGAAGGGATGATAAAAGAGAGATAGGGGCCTCTATTCTCTCACTATGTTGTTTATCAGTTGATATTTGGCTTCTTGCTAGTGATCTGATGCACTTGGGGGTTTTGAGGGTTTTGACTTAACAAACCCTAGAGATCAGCTCGGTGGTGAAAGATCCCACCCAACTTGGTCCAAGCTTGGTCACAGAGGTGAAATATTCCTCCCTCACCATTCTACACCAGATCTATTTAGTCACATGTGGATTCTACATCAACCACAGGTACATAAGGTAAGTGGTGCGCACCATTGAGGGTTTCCAACAAGAGCGCACACTAGAGGAACTAGATCCACTCAATTTGGGCAAGGAGAAGGAGATTCAAGGGGTTTGTCTATTGAGTTATCATGGTAGAGGACATAATGCCTTTGTTGGTCTACTTGTGGTGTGTTTGGGCTGAGATATGATTTATTATGAGCATGCCATGATTCCCCTTAGTGAAGTGCGCAATTTCTGAAGAGGATCTATTCATGTGGGGGGAACAACTCCATTCTTCAGCAAAGGAACTCTCCTACAATGTTTTGAGATCTCAGATATACTCTTCTCAGGCGTTTTAAGGTGGATGGGAGTGAAGGAGGAAGAGGGCCGAAATCTCCATAGAGCTACAACCAAGAACTAGTGCTCAACTCTCCCAGCTTTAAGGTTTGGTCCATAAGTGGGAAAAGATCTTAGTTGTCATTTATTTTCTGCAGCTATTTGGCCTTTGGAGGCTTGTATCATCTCTTCTTGGGTTATTTTTATTTTGTTATGAGTTCTCAGTTATATTGTTCCAGATCTATAGATATATTGTATCAAGATCTTCTACTACTATGAATACAATCGAATCTGAGTTATTTTTGGTTATTCCTTGTGTTGTTGATCTTGTATCTTGTTGTGGTATGTTCCATTTCTATATCTTTTGATTATTGCTGCAAAAACACATTAAAATCATCAGTATAAACCCTAGTGCAACCTAAAAGGTAAAAATCAGCAAAGTGTTTGACGAAATGCCATAACCAGAAAACCCATAAAAAGCAATGAAAAACACAATATTCCTGACATCTTGGCTTGGGAACATTACAGTGGTACCAGAGCATGCCATGATTCCCCTTAGTGAAGTGCAAAATTCTTGAAGAGCATATATTCATGTGGGGGGCATAACTCCATTCTTCAACAAGGAAACCTCCTACAGTGTTTTGAGATCTAAGATATACTCTTCTCAAGCGTTTTGAGGTGGATGGGAGTGAAAGAGGAAGAGGGCCGAAATATCCATAGAGCTACAACCAGGAACTAGTACACAACTCTCCCAGCTTGAGGGTTTGGTCCATCAGTGGGAAAAGATCTCAGTTGTCAATTATCTTCTGTGGCTATTTCTCCTTTAGAGGCTTATACCATCTCTTCTTGGGTTATTGTCATTTTGTTATGAGCTCTTAGTTATATTGTTCTAGATCTGTAGATCTATTGTATGAAGATCTTCTACTACTATGAATAAAATTGGATCTGAGGTACTTTTGGTTATTCCTTGTGTTGTTGATCTTGTATCTTGTTGAGGTATGTTCCATTGCTATTTCTTTTGATTATTGCTGCAAACATACATTAAAATCATCAGTATAAACCCTAGCTCAACCTAAAAGATCAAAATCAACAAAGTGTTTGACGAAATGCCACAACCATAGCTTAGACTCCTGCCAGCCTGAGGGGTCTTCCATAAGGAGAGATGCATATTTTGGATTTTGCTAGAAGGATTGTTGATTGTGAGAGGGAATATCAAACCCTCAATGAGATTCTCAGGGATATAATAACATTCCATCAGTTTGTATCCTTTAAAAATCCTAGTTGGAGCAAAGATGAGGTTACACATTAGGTCAGAATATCATAAGAAAATAAATCCAGAGCAGCTAGATGGAAGGAAGAACATATTATTCCTACATCCATTAGGACTAGGCAACTTTTCTATAGCTGCAAAGTGCCTTGGGAACCAGATCATAGATGTAGGGGTAAAGGTAAGAGGCACATTACTGAGGTGCACTATGACAGTGAGGATGAGGAGATATTTGGGGATGCAACCATAGATTCATATTTAGAGCAGTTCGAGAAGGCTAGTGACTCTTGCGCACTTGTGGAGGCTAGTGAATCTTGTGCACTTGGGGAGGTGGATAGACTCACTCATGAGTTGGGGAGCACACAAGGATTCTTGAAAGGCACACAGACAACCCTTCAAGAATTAGAGCCCAGATCAGAGGATCTCTTTGAGGATATTAGACAGAGATCCACTACATCTATCTTAGTAGAGAGTCAAATATATCCTTCAACGATATTTCTAGAGGATGTTGGTGGTTTAGTGGAGGAGCACCGGTTGATGGAGGAGCATGAAGAGTACCCAGTATCATTGATGAGTATGGAGAGATATGATCTAGAGACACGGGAGGATGTCCATGTGTCACAGGGCTACCTTCCACGAGGATCTTTGAGACAGTTGAGCATGCACATACGCATGGGGACTCCAGAGCCATGGGAAGTTATGAGGACACTTCCATTTGTGTTCTAGGATTGGCTAACCTTCATGTAGAGGTTGACCTAATAGTACACCTAGGACCAATGATGCTGCAGAAGTATACAAGAGATTACATGAGTATGCAGGAGCATACAGTGGTGAGTGATAGTTCACAGAGACATGCCGAGGTGTACAATGGGTTTCAGAGGGACGCACAGGATTGTAGGGAGGAGACATGCTTAGTAGAGCATATAGATTCCTCTCCCTTGCAGTAGTGTATAGATATGGGATATCACCTTCACAATATCAGCAGTTGCATGAGCGATGATGGATGGAGAGTGGTTGACCAACTATTTGAGGAGTTACCCCCAGTTGTACATGATGATTGGGGTTCAGTGATGATTACAGGCGAGTATTTACCATGGGTACCAGTGGATGAAATTTTGGTTGAATCCTTGGGATTGACCAAAGAATATGTTACTTTCCAGTCCTACAATCGGTTACATAGGTTTCTGTTAGCCTTTCCCGACACTTTCATCATTGACAACAACATAGGGGGATATAAACAGTGGCAGGGGACAGGGAGAGTTGATAGGTCGGGACCACCTGGCAGGAGTGCTTTTATTGCATACAGTAGGATAGGGGTGGACCATTAGAGACAAACAGTTGAGACCTTGGGCATGATGGTGAGCATCATAGGCCATGGGATAACATATATCTCAGAGGGTGACACATATTTGGATTCTCATGAGGATGAGCATGGAGGGATTTCGACAGTTATCAATATGACACATGAGCAGTTAGTGGGGATTAGAAGTGATGAACTTCCAATTTTTCCAGGGGATCTGGGAGTCCATTTGGTTAGTAGGGTGTTTCACCTTATGGCGGCCTAGGTTGCGCCAATGAGAAACACAATTCAGTCTTGGATGGTTTTGAGAGGGCTTGCATGGGCTTATCCTATGGAGCGAGACAATTTCTCCTTTTTTATACTCATGATCGCATATGGAGACAGTTGGGTAGATGTTACTTTCACAGAGGTACTTTTATAGATGAAACTTTTGGAAAGCAGGTCCAATTTCCACGGGTATTCCAACATGAGGATCTAGGATAGGGAGATCTAGTATATATACGGTGAGCAGAAAATCATGATTAGAGTAGTGTGGTGTCAGCGTGGTGATATTTGGTAGAGACTAGCATGGGACTCGGGGATTGCAGGGCTGAGAATTTCATTGATTGATGGAGGCAAGTGGACCCTTGCAGGGGAAAGACATTTTGACTTTCCATTGAGCTTCAGTATTGAGGGGAGCACGTCACCTGATAATGATTCATGGAGGTATTGTAGTATCTAACTATGGCAACATCATGTTCAGTTGGTGGAGACCGTGTTAGATTTGGTATGGACTTGGAGGATAGACTCATTCTGGGTTGAGGCCATGTGTCATTTGCAGGAGACTCATGGTGTTGCTATGTTATAGGATTATGCCTCACATGGGTATTGCAGTTTGGGTCTTGATATGGGATCGAGGGGGTAGAGTGCATGATAGTCAGCTTTGGATGGAGCCTACTTTGCGTCCCACAAGTGGGCATGGGACCCCGACATTATATATGGATTGATTCAGTTATTTCTTAAGGACAAACAATATTCTAGCAGGGAGGACTGTAATGTCCCCACTTTGGGACATCATTATATTACAGAGTGTTATGATGACCAGAGTAGCTAGATGGAGGTTATAGCGAGTACAAGAGCTATTGAGGGGTTTTTTGGGGTCCGACTTGCATCACTCATCTTATTTCATCATCATGACCCATTCCACACAACTTGGATTTGGTTCCGTTGCATTCCGAAGATTTCCGTAATTTTGAGTTATTTTGGGCTATATGTTAATTAAAATCACTAAGGAGGTCATATTGGGAATAATACTCGGAGGAACCTCTTAGTGTAATATCTCATCAGAATTGGGAGGAATAACACTATAGGATAGGATGATGAGAAGTGACTTTCAATGGCCAGAGAAGCCCTAAGGAGGGATAAACCACTTTTTAGAGGTAAAATGGTTAATTAATTAATTAACAATTAAATAAAGTAAAAGTCACTTGGAGAGACAAGGTGAGCAGGGAGGATAAAAGAGAGATAGGGACCTCTATTCTCTCATTATGTTGTTTATCAGTTGATATCTGGCTTCTTGCTAGTGAGCCCATACACTTGGGGGTTTTGACTTAACAAACCCTAGAGATCAGCTCGGTGGTGAAAGATCCCACCAAGCCTAATCCAAGCTTGGTCACTGAGGTGAAAAATTTCTCCCTCACCATTCTACATCAGATCTATTCAGTCACAGGTTGATTCTACATCAACCACATGTACAAAAGGGAAGTGGTGCACACCATTGATGGTTTCCAGCAGGAGGGAGCACCAGAGGAACTAGATCCACTCAATTTGGGCAAGGACAAGGAGATTCAAGAGGTTTGTTTGTTGAGTTAGCATAGTGTTGAGGAAAAGATATGAAATTATCTTACTCAAGCATTTTTGGATCTTGCTTGGCTAATGCAAGATATTCGGGAATGTTACCCTATGTTTATAGACTCAAAAAGTGTTTCCCAATCAAGAATACCAAGTCACATATCAACACAGATGAGACATAATAACAACCACTTATTTCATTCCAAGAAATCAAAAGAATCGTTCTCTTTACAAAAATACCTGAGGGAGTTTGGACCAAAGTCAAACGAAGATATCCCCGATGAAAACCATACAAAAGGACTCTGACAGGAAGAAAAAACCGAACTTTAAAATCTGGATCATCATGCCACAGTTTGCTGCCCACTCGACTCTCCACAATATCCTTTATCAGTCATGAAATTTAATTCATAAACAGACAAGTCTACATAGACTATCAAAGATAGATCAACACCTCTGAATATAAGTGTCTGAATGATGTAATTCAACTTTGAATCTTGTTGTCTACCATAGGATCCTGTTGTCATAAAAGAGAATTGGGCTTTTAATGAATTGAAGAATGAATGAAGAGTGAACTATCTCAATAAAACTCAAGAGCAAACCTTAGTATGCTTTCTCCTTCTATGCTCCCCCTTTTCTTCCTCTTCCTTTGGATTTTATACATTCCAAATTAGTTGAACTAGTTCAACCACTTCATTTAATTAAGTTAACAAAAACTCAACTAACTTTTAGTTTAGGAGAAAATAATAATAATAATAATAATAATAATAAGGGTGTTTTAATCAATAAGAACTAGTAGGCGGGACCCCTTGTAACTCCCTTTAATTTCTTTAACAAAAATAAACATAACTAGACAATAAATCAGACACATCCCTCCTTGTGGCTTCCATAATTATTTTCATCATTTGAAAATTAAATACCATTGATATTTCAAATAATATCCAAACATATAATATTCAGAATATCCAAAAATAGTATGTTGTCCAAAACCTTCAGCAGTCCACTGTCCTCAATAAAACAATAATAAAGTAAAGTCAAAAACCGTATTTTCCACTTTGAGAGACAATTTTCCCTTTGTTGCTGCTATCTCCTTTTGACTTCTCTGAATTAGCCTTAGGTTGTGTATAGCCTTTAGGCTTGATCTCACTAATGACATGAGAACAATCATCTCTCAAGTGCATGCGAGACGAAACAGATTTGGCTAAATCACTTGAGGGGGAGGAGGGCGCAACAACAACTTTTCCTTTATCATGCATATGGTGGGCTTCGGTTTTGAGTCTTTTGCTTGCGTGGGAGGACTGTACAGGTGAATGTGTAGGGGAAATCTGGACATTTGGGTTAGCAGGTGGAAGAGGAGAAGGTAGAGACAAATTTGGCTAGCCACGATGTTGGGAGATTGCTGGGTCAACAATCTCCTGCCATCTATCGTTCTTATGGACTTCAGGTTGCAATGAAACATGAGGGGGCACAGGGATACCAGGGACATGCTGGGGTTGGAAGGGAGGCCTCTCTGGTCTAGGTTGGACTACCCCTTGTCCAATCTAATTGAAAAATACAGCTTGGAAGAGATGGTTTAACTCTTGACGATCTGCATCAAAATGTATTGAGAATCTTGACCTTCTAGGCCCTCTGTTCCAATTCCCTCTGCCCCTATTATTTCAGCCATGACTTCCTCTGCTGAAGAATCTCATCCTGTATACAATGTTTATTAGCAACTAGCTTCATAAACAAACCATACATGACATCTCTTTATATGAAACAAAGTTTGGCTCAACAATCACATAAGACCCATGCAATCCAATCCATAAAATTCATTCAATAACTGTGAATGAGCAGGGGGCGAATTAGGGTTCTGGGATATCTGATGGGATTGTATTGAGCGAAAAAGTGAGAAAATGAAAGGGAGTAAGAACACGATTATTTCTCAACCATCATTGAACAATCGATTGTGAAAAAATAACCAAATCATATCAGCTGTGATCCATCTCCGTGTTATTACTTAATCACTGTAATACATAGTTTTAATTTAATTTTAAGAACAAGGCGTGCAAAATGAATCTGGGATTGTGAGGGAGAAAATGGCAGGGAATTTGATGGATACTGTTCATAAAACAAATTAAATAAATCAACAATCATAACTCTGTTCAAAATTAATCCAAAAAAATCCACTTCCAAGACCAACATTCATTGTTCCTCAATTGTATACAAAACTGCTTCCTGTTTCAATAATTAAATTTCTCATAAATCCTTAATTTTAAGAGTCTGTGTATTCATAACTTGTAAAAACTTTTTCCATTCAACAATACTGTTTATTATAACGCTGATCCCTTCTTCTTTAAAAAAATAAAATCAAAACATGCACAACAATATGCTCAACATCTATCCTTGATAATCAATAGTGCACCACGATAATCAATCAACAGTCACTATTCACCAATCAACAATCAGGCCCAATTTAAATGTACACATGTGCATCTCCAAAAACGTGGACACACTTGAAATCATGCTCGATCATACACAAGAATTTAATCAATCAATGAATCAACAAAATCTTGAATTGAAACAACATTCAATCCAAACATAAACCCTGAGCTTGATCTCAACATTTGTAATTTCTTTTTTTAAACAATTGGTAGTATGCACGGTGATTTCAATATAACCATATCATATATGAAGCGAACAAAAGTCGATTGACACACATACACCCTTTTTTAACTTGCCATAACCTTGATCAGGCTTAGTAAAATTCACATAGGTGTCTTCTTATGCAATCAAGACCATGTTGGATAAAACGCAGTGATCGAAACCATAATGAATAGAAAGGCAACCCTCGACTGTATGCAACCATGCCTTTCCTTTTTTAAATTTGTTTAAGCAATTTCATCACAGAGGGACCTCACAGAGATTCGACCAAAGGGGATGGGTTTGTAAACGAGAGAGCAAGTCTCCTTGAATTTCCGCAATTATTAATTTATAACCTGACACTTGACAAACCTCAGAATGTGCTCGAGGAGAGCAGACAGTTAGAGTCCGAGTTGGCTTTGTCCAAAATCAAATGCAGGGAGGCAACACTTGTTTATCTTTTAAACAAAAACACAGAGAGCTGATAGTCTTCCAATACTTATATTCATTTCACCATCAACCACAAGCCAAAAAGACAATTTTGAAAACGAAACAACAATGGGCCACACAATCCTTCTACTTGTTACTCCAAGCCCTTGATAGAGTCAATAGTCAACACCCGAGGAGAGACAAGGGCAAATCGAGTAAAATAACTCAGTGCACAGAGGTGCGTCTAACACTTGCATAGAAGAGACGAGGGTTAGCTTAACAATGGTGGTTATGAAAACACCGTGAGACGATGTCTCTTTCCAATCACCCGGGAGGTTAATAACTTTTGACAACAACAACAGTGAGGACACACACATTCTTGTATAATAACGTTGAGATATAACCTGTATCAATCCAATACCCACACAAGACTGTATTAACATTCGGGGCCAACCAAGATTGGATATTGGGTCGCTTTCAGTGAAAAGGCAATAGGAATGGGCTACCAACCACAACTCAAGTTTGAAGAAAAGAACACACCAGTATGGGTAGTTGCTCTACAACTGGGTAAGGATTACCACAACATTTGAGAGGGAAATGAGTTAACAAACAATGATACATAGAACAAAAACCCTCAATCATCAAACCCAAAGCCTTATCACACCACTGTCACTTATTATTCCACAGAGACCCATCATTAAACTACATTGATCAAGAAAACAACCAACGTGCAACTTAATAATACCCATTCCTTTGCTTGCAATTTCCAACTTTTTACAATCATCACAGAGAGCCATAACACCACATTTATACACAGTCGAAAATTTCAAGAACATAGATAATCTAAGCATCACTGAGCCACCATTTAGTTCATAAAACAGAGACTACTTCATGGATGGAGAAAAAAGAACCATACCTGTGGGAAAAATTCTTAAATGACGAGTTGGTCGAGCTTTCCCTTCCAAAAAAAAACTTATAATGCAGAGCTTCACAACCAATAGAGCGAAAATGAAACAATGGAACAATGCTAGGGTGACAGGCGATAGGGAAGGTTTGGAGTGACGTGCAGTAAATGCACATCACTTACATCACCTAGCCCCATTCAATTCGAAGTATGAGACAACCCAATAAGCATAACATCCACCAATAAATTGACCATATCACCAATGTATAATCAATGCCAAACCATCGTAAGATCTGAGACCATATCTATTGCATAGTGTGCCACCCAAGATATTTCATACGTTAACGTTTGCAATAACTCCACATAATAAGCCATATCAACATTGCTATATGCGCCTACATTCGACTTTAATGAAATTTGCATAGTCCATTAACCAAATAAAGAGCATAATAGCTAGGACTAACACTTAATCCATTAATTCTTTCATTTGAAATTTGCATGTAGTCTTTTCACATAGTCCCTTTCCTTTTTCTATAACTATATAATCTTTCCATAATTTTCCTTGTTTTGATCATGTTACCATTAAGTATCCCTTGCATATATGTGGCTAAGTAATCAACATAAGAATTAGTAACAAGGTTATAACATAACAACTATAACCAACATGATCCTCATAACCATGGAAACTATTCTGTGTCACAAATGATTACCAATAGCATGCATTGACCACTCATTATCACGCCAAATGCAACCAAGACTGCATCATCAAAAAGGTAGGACTGTGTATTCAACCTCATAACAACAACAAAATATGTTTCATATGTCTATCCTTGTGCCTCTAGTCTAAAAGGGGGTCCCACCTACTAGTATTATATTATTATCATAATTAAATAATAGCGTTTTTAGCAATCCTTTGCGGGCGAAATTCATCGTTGTGATTTTAATCGTCAACAAATTGGTGACTCCACAAGGTAATTTGTTTCCAACAGATTAAGAACTCAGAATCTCTGGTTTTGCATATCATGTAACATCAGATCAAGAAGATACAAATAAGAAATGATTATGCAACAAGGGGAAGTGAGCGGATTTAAGAGAATAATGATCGGGAATTTGGGAATAACTCATGGAAAGTGTTAAGTATGAGGGGCTTTATCCCTGTAAGAATAATCATTCAACTAAAAAGTATTCTTGACTTCCAGGAGAAAATTTTTCTGAACTTGCTCTTTTGAATATTGAAATGGATGAAAGAAAAGGAAAGGAGAAGAGGGATAATACTAACTATCTTATAAAACAACAGTTGAAGCATATAACAATTTCAATGATGTTTTCAAGAGGAATATCATGACAACTGTGTAACTCGATTGTTATTGATTAACAATACTTTGCTGAAGCGTCGCTGTGGCAAAACTGATCCAACATTTTATTTTGACAAGAAACAAAAAGTAAGAAAAGTCCTAGTAGAAATGAAACAACATAAACGAAATAAGCAGAAATTAAATGACAGAAATGTAAAAACAGAAACGTAAGAACATAAATAAAAAACTACTATAATACAAAAAAAAATCCATATAGCGTTAAACCTTTCAAGTTTGTTCCACGTAGTGTTTTAAGTGGGAACCGTTAGTGCTGTAGGAAAACAATCACTCTTGTAAGTCCTTTAGAATGTAAGAATTTGTGCCTAGGACAAAAGTGATCTTTAAAGGACCCAACCACAATTTTTGAAACTTTGAATGCCTTCCTCTATCAACACGAGTTGAATCACACAACAATACCTTCTCATTAACTTTAAATTTGACAGCCTTGACACTTTTGTTGAAATATTTTTTAACAGTTTGTTGTCTTCTCTTTATATTATCCAAGGCAAACATCCTTTGCTCCTCTAAAGCCAAAAGTGCATTCATTCTTTGAGAAACATCAGAAGAATTCAATTCTTCGACCTGTAACATTAACCTTAAGGAGGAAAGTTCCATCTCAATAGGCAGAATGGCTTCTTAACCATAAACAAGCTGGAAAGGAGTGCAACCAGTGCTCACCTTGGTGGTAGTGTGATCTTTCCAAAGGGCGTAAGTGAGGAGTGTGTGCCATTGATGAGGCTTATCTTCAATGAGCCTCTTGATAATTCTTACCAGATTCTTATTGGTAGACTCGGTTTGCCCATTACCTTGGGGATAATAAGCCGATGAGGTAAAATTTTTAACCCCCAACTTAGCTAAAAATTGGGCTAGCTTAGCATAAATAAAAGCGAGAACATTGTCTGTAATGATTTCCAAAGGAAGACGAAATCTGGAAATTATATTAGTTTCAAGGAAAGAAATCACCTGCTCATCCTGCGAATGCTTAAGCGGGACAACTTCAGTCCATTTTGTAAAATAGTTCGTGGCTGTCAAGATAAAGACTTGTCCTGCTGAAAATGGAGGATTAATAGGACCAATAAATTCCAAACCCGATTTTGATAAAGGAAAGTCAGGGAGGACAGGTTGTAAAGGCATAGCATAAAGGCGTTCTTTCCCAACAAGTTTTTGGCATTTGTCACAAGATCTCGAAAAATTATAAGAATCACGAAAGATTGAAGGCCAATAGTACCCCTTCCTAATAATCTTAATAGTAGTTGTTTTAACATAAAAGTGACCTCCTACATGGATAACAAAATTTGAAGAACCATGAGTCTCCTGCAACAAGTTCTATGCTTCCTCATTGTTCACACAATGAAGCAACATACCATCGACATATCTTCTAAACAAGAAGTCTCCTATAATGACATATTTAGCAGATTCGAGATATAGCCTTCTTCTTTGATGGGTATCTAAGTTATATGGACATCTTTGTTTTTTCAAGTAGTAAACCAAATCTTTATACCAAGGATGTTCAGACACATGAAGGATTTGATTATCAATGTAAAACAATGCTGATAGAGAGCTATCATGTTCATCAATTTCTTCACTCATTTTAGCATGCTGAGCTAAGTGAAGGGCTAAGTCATGTCCCTTGATAGTTTTAGAAGTCATGATAGTTAGATCATGCTCCTGAATCTTGGCAAGCCAGTGTGCAAGATTTTCTGAAAGATAAGTCCGTGAGAGTAAAACTTGACAGCAGGTAAACAAACTTTTACCAGCGTATGCTTACCTAAGATGAAATGGCGAAAATTTTCAATAGCTTTAACTAGAATGAAAGCATGCTTTTCAATAAAAGAATATTTAAACTCATCATCAGACAAACTTTGACTCATGTAAACCACTAGTTTTTCATTATCTTGGTCATCACACTGAAGGAGGATGGCATAAACTGCTTCCTCTGTGGCATTAGTATATATCATAAATTCTTTCTCAAAATCGGGCTTCGCCAAAACCGCTGCAGACCCGATTGCTTTCTTGATCCCTACGAAAGCATTTTAGACATCATCTGTCCAAGAAAAGAATGATCTTTCTTAAGGAGATTGTGAATTGGCTTGACCATCACAACAAAATCAGGAACAAACCTATGGACGAAGTTAATAACACCCATGAAAGCTTGAACCTCCTTCTTGGAAGTAGGAGCATGAAGATTTAGGATAGCAGTAATCCTTTCAGGATCAATGCTTATTCCTGAATCCGAGACAATGTGTCCAAGGAGCTTGCCCTTGGTAACGTCGATAATAGACTTAGAAGGATATAGATAAATTCCATATTTCCTGCATCGCATGAGAATCTTTTTAAGATGGCTGAAATGATCTGATCAAAGTTAAGTCATCAAGATAAATCTGAATAATTTTATCGATCAAATCATCAAAATCTATTTGCATAGCTCATTGAAAAGTAACACCTGCATTAGATAAGACAAAATGCATACTTTCATAATCCAAAGTGCCCCAACGAGTAATAAAAGTGGTTTTAAATATATTTTCTCTTTTTACCTTGATTTGATTATAACCAGAAAAACCGTCAAGTAAGGACATCATCTGTGACCCTGCAACTTGCTGCAAAATAATTTCCATATTAGGGAGGGGAAAATGATATTTAACCCTAGCCCTATTCAATGCGTGAAAATCAACGCATAATCTAATCTGACCTGTTGAATTCCAAACGAGAACCAAATTAGAAACCCACTCAGAATACTTAACAGGGAAAATTATCCCAACGTTCAAGAGTTTTTCCAACTCTTACTGAATAGTTGCTTCCAGTGCAGGGTTAATGGGTATCTTTTTTTTCCTAACTGGTTTTATGCCTTCCTTGATAGGGATGGAATGCTATATAATAGTAGGATCAAAACCATGAAGATCCTCGTAAGACCAAGCAAAAAAATCTTGAAATTCACCAAGAAACTTAGTGAACTTCAATTTTTCTTCTTCAGAACATTGGGAACCTATTTTAACATTCTTTGGAGACTCAGGTGTTCTAATGTTCAAGGAAATGGTTTCACCCACTATAATTTTCGACTCCTCTTCTTTAGGTTTTTCTTTGTTGCCTACATCACTTGATGAAAATGAACTTTCTAGAGGAGTCAAGCCTTTTGGAATTTTGTTATCTTTTATTGATATAATTTCCTTAGGCTTATAAGGTTCATTTTGGATGAAAGCACAAATGCTCTCATCACTAGGGAAGACATGCCATGACTCTATATTGTTAGGGATGTGCAGACGATACAAAGATTGAAAATTGAAATCAGGTATTTGTGGCATAAGTTTTCGAGTAGGATAGGCTGCAAAAACAGCTAACCTGTCAACCATTGAGTTCAATTCCCTTTTAACATGAGTGATGTTGAAATATAGAAAATTCGAGATAAGTAGCCAAACAGTTTGGGTATAACGCTTCATTAACTTGTTTCTAGGAGAATATATCTTACGTACAAGGTTTACAACAAGTTCGGAATCCCCAAAAACTGTGAGGTGACCGCAACCCAGATTATAGGCATTTTCAATGCCTAACAATAATGCTTTAAATTCAGTGACATTGTTTGTGCAAGCAAACTCTAACCTATATGAAAAGTTATGAATTTTACCCACAGGAGAGTACAAGATAATACCAACTCTATTTTTCTTCGTTGGAGCATGAACCATCAAAGTGCATATGCCACATCCCATCCTCTATGTCGATTTGTTCCAAGGGAGTGTTGTCCTAATCTGCGAAGATGGAATACACTCCTAGGTCCTCCTCAATATAATTCACATTAGGTTGTGGGACGCTTTCTATGTAAGGTGAAATTCTCCCCTCCCTTAGGACTATGATGTTTTTACCATTCCGAGGAACGGATAAGTGTGTCTCGTCGAGTGAGAGGTATCCACCTGTCAAGGCTTGCCCATATCTTCCTAAGATGATCGAGTAATTACTTACTGGCATATCAATTACCTGAATATTAAGGGTTGTCATAATTTCAGGATGCATGCACAAAACCAAGGTCACGTCCTTGATTTCATCTATGGTCGTTTGTTGTAAACTATTATAAGAGAGCATGCTTCTGGAGTTTTCATTTGTACAATACAAGCCTGGCTCTTCCATAATAATTTTTGACATTACACTTGGGCCTGAACCACCATCAATGAGACAACAATGGGCAATCTTCTCCACAATATTTACAGAAATATAAAACGGGAGGTTTTTTACAAGATGCCTAAATTTATGTACACCTACTTTATTTACAGAGAAATCCTCTTCATCAACCTCTTCAGAGAGGTTGGCTACAATGGAAGCTTTTCCTTCCATGAAATTTTTTATATGCTTATGTTGCTCAGGGACAACAACCATGTCAAGGAATGTAGCATCTACTTTATTGTTGGCCAACTGATTTAGAATGTTGTATTTGGAATAGGGAAGAGGAGATGTAGTTCCTTGACTGTCAGGAGCCTTAGAAACCTGAACAGTAGCAACTGGTGAAGATGAGCTTGGGCTAGAAGAAGTCTGAGGAGGATCATAGTTGCCTTTTGGAGAATATGATTTATTTCTAGTATTTATCTCCTCTGGCTTTGCAAAGTCTAGGACAACAATGGTAGTTTCAGGTCTCTTACCAAAGATTTTATCTCTGGCACTCTTATTTACTTCACATGTACTTTCCTCATGGTGTTCCTCATAAAAATTACACCAACTACGATGCATGATAACTTTAGGTTGAAAGTTATTTTCATTAAGATTCTTTAAAGGTGGTGAAGAAGAAGATGAGGCCCCATGGGTAAGAGAGGAGATATTTCCTTTCCACTCATACACTATCAATCGATTATTCATGTCTTGTACAAGCTATAAGAGGGCAGACATATCCGTTTGTTTAACTGAGTCTCCATTAGGAAGACTTGTTCTTTCAAGCTATTCTTCATACTCTAAACAAGTATGCAGAGCGGAACCAAGGTTATCAATGACCTTTTCTTCAATCCTATGATGGTAGGGGGAAGGTAATGCATTATAATAATGATTGAAAGCGTTTTGGTTCTAAGGGCGAATGAGTTCATGGATTTGGTTGTATAGCTTAGTGAAATGTAAGTTGAAAGACTTTATAGTTTCACTATCTTTATAAGTGATGTTATTGTATTCCCGTAACTGCTCGCCTAGGCTTTTAGATTTCCCATAGGTATATTTAAACCAATAGACTAACTCCTCCCAAGTAGAAAGAATATTAGGAGGAAGGTCAAAGAAATCGGCAGTTGCCTTCCCTTCAAGGGAATTAACAAATAAGTGCATACAAGTGTCGTCATCATTGGCTCCTATGTTATGACACGCATTCAAAAATTCCACCAAGTGTTCATTAGTAGTGACTGTGTTATTCCCAGAAAACTTGGGGAGATGCTCTTTGAATTTGGGAAGAGGATGAGTGGCAGGTGCTGAATTTAGTGGAGAGGAAACATGCCATGGAGTAGTGGTAGCGTCTTCCTCAAATTGGAAGAGACCATACTTTTTAACGACCTTGGCGGGGTTTGTAGTTCATTGGATTGGAATTTGATGGCTATACAAACTGCCAATCACATACGAGGCTGAAGGCTGAGATGAAGAAGCACCTCCAGTGCCACCAAAACCATCACTAGACGCCATTTTGTGAATGAGAGGTAAGGGAGAGAAAGACGAACTAGCTGAAACAGACAAAGTTCTCCTTAGAGTACTTTGTTGGGCATACGAGGGTTTAAGGACATGAAAAGAAGAACCAAACTGTAGGAAAAAGAAAGATATAACTGATTCCTAGGATGTATTTGCCTAGCTTCCCAATGTTCTTGGACACTTATGTCTTGTTCAACTGCTGCCCATGAGTGTTCAAGCTCAATCCGGGTATTAGTGGTCTCTAAGATGGTATTAAACAAGTTTAAAGCAATGCTGGTCTGATCCTTAAGACTGGGCTTAATATTGGGATGCCTTGCAACATGTACAATCATGAAGAAAAGAAACATTCAAAGGAAAGATATAAAAAATACAAATATATTCAATGAAATTCAAGCATATAATCCACCAGAGAGATATTGAATATCTCCCCAGTATGGTCGCCCAAATAAATGTTGAGGAAAAGATATGAAATTATCTTACTCAAGCATTTTCGGATCTTGCTTGGCTAATGCAAGATAGTTGGGAATGTTACCCTATGTTTATAGCCTCAAAAAGTATTTCCCAACCCACAAGTATTAACTACAAGGGGTTAGGCTGATTTTTTAATAAAAGATTGTTGCAAAAAAGTATAACATTTTTATACCATTTTGTGAATAATACAGATGCAAAAGGTAAATGTGGAGAAAAAAGCAAAAATACCAAGTCACATATCAACACAGATGAGATAGAATATCAATCACTTATTTCATTCCAAGAAATCAAAAGAATCGTTCACTTTACAAAAATCCCCGAGGGAGTTTGGACCAAAGTCATGCTTAGATATCTCCGATGAAAACCATACAAAAAGACTCGGACAAGAAGTAAAAAATGAACTTTAAAATTTGGATAAGCTTGCCATAGATTGCTGCCCACTCGACTCTGCACAATATCCTTTATCAATCATGAAATTTAATTCATAAACAAACAATTTTACACAGACTATCAAAGATATGTCAACACCTCTGAAAACAAGTGTCTGAATGATGCAATTCAGCTTTGAATCTTGCTGTCTACAATAAGACCCTGTTGTCATAAAAGAGAATTAGGCTTTTAATGAATTGAAGAATGAATGAAAACTGATATATCTCAATAAAACTCAAGAGCAAACCTTAATATGCTTTCTCCTTCTATTCTCCCCTTTTTCTTCCTCTTCCTTTGGCTTTTATACATTCCAAATTAGTTGAAGTAGTTCAACCACTTCATTTAGTTAAGTTAACAAAAACTCAACTAACTTTTAGTTTAGGGGAAGAAATAATAATAATAATAAGGGTATTTTAATAAATAATAACTAGTAGGTGACACCCCTTGTACCTCCCTTTAATTTCTTTAACAAAAATAAACATAACTAGACAATAAATTAGACACGTCCCTCCTTGTGGCTCCCATAATCATTTTCATAATTTGAAAATTAAATATCAATGATATTTGAAATCATATCCAAACATATAATATCCAGAATATCCAAAAATAGTATGCTATCCAAAACCTTCAGCAATCCACTGTCCTCAATAAAACAATAATAAAGTAAAGTAAAAAACCATATTTGCCACTTTGAGAGGCAATTTTCCCTTTGTTGCTTCTATCTCCCTTTAACTTCTCTGAATTAGCCTTAGGCTGTGTAGATCCTTTAGGCGTGATCTCACTGATGACATGAGAAGAATCATCTCTCAAGTGCATGCATGATGAAACAGATTTGGCTGAATCACTTGAGGGGGAGGAGGGGGCAACAACAAATTTTCCTTTATCATGCATATGGTGGGCTTCGGTTTTGAGTCTTTTGCTTGCGTGGGAGGACTATACAGGTGAGTGTGCAAGGGAAATCTGAACATTTGGGTTAGCCAGTGGAAGAGGAGAAGGTAGAGACAAATTTGGCCAGCCACGATGTTGGGAGATTGCTGGGTGAACAATCTCCTTCCATCCATCATTCTCAGGGACTTCAGGTTGCAATGAGACATGAGGGGGCACAAGGATACAAGGGACATGCTGGGGTTGGAAGGGAGGCCTCTCTGGTCTAGGTTGGACTACTCCTTGTCCAATCCAATTGAAAAATCCAGCTTGGAAGAGTTGGTTTAACTCTTGAGGATCTGCATCAAAATGTATTGAGAATCTTGGCCTTCTAGGCCCTCTGTTCTAATTCCCCCTGCCCCTGTTATTTCGGCCATGACTTCCTCTACTCAAGAAGGTCATCCTGTATACAACGTTTATTAGCAACTAGATTCTTAAACAAACCATACATGACATCTCTTAATATGAAACAAAGTTTTGCTCATTAATCACATCAGACCCATGGAGTCCAATCCATAAAATTCATTCAATAACTGTCAATGAGCAGGGGGTCAATCAGGGTTCTGGGATATCTGAGGGGATTGTATTGAGCGGAAAAGTGAGAAAATGAAAGGGAGTACGAACACAATTACTGCTCAACCATCATTGAACAATCGACTGTGCAACAATAACCAAATCATATCAACTATGAGCCATCTCTGTGTTATTTCTTAATCACTGTAATATTGAGTTTTAATTTAATTTTAAGAACAAGGTGTGCAAAATGAATCTGGGATTGTGAGGGGATTTGTATTGAGTGAAAAAGTGAGAAAATGGCAGGGAATTTGATGGATATTGTTCATAAAACAAATTAAATAAATCAACAATCACAACTCTATTCAAAATTAATCCAAAAAGCATCCACTTCCAAGACCAACATTCACCGTTCCTCAATTGTATACAAAACTGCTTGTTGTTTCAATAATTAAATTTCTCAGAAATCCTTAATTTTAACAGTCTGTGTATTCATAACTTATATTTTTTTTTCCATTCAACAATACTGTTTATNTTTTAAATAATCAAAACATGCACATCAATATGCTCAACATCTATCCTTGATAATCAATAATGCACCACGATAAGCAATCAACAGTCACTGTTCACAATCAACAATCGGGCCCAATTTAAATGTACATAGGTGTATCTCGAAAAACGTGAACAGACTTAAAAGCATGCCCGATCATACACACGACTTTAATCAATCAATAGACAAAATCTTGAATTGAAACAACAGTGAATCCAAACAGAAACCTTGAGATTGATCTCAACATATATAACTTCTTTTTTTAAACAATTGGTAGTCTGCACGATGATTTCAATATAACCATATCATATATGAAGCGAACATAAGTCGATTGAAACACAGGCACCCTTTTTTAACTTTCCAGAACCCTGATCGGGCTTAGTAAAATTCACACAGGTGTCTTCTTATTCAATCAAGACGATGCTGGATAAAACACAGTGATCAAAACCATAACGAATAGAAAGACAACCCTCGACTGTATGCAACCATGCCTTTCATTTTTTAAATTTGTTTAAGCAATTTTATCACAGAGGGACCTCACAGATATTCGACCAAAAGGGATGGGTTTGTAAATGAGAGAGCAAGTCTCCTTGAATTTCCACAATCATTAACTGATAACCCGACACTTGTCAAACCTCAGAATGTGCCCGAGGAGAGTAGAGACAGTTATAGTCTGAGTTAGCTCTGTCAAAAATAAAATGCAGGGAGGCAACACTTGTTTATCTTTTAAACAAAAAACACAGAGAGATGATAGTCTTCCAATACTTATATTCATTTCACCATCAACCATAGGCCAAAAAGGCAATTTTGAAAATGAAACAACAGTGAGCCACACAATCCTTCGACTTATTACTCGAAGCCCTTGACGAAATCGATAGTCAACACCCGAGGAGAGACAAGGGAAAATCGAGTAAAATAACCCAATGCACACAGGTGCGTCTAACACTTGCATGACTTGGAGGAGCTTGGAACGACTTAGAGGAGAGAGGGGCACATTGTAAGGAGTGGTTTCCTTTTTTTACTGGCCCAAATATTCATAGATCATCTTGAGATTTCATCAGCTTCTTAGTATTGGACCGATCTATGAGTCTAGAGATTTTGGTGGCAGTTGGAGGCTCCTAGAGGGAAGAACAAAATCTTGGTGATTCAATCAAACCAGGGGGGCACAAACCAATTGAGGGTTTGCTTAGTTGGAGGAGAAAAACTCCTCCATTCAACTTGAAACTTGGTCATGAGGATTCTACTAGCCCGATCTACATTTTGGGAAAGTTTGGAGGAATTTGGAGCATAGAAAGAGGAGGGCCAAAACTTGAGGGTTCATCAGCAGCCAGGGCAGTGCGCAACTCAACCAGTTGGAGGGGTTCTGCAATATATTGGACTAGGATCTCTTATCTTCAGTGTTCTGTTGCATGTTGTTGGCTTTTGGAGGCTTGGATCTTCTTCTCAGACAACCTTTGGGATGATCTTATCATTGTATTGCTTAATATTGTATCAACTGACAACCCATCTTTGATATTATTGTGGTTTTTTTTCAAATCTGCAGATTTCTTGTTCAAAGGATCTTCCTACTATCTAAATAAAGGTAAGATCTGGCATTATTGGTCCTATACTGGTGTTGTTTGTGTATCTTGTCTTGTTTATGATTATATGCTTCAGATATGTTATTCCATTGCTTAATCAACATCGAGTAAACCATAATGCACAACTCCATGAGTAAACCTGCAAATACATAAGTAAACATAACGACAATAAGCAGTTGGTGTTCTGAGCAAAACAAATTGGCTTGGGAACATTACAGTGGTATCAGAGGGTCGATCCTCCCAACTTGTTGGGATTAGCGCATGCAAAATTTCAGTGGTATTTACATGGGCAGACACAGGAAGAAAACAGGTGAAACAGAGGCAGAGATGGAGGGTTCAGGTGAGGACAATGAGCCATAGATTCTAGCAATTTTTGCCAAGGAGTTACAACACTCCATAAATCAGACACAAAGCACATGTGTACATCATCTACAGGAAAACTAGGAAACTGTGCACAAGGGACAAATTGAAATAACATAGACTCTAGAAAGAGTGAATGCCAGCCAGGAAAAACTTACGCAACTCCTCTTATAGATGACCTGTAAGGTCTCTTCATACAGAGCCTTATAAAACAAAAAAAATTGATTAGAGAAATGCTATCCTAACATTTTCACAATTTCATAACCAACATGTAACCATTCATAACCAACATGTAACCATTCATAACCAACATATAACCATTCAACTTAATTAAAATTTATGAGAAAATCATAATAAATTATACAACACAACAAAAAAATGAAATTACATACCTCTAACTGATGCTACTGCTGTTCTCCAACTCTGCCTGATGCTTTGCCCAAAACCGTCTAACCACCCAACCAACTAGGAACAGAGCCTCTCCGACTCCCTAGCTCAAGGATTCCGTAAGGATTCCTGGCCCCTGAGCCCAAAACTCCCAGCAATAGGTGCCCCCTTGTAACAGTCCTACCACAAGCTTCTCTAGCCAAAACCTGTAATACAGTCTTCCAATCTCCCCCCCAAAAATATCCCTTAAAAATGCCCCAATACAGTCTCCTAATATGAAAATAATGCTCCCTCCCAAAATTCCCCCTTCTCCCCAGTGTTTTTCCCCTTCATATCCTCTTCCTTTTCCCCCATTCACCGCCTTCTTCCTTTCATTAAGACTCACCCACCTTATCCCTCCATTCAATGCCAACCACCTTATCCCCTTCTCCTTAATGGTTCCATCATTCGATATGTTAAGTTTTTATTTAATAAATTAAAATTTATTAAACTTAAATTCATTAACCAAATATTTAATGAGTTAATTAATTAATATACATTAAACAATTAATAATTCAGGACAATTAATTAAACTTAATATACTTTAAACAATTATTTAACTATGACAATTAATTATTTAACTAGGGTTGTTACATAAACCCACCCTTCAGGAAACTTTGTCCCGAAGTTAAAGTATTTTAAGATACAAGGAAAAGACACAGGGTTCACACATTCATATCCAATAACTAACATTATCAGTAGGTAAGCCAAGAAAACTCATACATACTAGTGTACATGTGCAAGAAATGCATGTGTAGCTAGTACATACAAGTCTCGTGCATGTACTAATAACAATAATTATCACCTCTATAGTAATTTCTGTATGCATCCAATCCATTCAACAAGACTATTCATTGTATAAAAGATAATAACCCAATCAAATGTTTGCAAAATCCCTTTATTACAAATATCTAGCTCAACAATGTTATTTAGATATTTGTAGTTTAGTTAAGTAATTATGAATATTCATATATACACATTTTCTTTTCAGAAGGAAAAACAATAAATTCCACCATAAGGCAAATCTCCATACACTCTCAACTATTTATACTCATCCTTTGTCCCTAACTTACTTCCATATTCCATTCCTATCCTTCCTCTGCTAGACTATCTTGGAGCGTCAACTATATTGACCTAACTCCAAATAGAACCCATAAGCGGAAGTGTCACTATCTTGACCAAGCTTCCCAAGCAGGCAACTGATAGTCATCATCACACGTCTAGGGGAGTGTGAGCTAACACCATCCTCCCATGACTCCAGGTTTCAGAGGATACATGGTGGGAAATGCCTCCACCCCTCCTAACAGGACTAGGGTCCACACCCTATAATGGAATATATAGTGGCACCATGTTGTTGGGAGTTTTGTCATCATTTATTCGGTTTTAGGCAGTCTCACCACATGAAATCCTGCACTGGTCCACATATCATAGCATTTCATTCAAACCAATATAATTTCACATACAAAGATTCATACCATATTGTTTCTTGGTTGGTGGTCATGACATCCACTTTTATTACCATTATCCCTTGGCTATTTCATAGCCCAATGACCTGTAGATTAGGCTGTAACACAACTCATACATAGCTATGCATTATCATCATGTAATTGCATACAACCATAGTTTCAATTCGGTATCCATGTACCAACAACTTTAACATCAAAGTTTTCAAGTTAGAAATAGATCTTATAGTATCCCATAATTCAATTAACGTTACCCATTCATAGAATTATCATTTACATAATAGATTGCATCATATCCAACATCATTCAAATAGCATTTAAACCTTCATAGGATTCACATTCACATAGTATATCGCATCATATCCTTCATCATCAATAACATTTTAAACATTCGTAGAATTTACATTCACATAGTAGATCACACCATATCCATCATCATCAATAACATTTAAATATTCATAAAATTTACATTCTCACAATATATTGCATCATATCCATCATCATCAATAACATTTAAACATTCATAAAGGTTCATACGTCTTAAAAGTTCAAGTGTATCATTTAATAGTTTCACTGTGAATAGAAAATAAAGGTGTTTAGGCCTTAGGTAATCCTAGCTGTCTAAGTCAAAAGGTGGCATTACATACTCCCAACCTTCGAGAAACATATTCTCGAGGTGGTCAAAAAAGTGAGGGATAATCTCGTCGTAATGTCTCGACATCCTCCCAAGTAGCAGATCCTGGACTATACTTGTCCCACTGGACCTTAACTTGGTCTACCAGACAGTTCCTGAGCTGTCGGACTCTACGGTCCAATATGCGTAACGGTTCTACCGTGAGGGTTCCCGCGTCTGATACCTGAAATTCCTTCCAATTTATTTTATGTGATTCATTAGCAACATAATTACGTAGAATAGATACATGAAAAACATTATGAGTTTTATGCAAGTGGGGTGGCAGTACGAGACGATAGGAAACAATTCCAATTTTCTCTTGTATTTTGAACGGTCCTATAAATCGAGGTGACAACTTTGTCCCCTTCCCGAACTGAATGGTACTCTTATTAGGCCTGATACGAATGAAAACTTGATCTCCCATTTTATAACTTTGGTCATTCCTGTGTGCATCCGCATAACTTTTCTGTCTATCCTGTGCTTCCTTTAGTCTCTGCCTAATATGAATCACTTGTTCCTCCATCTCTTGAATCAACTTTGGCCCAACTATTACTCTATCTTCTAACCTATCCCAACTCAATGGCGTTCTGCATGGCCTTCCATACAAAGCTTCATAGGGTGGAATTCCGATGGAGCTACAAAAACTGTTATTATAGGAAAACTCTACCAAAGGTAGGTACTTCTCCCAATGGGTTTGATTATCCATGACATACATCCTAAGCATGTCTTCCATGACTTGATTTAATCTCTCAGTTTTCCCATCTGTTTTAGGATGATAAGATGTGCTTAAGTTCAACTGAGTCCCCAACACTGACTGCAAACTTGTCCAAAACCTAGAAGTGAATCTGAAGTCCCTATTTGAAATGATCTTCTTAGGTATCCCATGCCAACAGATGATCTCACTCACAAACATGCGTGCCACATTAGTGACATCATAAGTGTCTCTAACCAGAATAAAATGAGCACTCTTGGTCAACTTATCAACTATCACAAGGATGGCATTGTGTCTATGAGATGTGAGCGACAACCCCACAACAAAATCCATGGAAATGACTTCCCACTCGGACATAGGAACATCATGTGGTTGTAGGAGGCCTGCCGGGTGATGGTGGCTGACTTTCACTTGTTGACACTCTAGGCACTTGGTGACGAAATGGACTACATCGTGCTTCATGCCTACCCAAAAGAATAGCTTCCTCATGTCCGCGTACATTTTATTCACACCCAAATGTGCACAATAAAGTGCTCTATGGGCTTCCTTTAGTATGATGCTTCGAATATCCCCACTTTCAGGGATGTACCTCCTTCCTCGATATCTTAATAGTCCGCCTGCTTCCAGAATATATCCTTCATACTTTGGATCTAATTGCCTCCCACTCTGGAGGTTTGAAGTAACCTTTAAATACCAACTGTCCCCAAGGAGTTGCGTCAACACATTTTCCCTCATATTGACTTTTAAGGGTACCAAGGAGAAGACACGTGGTCTCCTACTCAAGGCATCTGTGACCACATTCTCTTTTCCCTTGATATATGAAATACCAAAATCGTACTCACTCATGAACTCACTCCATCGCCTTTTCTTGGCATTCAGATCCCTTTGAGTGAAGAGATGTTTTAAACTTTGATGGTCTATTTTGAGCTCAAAGTTTCGCCCTACTAGATAGTGACTCCAAAGTTTCAGAGATAGCAATACAACTGCCAACTCTAAATCATAAGTAGCGTAAATCTCTTCGTGTTTCTTCAACTTCCTTGAGGCATAAGCTATCACTCCTCCATCTTGCATTGGCACGCCCCCCCAACCCTTGCTTCGAGGCATCCGTGCAGATTGTGAAGTCCTTTTCCATATCCGACACTCATAGAATTGGCGCACTAGTTAGTAACCTTTTAAGCTCGATGAATGCACTATCAGATTCTTCTGTCCATTCATACCTGACCCCCTTGCACTGCAAAGTGGTGATGGGTTTCGCTATTTTAGAGAACCCTTCCACAAACCTCCAATAATAACCTGCTAGCCCCATGAAGCTTCTTACCTCATGAGCATTTTTTGGCACTGACCACTCCATAATGGCCTTTACCTTTTCATGGTCCATGAAGATTCCTTCCCCGGATATCATATGACCTAAATAGTGAATTTCTTTCTGGAAGAAGGAACACTTCGACAACTTCCCATACAATTTGTTCTCTCTAAGGCAAGACAACACCACTTGCAAGTGTTCCTCATGTTCTCTTTCATTCTTGGAATAGATGAGGATATCATCTAGAAAGACTTGTACAAAGCAGTCTAAGTACTTCCGGAATACACCATTCATGAGGCTCATGAATACTGCTGGCGCATTGGTCAATCCGAAAGGTACTACAACAAACTCGTAGTGCCCAAACCGAGTTCGAAAGGCAGTTTTAGGAATATCGCCTTCCTTAATCCTTAATTGGTGATACTCTGATCACAAATCAATCTTTGAGAATACCGTTGCTCCTTTCATCTGATCAAAGAGATCATCTATTCATGGAATTGGGTACCTATTTTTCACTGCAACATGGTTCAAGTCCCTGTAATCTATGCACAGTCATAAGGAACCATCCTTCTTCTTCACAAAGATTACTGGTGCACCCCAAGGTGAGACACTAGGCCTTATTAGCCCTAAGTCGAGTAGCTCTTTCAACTGCATCTGCAACTCACAAAGTTCTGTCACTGTCATCGTATACGGATTCTTGGAAATTGGTTCTACACCAGGCTTTAGCTCAATAGTAAAATCAAGCTCCCTCTCAGGAGGTAACCTTGGTAACTCGTTCGGAAAAAGATCCTTAAATTATGACAATACTAGGTACTGATCTAAGGAGGGTCCTTTCCTTTCATTCACTGCTTCAACAACATAAAGTCGACACCCTTGCCTCATGCATCGCTTAACCTTCATAGTTGAAATAAAGCGTAGAGACACCTTTCTCCGTACACCCTGGATCTCTACTGGCCTTCCTTCGTCGTCAACACAAAGCACCCTTTTTGTGAAACAATCTACCATAGCTCAATGGGATTCTAACCAATCCATTCCAATGATTAGGTCATACGCCCCAAGAGCAGTGACGTATACCTTCAACCTGGTAGTACACACTCCCAGGTCTACTAGACAATTATCAACGCTAGGTCCTACCGCTTGTTTTTCCCCCGAAGCCATCTTGACTTGTTTAAAGTCATCATGCTCGTAGGATGCCAACCCACTCCTTTCTAATGTAGATGGTGAAATGAAACTATCTGTAGCACCAGAATCAAATAAAATTTTAACATTGATATGATTTAGTGTACCTGATGATTCCACCATCGTGGATTGATGTTCTGCCTGACGATTATTAACTGCTACATAAATTTGGTGGCTACCACTTGCTCTTCCCATCGGGGCCTTTCCTTCTCTATGCACAAATCCTGATTGTAACTCTGGGCAGTCATGCTGGTAATGGGGTCCTCCACACCCCCAACACGTAACACGAGATGGAACCTGCACACTGCTCTGTGAAGGTCTCTGAAATGAGCTCCTTCCCCTGGAACCCATGCCCCTACTAGCTGCTCCCTGAGATGGTCGTGGACATTCTTGCGTCATTGGTGATGAACGAGATGCTGCACTTGCTGCCATTGAAATACCTGTGGTGACTGTCCTTGGCGCAACTCTTTTACCATATGGAGGTGGCCTTGAGCTCCCTCCCTTGGAAAATGTCCTAGGGGCCTTCCCCACGAATCCAGAATGATGCGAAAGGGTCGACCTTATACCTCCATTTAAGTTCATGTGTTCCTAATCATAACGTGCATTTTCTATTGCTACTGCTACTGAAGACGGTTTCCACATCCGCACCATGGCCCTTATCTTAGGGTTTAACCCATAGACAAAGCATTCTGCCTGTCATTGATCATTATCCATGTATGAAACATATTTGACCAATTCCATAAACCTGATCTCGTATTCTTCTACGGTCCTGTTTCCCTGTACTAGAGCATGAAATGCTCCCACCTGTTGTTCCTCGTAGTAAGCTGGTAGATATTTCCTTCGAAACCTTTCCTCAAAAAGTTCCCAAGAGATGGTGTCTGGGGTAAGGTGCAACTACCTCTCCAGGTTGCCCCACCAGTTAAAGGCACTGTCTCTGAACTGAAAAATCGCTATCTTCACATTTGAAGTGGACACATAGTCTCTTAAGGCGAAACACCTTGTCATGCCTTCCAACCATGCCTCTGCACATTCACTAGCACGAACCCCGATAAACTCTGGAACTTTGATCTTCTGCAGTTCTCTAGTGATGTCTTCGGGTGGAGGCCCTCCCTCTGAATCCCTTGATGCTTCTGGATTACCCATTCTAGAAGGTGGGGGCTCCACTTCGATCCCTGCTGGCTGACGCCCCTTTAATGTCTCATTTATGGCCTCCAAAGAGTGCAGAATGAGGGCCAATTCAGGCGATGGTGGTGGCGACGCTGGCGGTCTCTACGTCAATGCCCCTCTGCCTTGATTTCCTCTCATCCTAACCATTTTGTATACTTGAATCTGCATCTACCAAAGTTTGTCAGGGTGAGTCTATGACACTTCACATTTGCGCAACTTAAACTAGAAAACAGGGTTAGGCGTTAGTTTTTTTTTAACTTGTCTGTAAACAAACGTTACTCTTTTTAGGGGAAGTGGTTAGGTCAAGGTTGAAAGCCTCTAAGCTCGATGTTTTTGCCTAAGGAAACTACTGACTCTCTCTCCTGGTAGTTACACTAGCACTGTACCACACTCGCCTATTCCTCTAACTTACCTTCCCAGTGCGCACGAAGCCCCCTCCCGCTTATCCTGGTCTAAGTCCCTAAACTTTTCGCTTAAAACAAATTAATTATTCGCTTTAACTAGTTTTACATTTAAACATGAATCATAAATTTAAATATAATTAAACATAATTTTAATTATAAATAAATTTTAAAACATTATTAATTAACTAATGTTTTAAAACATGATTAATCATTATTATGTTTTAACATTTAACTAATAATACATTTAAC